>PVJX010000181.1:141175-343728 GCA_004027295.1 Dolichotis patagonum | reverse complement strand
GGGATTCTGTTTGCTTTGTTCCTCTAATTTTTTAGCTGTGTTTTCACTAGTTGCGTTCACTATTTCTTTTACTGTTTTTATCAATTCTTCTTTTACCTGGGCAAGTATTTCTGGTTTGAATTTCTCCATAGCTTTCCCTATTTGCATATTCATTTCATTTGATATCATTTCATACATTTCAGGTGTATGGCTTCTTTTTTCTTCTATGTACACAGCTTCTAAGCTTTCTTGGGGAGGGCTAGGGCTTTGAGCCTACCTTTTGGTCTTTCCTTTTGCCATTTGTCTGTATTTCCTTGCTTTGAGCAGTGTTCGAAAGCTTTATCTGCTTATGTGGCAAATTACCTGTTACACCCTCAGTTCCTGGAGGGGCAGTGGCTCCCCCACAGGCTCCTGGCTTCCTCACAGGGTCCTAACTCCCCTCTGTGGGCTCCTGACTCCCTAAGTTGTAAGGTGAATGCTGGGTTTGGCCACCCCAGAGCCTGTGGAATCTCAGGCAGGCCAGGCCTCCATGCCTTGTCCCAGGCAGGTCTCGAGGAGGTTCCCTGCGAGTGAAGGGCCTACAGGTCCCAAAGGGTCAGGCCAGAATGTTGGTTTCTGAAAAGTTCCCGGTCCCAAACAGACCTGGCCAAGATGCCAGTCTCCACAATACTCACAATGCAAACAGCCCGGGCCCTCTGCGGGTCCGAGAGTTTCGGGTCCCAAAGAGACAGGATGAGATACTGCTTTCTGGGTCTTTCTGGGGGTGAAGGGCGGGGCTATGGGCCCAAACAGACCTGGCCCAGATGCCGATCTCCGGGCAGTTCCCTGGGGATGAAGGGCGTGCTTACCAGTCCCAAAGAGTAGCCCCGAGATGCAGGTCTGCGCAGACTTTCGATCCAAACAGCCCAGGCCACTCTACGGGTCCGAGAGTTTCGGGTCCCAAAGAGACAGGCCGAGATACTGCTTTCTGGGAGACTTTCTGGGGGTGAAGGGCGGCGCTATGGGCCCAAACAGACCTGGCTCAGATGTGGATCTCCAGGCAGTTCCTTGCGGGTGAAGTGCGGGCCTACCAGCCCCAAAGGGTCCCGCTGAGATGCAGGTCTGTGCAGATTTTAGATCCAAACAGCCCAGGCCACTCTACGGGTCCGGGAGTTTTGGGTCCCAAAGAGCCAGCCTGAGGTGCTGCTTTCTGGGAGACTTCCTGGGGGTGAAGGGCGGGGCTATGGGCCCAAACAGACCTGGCCCAGATGCCGATCTCCAGGCCGTTCCTTGCAGATGAAGGGTGGGCCTACCAGCCCCAAAGAGTCCCACCAAGATGCAGGTCTGCGCAGACTTTCGATCCAAACAACCCAGGCCATTCTACGGGTGCGAGGTGCATATATATTTAAGATTGATATCTCCTCCTCTTGAAGTTTTCCTCTGACTAATATGTAGTGACCTTCTTTATCTCTTTGGATCATTCTTGGTTTGAATTTCACATTGTCTGAAAACAGGATTGCTACTCCTGCTTTTTTTTGGTTTCCTGTTGCATGAAGTATTGTTTTCCATCCTTTGACTTTCAGTCTATGGGTTTCCTTTTGGGTAAGATGGGTTTCTTGTAGACACCATATGGTTAGATGTTGTTCCTTGATCCATTCTGCCAGTCTGTTTCTTTTGATTGGTGATTTGAGCCCATTTATGTTAGTGGTTATAACTGTTATATATTGGTTTATTGTTGACATGTTATCTTTCTGCTGTTGTATCTTTAGCTTTCCATTCTATTTAATTGTCTTTGCATTGTCTCCTGCCTCTTCACTAATGCCTATTACTCTAACATTGTTTCTCCTGACATCATCTTGTAGTTGTTGGATTATATTTTATGCTGCTTTTTTGTTTTTATAAGTTCTACCCTTTCAAGGTCACTATCTGCAATCCTGTCCTCAAGGTCCGAGATTCTGTCCTCAGCTTCATTTAAACGTCTTTGCAGGCTTTCAGTACAATTTTTTGCTTCTTGCGTATCTCTTTCACTTTGTTTCATAGATTCTGCTTATTTTCTGCATTGTTTATTCAAAGTTTTAATCAATTTTCCATGGTCCTGCAATTTGTTATCTATTTCTTCTCTAGCTATGTTAGGCACCTCATTTACTAATGTTTTCTGCCTTGTTCATTCAAAGTTTCAATCAATTTCCCATGCTCCTGTAGTTTCTTATCTATTTCTTCTCTAGCAATGTTGACCAGCTCATTTACTAAGGTTGTTATTTTTGTCTTTACATAAGACATTATTTCTATTTTGAGTTCCTCCATAGCCTCATGGATTTGTTTCTTTACTTCATTTGCTATCTTTTCAGAGATTTCTGGTGTATGAATTTTAGGGTCCTCTGTTTCATTATTGCCTGCACTTGCCCATGATGGACTAGATGTTCAGGATTGCATTTTGCTTTTTTGTTTAGTCATTTTCACCATTTGGGTAAATTTCTGGTCTTTCTATTCCAACAGTCACAACTTTCTGTAGTGTGTATTTTAGGTTTCTACTGTGTGGTTGACTCTTGTCAATTTGCTGGGTCCCATAATGAAGAGGAGATCCAGTCTCTTGAATTCCTCCTACTGTGTCTGTTGGGTGAGTCCTACATTCTTTCTGGGTTAACTAGCCCAGAAGTATTGATGTGGGGCAACTCTTTGTTCCTCCTGTTGTTATATATTCAGGTTGTGGCAGGTCACCAGGTTTCCCTGGCTATAGTGTTTGTGTCAGCTGAGGCCCTAGTTTGTCACTGGGGGTCTCATAATTTCTTTCAATTTCCTCTAAATTGGGGCAGGGCAATATTGGCGCACTCCTCAACCTGTCTGATGTTCTCTGTGTTGGGGGGAGGGGATTACCCACTCTCTTGCTAGGTTAGCCAAAGTCTTACACTTGGAGGGAGTTTCACTTCTGTCCCTCTTTACCCACTGCAAACCTCTATTTTAGGGTCAAACCCACCACACTGAATGAATCTTGATGAGGTCTTCTGTTTGGGTGGGTGTTTCCTGAACCTCTCATTGAGCCCGCATGGTAGTCCACTTAGTCCAGTATTCCTTTTGGAAGGGCAGATTCAGCAGATGTGGTCTCAGGCGGCTCTGGCCCTCCACAACCAGTCTCCCAGATGTTCCTTGCAGGCGAAGGGCCGGCCAAGCTGTCACCAGCAGCGTTGGAGATTGCTGGTCCCAAGATGTTCTCTGCAGGTGGAGGGTGGGCCTAGCTGGTCCTGCAGCAAGATACTTCAACAGTTATGAATTTTACAGTTGATCAAATATTCTGTCAACTGGTTTATCTAAAGTATATTCTAAACCAACATTACTGATAATGTCACACATTTTGAATATTTTATAATATAAAGTAGGATAGACAGTGTGAGGTGCAGCTGAGGCCAGGCTTGGTCCAGCCAGGCTCATCCCTGAGACTCTCCTGTGCAGCTCCTGGACTCACCTTTCTTGACTTATGGATGAACTGGGCCTACCAGCTCCAGGGAAGGGGCTACCAGCACTCACTGTGATGGTGACACACACTGTGCTGATCTTTTGAAGGGCTAATTTACCATCTCCAGAGATAGTGCCAAGGCCCTCTGCATCTTCAAATGAGAAGCCACAGATCTGGGACACAGCCATATGTTACCATGCAAGAGACACAGTGTGGTGACCTCAGTGTGAGCCCAGACACAAAGCTTCCTACAAAGGCACTGAGCTCTAGCAGGCAGCAGTTAGATTACAGAGAGAGCATAGGGACTACATCAAAAAAAGATTCAGAATAAGGTTAAAGGCTGTTTTTTCCTTGTATCCAGAACTTCTCCATATAATACTTATCCCCAGATACTGCAATTTCGTGTATTGGTTTCACCTCAGAAGTCTCTCAGACATGATTTTTTGTCAAGAATTTATCCTTCTTTATAGCTGAGTAGTAGTCTATAATGTACAAATATTACATTTTCTTTATCCACTCATTTGTTTCTGGTTTACTGGCTGCTTCCAGGATTTGTCTATGACTAATTGTGTTACTATACACATGCTGTAGTTCAATTTTTTTTAGCTCTTTGATAGAGATGTGCAAAATGGGAGTAGTTGTATCATGTGGAATTTCTACCTTCAGTTCTTTGAACATTATCCATACTGCTTTAAAATGTCTGAACTCTGTTCCATCCCTAGGAGCAGTGTAGCAGGGTTCATAGGAAAGAAAGTTAATGTGAAGCAGCCTGGGGATGGTCACGAGTTGCCTGGTGATGGGATGTAGGAGGGAAGCATGGAGGAAAGGATTGCAGAGCATCCTCAGGACACAACAAGGATGACACGTGTGCTCCCTGCTTCAGGTGTGTGTGGTTGCACAAGTGTTTGTGTGTGTTAGTACTTCTCAAGGGCACACTTTCCATATGGGCAGTTTATGTCTTACATCTGGTAAAGCTTCTACACACAAATAATATCTGAAAACAGAAGAAGAGTGAGAGAGATAACAACAGTCAACAATGAGAGAGCCACTAACAGGCAAGAACATGATCACCCCTTGGTTTCATCTCATCAAGCAGCAGAATACTGCAAAGTCACACAGGCTTTCACCACAGGTAGAGGAGATGTGAACCTTGGGAGGTGCATTCCTGTGTCCAGGAGCCTGTTCAGGAAGCAGTTTGTTCACAACTTATGAGAGCATAGAGCCAGACAGTGGGCATAACCTTATAAGACATGGGATTCTATGGAGATAATGTAACAGTTTATGACACTTTCATCATTTTACATAATCCCATAGTAAGCAGCAGCAATTAAAAATCCGTGATCTGTGTACATGGGCAAATGTGAAATGAGGTTATGAGATACACACAGAACAAGACTATCACATAATGGTTTTTAGTGCTACCATTGTTACCAAACTTCCTCAGGACACTCACAGCTGCTGTGTTCCATGCCCTTTCTGAGATATCCATCCCCAGTTCTGTCTATATAAAGAAGGCCATGCAAATATGGCCTCCCTGTGCTGGTAAAATGCAGCCCAGCCCTCACCTTGCAGCTCTGAAGAGGAGCCCAGCCCTGGATGCCAAGCTCTTTCCACTGGGTGTTCAGGACTGAGCACAGGCTCACCATGGAGTTCACAGTGAGCTGGGTTTTCTTTCTAGCTGTTTTCAAAGGTATTTCATGAAAAACAAGAGAAAATGAGGGTGTGAGATGCATGAGTGTGATAAAGAGTGGACCTGTGTGAGTTTCTTGAGCAGGATGTCTCTGTGTTTTGCAGGTGTCCAGGCAGAGGGGCTGCTGGTAGAGTCTGGGGGAGGCTTTGTATCACCTGGGGGGGCCCTGAGACTGTCCTGCATGGCCTCAGGATTCACCTTCAGTGACTACTGGATGAACTGGATGCGCCAGGCTCCAGGGAAGGGGCTGGAGTGGATCTCAGACATCAATGGTGCTAGAAGTAATATAAACTACGTAGACTCCGTGAAGGGCCGATTCACCACCTCCAGAGACAACGGCAAGAACACGCTGTACCTGCAGATGAGCAGCTTGAGACCAGAGGATACCACCGTGTATTACTGTGCTACAACCACAGTGACAGAATGTCATTGTGAGCCCAGACAAAAACCTCACCAAGCACAAAAAGCCCTTACCATCAGAAGGGGGTGATGGGGATCCACCGAGCACAGGCTGGGGACCCAGAAGCAGGTGCAGAGCTGGGAGCTGGAGATTGCGGGCTTCCTGTTGGCCTCTGGGGTTTCCTCTGTGGCTTCACATCACAGGAAGAGACTAGAGATACACAGGTTAAAGCAGATAAATTGAATGGAAATGTACTTTATGTGGCCAGGAGAAATAAAAGGACATGAAGAGACAGATATACCAAAACATTAACTCACAATGATTTCTCAATTGTCTTGAATGAAATCATTGGTGACAAACTCCTTCACTACAGTCACATTTGATGTGGGCCAAGCCTGTGTCAGTTCTTCATCTCCAGATGTGTCTATAGAGCAGAAGACCATTCAAATAAGGCCTCCATGTGCTGATGAAAACCAGCCCAGCCCTCACCATGCAGCTCTGCAGAAGAGCCCAGCTTTGGATGCCCAGCTGTTCCCACTCAGTGATCAGGACTGAGTGCAGATGGCTCATCACGGAGCTGGTGTTGAGCTGGGTCTTCCTGTTAACAATGTTAAAATGTAAATATTTATAACAAAAGTGCTGATGGCATCTGTGGACAAGAGTCAGTTAAACAGTGGACGTGTGCGACAGTTGCATGAGCAGGATGTGTCTGTATTTTCAGGGGTCCTGTGTGATAAGCAGTTGGTGGAGTCCAGGAGAGGCTTGGTGCAGCCTGTGTGATCCCTGAGACTCTCCTGTGTGGAATCGAGGTTCACCTTCAGTAGCTATGCCATGCACTTGGTTCCCCAGACTCCAGGGAAGGAATTGGAGTAGATCTCACTCATAGATACCGGTGGTAGCACATACTACTCAGACTCTGTGAAGAGACAATTCACTGTCTTCAGGGACAATGGCAAGAACACGCTGTGTCTGCAGATGAGCAGCCTGAGACCCGAGGACATGGCCGTGTATAACTGTCCTACAGGCACAGTGAGGGAATGTCCTGCGAGTCTGTGCTGGCCTCTCTTCAGGTGTGTGCATGACCTTCAGGGGGCAATGGGGAGCCACCTAGCACAGGCCAGGGCCCCAGAGCAGGTGTAGACCAGGAAGTAGAAGGTTGAGGGCTTCCTGTTGTCCTCTGGGGTTTCCTGTGTGTTAACATCACATAAACAGAAGGGACCCAAAATACATAGGCTTCAGATGACTTATGATATATTCTGGATATAAGTATAGTTTTTCTTATATATGATTATTTTTTTCTATGTCTCTTCCATATGATTTTTCTTAAATTGCCAGTAAAATTCAAAGGACATTTTAAGAAGTTAAGTTGTTTTGCAATGTCACATCATCTTTATCCGAATCTATACCCTAGTCTGATGGGAGGTACCAGGAAGAGGCACAACAGACTCTTCAAGTTGTTCTTTCTTTCACAGGAACATGAGAAGAATTTAGTTGGGGAGACAAAGGATACACTCAAGAGTAGATCGTGGGTGCCCAAAGGAGTGAGGCTCTGGAATGACCTATTGAAGATGCAGTTACAGCACCAATTGCATGAAAATAGCTTGCAGGCTGTTTCAAACTTCTTCCCAAGGCCCGCTGTGCTTTAATTCAGGGTGCACTGTATGGTAAATTTGTCTCCTAATGTTGCAACTCATGTGTTGAGGAATCAAGTGGTGGAGTTGGGGCACAATTACATTATTAGTAAAGGCACAGTTATAAAACCACAAACTTACAGAGATGTTACATCAAGTTAAAATCAAACAGTAGCCTCTACGTACATCCCACTCCCTGTCAGGTAAACATCTTGCTGAATTCAGGGAGACTTGATATCTGGGTACAGCTGCTTTCTCTGATACTGTGCAGGACCAGTTTGACTCTTCCAGCTGATATTTTCCTTAATTAAGAAAATATATTGCTTCTAACTGACTTCAAAGACTTTGGTTGGGGAGAAGTAATGGCAGCTAAAGATAATTTTTAACTTTACTTGCTTTGCTTGAACCATCTCCCCTCATCCTCAGGATTTTCCTATATTATAATAAACAATTCCTTTTAAGCAAATATATATAGAAGTAATTTACCTAAGAACAGCTAACTGAATTCAATCCATGTAACCAATGTGTAATGCTTTGTACTTCCTGCTTGAAAACTATATTTAAACTGAATCTGAAACTGCCTAAGTGCTGATGATTTGGATCTGAGGTTCCCATCAGCCTGCCAGCACAGTAAACAGTTGCCTTCTACATTCCTACATGCAGAGTCTTCCATTCATTTTGATATAGGGTTTTCTGTAACAGTGGAACTGGGAAAGGTACCAGTCACCATTACCCCGGGTGAACTACAAGCAACATTTGTGCTTCCCATTCCCACAATCATGTGCTCTGCTGGCCTAAATGTTCTAGTTCTGAAGGAGAGGGGAGGCTTGCACCATGCAGCACAATGATGATTTCATAGAACCAGAATCCAAGGATTTACCTTGGTAATTTTGGGGTCCTCATTCCTCTGAGGAAACAACGTAAAAGGGATTGGTAGTGTGGTAGGGGTGATTTATTTAGACTATCAAGTGTGAACTAGGCTATTACTCCATGGTTCAGAAAAGAAATACAATTCTTGGAGTGCAGAAGTTCCCACAAGAGACCTCATTACCGTGCCCTGTTATTAAGGTAAACTAGAAACTCTAAATACAGCCCAGCAGGATGTCAAATGGTCCAGAAGGTTCAGAAATGAATAGTCACTTCAGCAGGAAAAGAATCCTGGCTTGCTGAGGTTTTTCTTGGAGGCCAGGGAAATACAGAATGGGTAGTAGAAGAAGATAGCTATAAATAACAGCTATAACTGTGTGACTAGTTATAAAAAAAGGATGGTTTTTCTTGTTGGTGAGATTTTGTTTTTGAGACAGAATGTCAGTATTTTGTCCAGGCTGTCCTTGAGCTCATGATGTAGCCCATGCTGGTCTCAAACTAGTGTCGATTCTCCTACCTTAACCTCCTTAGTGCAGGGATAATTGGCATGTGTCAACACTGCCAGCGGGATCAAGAATTCTATTTTTAGTTGTTGTCTAATATGTTTAATATACATATTTTGTATCATAATGAGACAGACCCATTGGTTCTCACAGCAGGAGCACAAATAGCTACTTCTGCGTCTTCAGCTGGGGTGAAGGAATCCAACAGAATCAAGGGCAGATTCCTTCTGGTGCTGCTGGACTGCATGGAGGGAATGGTCTCCATCCAGGAGCAGAGCCATCACTGTTCTCCCCAGGTATACAAAATGTGGCCATCCTCCTCCACACCACCTGCATCTCAGCTCCCCAGAAGGCACTGGATCTGTGTGGAAACATTTGTTTCTACACCTCTAGGCTCTTATAGAATATGGGAGCTCTGTGTGTCATCCAAATGGATAGGAAACAGTGATGAGTCCTGCAGTAGGTGACCACTGGCTACAGTGAGCATTTAGGGCACACGAGGAAAGGAATGGGCCACTATGATTTCAAGGTGTAGTACTGTGCCAGAAACAGTGCAGGGGAACTCCCGTGTGAGCCAGTCACAAATCTCCTTGCAGGAGTACTTAGCACCAGCAGGGGGCGCTCGAGACACACAGCAGCGCAATGTCTACCCCCTAGAAAAGAAGTATTTAAATATTTTATTGCTTTGAGACGGAGTTATGACATTTTTACAAATGATGCTATGGATTAATAGAAAGAGCAGAGAAACAAAGAATTAAAATAGAAACTATGGAAAATCCCAGCTAAAACTCAAAATAATTGTTTCTTTGGCCAAAAGCCCATGAAATACAAGAAATCCAGCATAATAAAATGCTGTAATTCAATTCACAATTTGCTATTACCAAAACTGTGCATTTTGAAATTTATATCTTTTGATGAAAGAGGCAAAATTCTTTTTGAATATTTTATGACAATGTAAAACAAGTTAGAAAAACACAACTTTAATTTGTAAGAATGGCTGTACTTGCATGATCTTATGTGTCCCTCATAGGTAATAGATTGGTTACAGTACATAGATAAAATGAAACTCCTACGGAAATAAAAGAGAGACAAAAATACCTCCCTGCTCTATGATAACACAACAGACATTCCATCTGCCAACAGTGAAAAGTTACATAATATTGCCAGGGAAAGTTTTTTGAAACAGCACACTTTAATAAGAAATTAATTTTTAAAAAAGATGCTACTGAGAACTAAAGTATGCAGAGATTTCAATAGTTATGAGGTTTTTCAGTTGACCCCAAAATTTGTCCAGTGTGTTTTCAAAAGTTTGTTCTCAAACGACATTTCTGATAAATGTTGCACATGTAGTGTTTCAAAGATCTACTTTATTTGCCATAACAGGTCATTGATAAACATCTAAAAGTGCCCAAGTATAACAGCATTGAGGTGACAGTGAAACAAATACTGTGTCATTTTTAACCATCACTTCAAGTGCTTGAGTGTCACAAATCTATTCAACAAACAGGATGAAAATGAAAACAGCACAGCATTTACCCTAAATAAATGAATAAATAAATAAGTAACTGTGTGTGAAACAGAAGACACAGCCTCAGCTCATTAAACCAAAGCTAGCTGAGTTCAAAGCAATGATGTGAAAAGAAGCAAAGAGGTCATTTAGGACCATCTTTGAGATAACCCCTGACATTGCTTCTCAACACATACACAGTACTCTACAGAAACTCCTACATGAATGCAATGATATCATTTATGACCCATGCAATATTACTCTCCTAAGTTATTAATTAACACCTTTTAGTTACAAATTTTCCATAATCTATATTTGGCATTTCCAAAACTTTACCTCCATCATCAATAGAAAGTCTCCAGCGTAATACAGTGTGTCTGCATTCATCTTCTAAACTGTGCCCCACTGGAATCTGAGGAATGGAAACTCGAGGCTCACTGACTTCCTGTGTGCCCATCTCTGCCCACACCCCTGACCTGAGTGTTAACCAGCAGCACTGCCGCTCCTCTGTGCCACTGTGCCTTTACTTTCTTGATGTAACTGTAATCAAGAGTCCATTTCTTTTCAAATATGTTCCACCAAATTCACCTTCCACCCTTAGTTCATATTCTCAATGTCTAATGCAGGTGAAGAAGCATCAGCTGAGATGTCCCCACTTGCTAAGCATGAAACCCAGCACCATCACAGTCCCTGGTCATCATCTTGCTCATCTCTCATATCCTCCAGGTATTTCACTCAGAGTTTACTCTTGCTTTTCACCTGTCACTGTGTGATAATGTTTTTGTTCTTCCTCCCCTCTAACTACAACATGAAACAGAATATGGCCAGTTGCTCATAGTAATAAAACTCACAATTGTGACATGCACTTTCCGAAGCATAGTGACCAAACGCTGACTGAACTTGCAAGGTTTTAGAACAGCCTGGAACCACCTCAGTGCCTCATAAGTATGTGCATTACTGTGATAGTTTTCTAGTCTCTCTGTGAGACTATATAATCATTCTTCCTACGCATCCATCAGTTCCATGCAGTTCAGAACAGAGAGAACAATTCTAGATGCCAGAATAAATGTGACCTCACAGCAAGGAGGTGAGGTGTCTAGTAACAAAGATCAAAACCAGCCCCCACCCAGAAGGTGACAGATTCTCCTACTTCTGGGTGTCATGGTCAGTGCTCTCCTTGTTGGACTCAGAACAGCTCCACCCTTGTCCAGATACTACCAGAGGCCCATGTGCAGCCTGCTGATCTATTTGTCCTTACTCCTACTGACTTCACTGTTACCTGCATTCAGGTCACCTCCTTATTATTAGATTTGGGGAGGGCAAGAAAAGGGATTATAAAACCAAGTTGTATTATGTACATGTGCTAACTACCCATAATAAATGCATTTAGTATGTTATGTAAATATGTACTAATAAAAACTAAAATCTCAATTAAAAATATAATACTGGATAACAGGCTGAAATATGCTGGATTCATGTCTCTGTTTATGAAATGACATGGATAAAATAGTTTCATGAACATGGATTCACATCTCTCGGTGAATTGAGAGAGCACCAGGCTGAAGTGTAGAAACCTGTCCCAGTCCCAGATGTGACTCATTAACACAGCAGAATATTTGTCTGGTGTCTTCACATGTTGAGGTTCCTATGGGCTTGGTCTGTCTCCAAAGTAGACAAACAGCACTCATGGCAGTGATGATGATGTTGGACACTTGTGTTTTCCTGCTGAAGAGGTCACATACAAGGTGAGCCTGGCATCCAGCATTTGCAACTCTTCACACTGGAGCTCAGAATGCACAGTCCCCATGCTCAGGGTCTCCCAGTGAGGAGGAATGGAGCTGGGCTCTGCTCTCCATCACGACTCACTCAGGAATCCTCAGCCCCACTTTCCTGACTCAGAGACAAATTGACAAGGATGCCAGATCACTGAATAATTCTTCAAAGAGATCTAATTCATGGCACTAATAGATTCGAACTTCATGCTACCTTAGGTAATGTGTAAAGCACTTGCTATGAAACTTAGCAGCAAGGAATTAAGAGGGTCCTTGCTACATCTGTCTGTAAAGCCTTTCAATGCACCAGTATTAAACAAAAAATGCACCACTCTGGTTGAGTGAGTGTCTGCTGAAGATCACAGCTGAAAGCCATTCACCTGCAGGCTGTGTGCTGTGCTCTGAATTTCATGTGAGCATTGTTCTCCGCCACACAGGAGTGCACAGCTCCAGGTGAATTCACAGCAATGCACCTTGCTACAGGAAGAATGCACCAGTACAAAACTAAGCTGTATTGTAATGAAGATACGTATTACACTACGTATATGTAAACATCTACTGGGAGGCAGAAAAAAAAGCATAAGAAACTTTTAGATAAAAGAAGTATCTTCACATAAACCCATGAACATACATATCTTTGAGTGTATTTCACATGCACAAAGAGAAATACAATCAGATGAGTGTCTAAAAGTCTATAAAATTTAACATTTGTTTGTGAGACAAGTTTTGCCCATTTCAACGAGATGATAACATTGTGGTGCTTGCCTCAAAACCTTGGATTATGGCAGTTATCGAATGAGCAAATGGATAATGGAGAATGCAAGTTGATTTGAGCAAGAACCCTGAAATAGATGTGAAAATATGAATTTAGAATGTGAATTGATGTGTGTTATGCACACATGCCTATGCACATGTGCTGTGTGTGGCTCACAGGTCTGTATCCCTGGGATCTGTGTGCTGGTTTTCATATTCTTGAAACTATCCTTCATCTCCAAACACAGTCAGCTCCCTGGCCAACTCTGTCACTGCATGTCCTGTCCTGGATAAAGAGTTTTGGGCCTTGAGCAATGGACTCCAGGGACATCACTGAGTTCTTTGGGAGCTCAGTCCGTGTTCTGCACCAGGAGGCAAACCGAAAACCTTGTACATCTTCTATCTCCCTCTATTCCTCGTATACAAAGTACACACCACATGCAAATAGTTCAGGAGCTACTAGATAAATAAATAATATTGCACATTGGCTTAATTTCCTTTGTCTTCCAAAATTTAAGATGCTCTCAGAGTTTTGTAAATATAGTCTTCAACAATTTGGAAAAATGTAGGTTCCTTCTCTTTCTTGTGCTGGCTCCCAGATGTGTGCTCTGGAAAATTCAGACAAGAGGATGTGGAGATTCTGACTCTGATCTCAGGACTCTCTCTGTTCTCACACTGTGCTGTCTCAGAGGCTGCTGCAAGAGACCAGGTCTGGGCCAATGAAGCCCTGTCAGTCCCTGTCTCTCAGCCTCATGTTATCTGGTTAGCGCAGCTCTGGGACATTGCCCCTGGATCTAGTTACTTCAGCTGCCAGGCAGGAAACTGAGTGGATGTGGCAGTATCGTAACAGTGGAGGCACAACTGGTCATTCACCCTTGACGGCATCTCTAAAAACGCAAGCAAGAACCAGTTCTCTGAGTAACTGTCCTCAGTATCCATGAAAAACACAATGGTATTGTACTGTGCAATACATTTTATGAAGGGATCAAAGTGTGAGCCCAGGCACAAAGCCATGTAGTGATGGTACCAGCAGGGGGCACTTAGGACCAGCAGCAGGTGCACAGGACCAAGAAGAGGGGGCTGCAGGAGACCAGGACCTTGTGCTCAGGACCAGTTAGGAAAGCTCTGGACCAGCACAGGGATGTGGCGATCTGCAGGGAACCAGGAGCATCCCCATAGGTGATGCAGAGAAGGAGGATCTGGATTGAGGTCTTCACAATGTTTAATGTCTGAGTTTCCCCTCTGTCTTAGCTTCACATCGACTGCGGAGAGCTTACAGTGCACCCTCTCCAGTTCACAGGTGAGGTGTCCAGACTGCAGAGAATGCAAGGGATTTCAGTGTTGGCAGAATATATTTACACCTGTATTTTATCAACTCCTTCACGTGATCTCCTGTGGGAGGGCTGCAGCAACTTGCATATACTGGAAAGAGGACTGTGAATCTTGGGAATGAAGATGCTTTGGAATACACAGTCCACATGATCATCATGCAAAAGTAGTCTGCTTTTTTGGCACCATGAGAGCGAACTGTCACATACAGTAATAAACATTTCAGTTTAGGAAATTATAGAATAAAAGTATTTACAGGGATGGAGTTTTATGGAAAACAACAGGAGAATTTATGAGTTCACACACTAGGTATGTTGAAAATGGGCATGGTTTTGTGAATATTTAACTATTTGTATAATCATGTCAAAAATGTATGTCACTTATTCATCACTAAATTAAAAATATAATGTATATATATTTTCCATAATCTATATAATAAGTGTATACTTACTGAATAATTTCTTACTTCTTCAAAGGTAAGAAAAGGTGTCAGATTATTGAAACATTTTTGAAAAAGATGCTTATTGTCTACTCATTTATGAATATAATAGAATGCACAATAATACTGTCATATTCTCTCATTAGAGATATGTGACAATCATAATGAATTTTGAACACTCTGTCTTGGAATTGCTCAGCAAGCTGTTGAGTTCTGTGAGAAGAATTGTAGGACCTCACAGACAGGATGATTTTATAGCTTATGATGTCATATCTCCTTGGACATTATGCTTCTCATTCTATGTACACATCCAAAATCCTATGAAGATACCAAATTCACTAATTACATACTGGTGACAATAAAAAAAGCACAAGAGGTTATACATAGGATAAAACCATGTGTTCTATATATTAGGGATATTACAAAACAAAACTCGAAACACTCCCAAGTGCTTTGAATCCTTCCTTCTCTGAGGCTTCCAGAATAGAACTCACCATATATACAGGAGCCATTGAAATAGAGCCTCCCTGTGCTCAAGAAAACCGGCCCAACCCTCACCCTGCAGCTCTGCTTAGGAGTCCAACTCTGGGCGCTCAGCTGTTCCCACTAGGTGATCAGGACTGCACACAGAGGGCTCACCATGGAGCTCATGCAGCAAAGCTTTCCTGTTTGCAACATTACGAGGTAAATTATTTAGAAAAAAAGATACTAAGGGCCTCAGTGGAAATGTGTGTGTTACACAGTGGAACTCAGACAGCTTCCCGAGCAAGATATCCCTGTGTTTGCAGGCATCCTGTGTGAGAAGCCACTGGTGGAGGCTGGTGGAGGCTTTGTGCAGCCTGGGGGGTCCCTGAGACTCTCCTGTGTGGCTTCCTGATTCACCTTCATTAGCTACTGGATGGACTGGATCCGCCAGGCTCCAGGGAAGGGGCTGGAATGAATCTCAACAATCAGTGGCTATCGTAGCATATACTACGCAGACTCCGTGAAGTGGAAAGAGCATGCTGTATCTTCAAATTAGCAGCCTGAAAATCGACCGTGTATTACTGTGCTAGAGACACAGTGAGGGAAACCTCAGTGGGAGTCAGTCTTAAACCTCCATGCAGGAACACTTAGCACCAGCAGGTGGAGCTCGAGATACACATCACAGTAACCACCACAAGAAGACATGTATTTTACCATTTTATTATTTTAGATTAGCGGTATGACATTTTAAAAAATGATACTATGGGGTAATCAATACATACAACAAACAAATTTTAAAATACTTACTATATAAAATACCAACTAAAACGAAGACCAATTCATTAATTTTCTAACTAAAGACAAAAAATCCAGTATAACAAAATAGTATAAATGTTTGTTATTGTCTGTTATGCAAATTGTGTATTTTGCATTTTGTATCCTTTGCTGAAAGAGAAGAAAAACTTTTCTAATGTTTTATGATATAACATAAAACAAGGTAGAAATTTACAGTATAAACTTGCAAGAATGTCTATAATACATCACCTAACGTGTCTCTCACAGATGATATGTTGGACAAATAAACAAAAAATACCCATCAGAAGTATGATTACACATGCCAAATTTCTGCCTACTTGCCAAGAAAAATCACATAATACTGTCAGAAAAGGTTCTTAAAACTACAATCTTTAATAAGAGTTTAATTCAATAAAATTGTGATACTAAGTACCAAGGCATTCAGAGATTTCAATAATTCTCAGTTTTTTTCAGTTGATCAAAACTTCCGTCGACCAGATTTTCTAAATTATGTTCTAAGCAAACATTACTGATAAATGTCACACATTAATATTTATTTTCTGTCCCATAAGTGGTCATGGACAAACATCTAACAATGTCTAACTATAGCAAAGTTGAGAAGACACTGAATCATATATTTGTATTGTTTTTATCACCTCAGGTGTTTCAGTGTTGCAAATTTATTCAATGAAAGAAACAAATTAAAAATCAAAATATTTCTGTGTTTTCAGGTGTCCAGTGTGAGTTAGAGTTGGTGCAGTCCAGGAGGGCATGCTTGGTGCAGCTGGGGGCATCCCTGAGAATCTCTTGTGCAGCCCTTTGACTCACCTTCCATGACTGCTGGATGAACAGGGCCTACCAGCTCCAGGGAAGGGGCTACCAGCATTCACTGTGATGGTGACATATACTATGCTGACTCTGTGAAGGGCTGATTCACCATCTCCAGAAATAGTACCAAGGGCCCACTGCATCTACAGATGAGCAACCACAGATTCAGGGATGCAGGGGTATGTTACCATGCAAGAGACACAGTATGGGGACACCAGTGTGAGCCCAGACACAAAGCTTCCTGTAGGGCACCCACACACACACTCTCTCTCTCTGTCATTCTGAGACAGAGTTTCACTAGAGTTCAGGAGCTCAGTATCCTCCATCTCATCTGGGTACTCACCAATATCTCAAATCCAATGCACAGAATCTAATTCTTTCCCTTTCAGCACCCTCATTTTTACTTCTGATATCTTTCAAGGTTGAGCAATAAAGTTATAGTTTATGGTATAGTCAGGAGTTACAATAAATAAATTTAATTCAGGACACATAATTTATAGGATTTTTTATAATATTCACCTGATGAGTAAAATGCCAAAGAGTGCAGGAGATCAGTCTGCACCCCAGAGACCCAAAGAATCCAGCTAAGGACCTTGCACTCATGGCAATGTCCTCTACAACTCCAGCTGGAGGTCTAGAGCCCACAACAATGCCTCATGCAAGTCTTTGTCAAGGATCTGCACCGGGAAGGCCCAAAGGTTGGTGGTGGAAGCTAGAAAATCTGTTCCAGCAGGATGAAGGATCTGAGCCAGCAGGCTGAGGCATCTGCACTGGATCCAGAAAGTGATGCGCAAAATAATTGAGCTCTGCCCAGAAGAGCAAAGCCGTCCTCCATGACCGACAGGACCCGATCTCTTCTGATGAGGAGAATAACTCAGTTTCTGTCAGAAAAACCACCATGACAAGTTTATCCAGGATAATCAGTAACAAACCTCCTTTCCCTCCACTTCTGCTTTTATGCTCCTGGCAACAATCCTCAGGTGGGACTTAACACCCAGGACTACACTGACTAAGTTCATCCAGGTGTCACAGCTGACGATAGTTAATTCACTGCTATGTAAATCGCGGAATAAAATTATCAAGACTATTATGGTTTTACACTTGATCTTAGCCAAAACGCTGAGAATATATCCATTAGGGTTTTAAAGGACAAATAAAAGCTATTAGAATTGCCTTTGGAAAAATAGTAAAGCAAAACCAGTATTGCAGTCCTGGTGGGATGAAGGGATTGCAGTGCCTACATCCAACTTTTAAAAAATGCAGAACTGCTGGTTCCCATCACACCTCTATTTCAATCTATTTGACCTGTGCAGCAGATTGATTGGCCTTAGAGAATGTAGCGAATGATCATAAATTCAGTCAAGTATCTACTCCAGTTGCATTTCCTGAGGAGGTGTAGTTTCTCTGATCATGAAGTTGGTTATGATTTTTTGATCTCTTCACAAGTGGGATGGAGCTATTGATGTGACACATGTGTTTTTCTCCATATCAGCCATAGGCACAGGGATGGAATTAGCTTTCAGATGGCGAGATCAGCAGTCTAAGACCTGCATTGTCTAAGACCTGCATTGTCCTGCCTCAGGGCTATATTAACTCTCCATTCCTGGGCCACAACTGACTCCCCAAGTATCTTGATCACCTTTGTCTCCCACAAGATGTCCCTCTGGTCTCTTTCGCCGATAATGTCATGTCATTTGCAGCAAGTGAGCCCAATTTTGGAACCACTCTGGACTTGGCAGTAGAGCATGTGCAAGCCAGATTATGAGATATAAATCCAACTAAAATTCACTGCACTGAAACTTCTAGGAGTCCAGTGGGACATTCACACTTATCCTTTCTAAGCTGAAAGATAAATTGTCCCATTGGATTCATGGTAAAAGCAGATTCATAAAGCCAAGTGGCTTTATGATTTGGATTCTGGAATCAATACAACCTCATTTAAGTGTTATGTTTACTAAATGATTCAGAAAGATGCTGGTTTGAGTGTGGTCTAGGAGAACAAGTTCTGCAAGTGATTCATGCTTCTGTGTAGCCTGTCCTGCCACTGGGCCATGTAATCTGGCAGATGGAATGGAATTTGCGGTATCAGTGACAGATAGGGATGTTATTTGTTTTGTCAGGCAGGACACCATGCATAGTTAACAGCACAGGCCTTTACAATTTTGGAGGAAGTTTCAGTCATCACCTGAAGATAACCACTCTCCATTTGAGAGGCTGCTCTTCCTCTGCTACTGGTCTCAGTGGAAACTGAAAGCTTGAAGTAGTCACACCAGGGGACCTTAGGATCTGAGCTCCCCATCATGACCTGGATGTCACTGATCCAGTAAGTCATACAGTTGGAAATTCACAACAACCACCCTTCATGAAATGGAAGAGGTGCACATATGATTAAGGCAAGGCAGCACCATGGGCAGCAGCAAGCCATGTGAAGAAGCTGCCCAAAGTACCCATGGGCTCCCACCCCTACTGTATAGCCTTTAGTTTAATAGCATGCACATATGGCTTCCTGAACGTAGCTTATGCAGAGGAAGAGAACACAGTGACCTGGTTTACAGGTAATTCTGTGCATTTTGCAGCACCACACACACATAGACAGCTGCAGAATTTCAGCCCCTTTCAGGAGGTCTTTGATGTTCATTAGCAAAGAGAAATAATCACAATGGTCAGAACTTAGGGGAAGTGCACTTGGTAATACATTTTGCCTTGAAAAAAACATGGCTAGATTTTTTACTGTATGCTGATTCCTGGGCTGTGGTCAGTGGTTTCCATAATGAGTTCTAGGGAAGTCAGAACTGCATAGTGCTACCCTCTCTCACAAAGCAAATCAACGTTCTGCTTCTCTTCCTCCTCCTTCTCCTGCTCTTCATGGGAATAGGACATGTTTTATGGACAGCAGTTAATTTTTTTCAGCCACCCTCTCACTGCCCATTTAACTCATAAACAAAGTGTTATTGGTGGCAGGGATGGAGTTCATGAGTATTAGACACATTTTGGACATTTCTTCAAAAAATTTTCATTTTTCCCATGGTCAGCTTAAATTCAGCTAAATTTTGGGGTGCTAAATTTTCCTGAATCATTTGTATTTTTTTGTGAGCTTTTATTGTTCTTTGCTCATTTTTTGTTTGTTTGTTTTATTTTGGATTGGATTGGTTTTCTGCTTGGCATATCTGGGCAGCTTGGATCCCTACAGGTAGGGGTGGTCAGGACATTGAACCTGTGTACCAACAGGTATTTTGTGGCATTCCTCTTCTTAAAGTGGGTGCATAGCAAGTAAAGATTTTTAAAACTTCTATAACTTGAAGTTGTTTCTTAGAAAGTTTAAACTCTACCTTTAATTTCCCTTTCTTGTAGAAGTCAGAGATAGAGTGGTCTTTACTGATGGTAATCATGTTAGTTACAAGTATAGCTTGCTGTCTCACATTTATTGGCTTGAGTTTTATTTTCTGATTGTAAGGATGCAAAGTCTCCTCTGTATGACCTGAATGTGCAGAATGTAGGGCATCTGACCATGAGTGATGGCCAGTGATGCCCTTGGGTCTTCCTCCATCCCATCAGGATCTCCTGAAAATAACTGCCAACAAAGCTCTGTAGCTTTATGTAGGATTTTCATTGCCTGTTCTGCTTGTCTTGTCCTATCTGGGCACATGTGGCATCGCAGCACAGTGTGTTGGTCCCTCCTGGGAGGCCCAAGTTCTCTGGAGCCACTTTTCCCCAACTGCTCTGAGGTGCAACAACTGTAGAAAGGTTTCTTTTCCCCTTCTCATCACAATCTTCTTGGGACTCTCAGAAAAGATTTAAGTATATGCCTGAACACCCATCGTAGCATTCAAAATGTTATAGAAGTCCTTGTTTTTGAAAGCTGGTGAAGTTTTAGATGTATCAAAGGAGGGAAAAATCCAGAATGGTTTGCAAAATAATTGGGCTGAGAGCAAGTTTGGTTCAGGTAAAAATGGATTAAAGAATAAATATTAAGACATGCTCAGGAGCGGAGGGGCCTGGTGTGAGGAGGAACAATGGTTGCTCAAGCTTCTCTTGTTTTAAAGTGAGGTGAAGAACACTTTATTAGAGGAAGGTGTAGGGTGTACTGAGGAGCAGAGTGTGGATGCTCAATATAATGAGCCACAGAGTGGCCTTTTGAAGATGCAGTGACAGTGCCTGTTACATGAAAATACCTCACGGGGCTGGTCTGATTCTTCACAATTCCGTATGTGTCTTTAACCACGGTGCACTCTGTGGTAATTTGTTTCCCATGGGAACAACTCACGGGTCCAGGAATCAAAGGGTGGGACTGGGAAAGGTACCAACTACAACTACTCCTAGTGACCTGCAAGCATATTTTCTGCTTCCTGTTCCTTCAAATGTGTGCACTGCTGGCCTAGATGTCTTAGCTTTAAACGATCAGGGAGGCTGGTACCATGCAGCATGATGATGATTTCACAGAACCGGAAGCTGGGTGTTTGTTGTGATCCTTTTGGGCTTCTCCTGTCTCTAAGGAAACAAGCTAAAAAGGTAGCAGTAGTGTGCCACAGGGATCAATCTAAGCTATTCAAGGTAAATTCGACTGTTACTCCATAGTGTAGAAAAGAAAATCATACATGGAATGCAAAAGTCCCCTTATGGCATTTCCTTACAATACTCTTATATTAAGGTAATTGAAAATCGACCAGGGGACAATGGGGACCCACCAAACAGAGGCCAGGGCCCAGGAGCAGGTGCAGAGCAGGAAGCAGAGGGTTGAGGACCTTCTTTTGACCTCTGGAATTTCCTCTGTGTGTTAACATCACAAAACCGGAAGAGACCCCAAAAACACAGGCTTCAGATGCCTAATGAAGAATTCAAGATAAAAATACAGATATATCTGTCTCTATCTCTATCTATCTATCTATCTATCTATCTCTTTCATAAGGTTTTTCTTAAGTTACCAGTAAAACTTGAAGTACGTTTTGAGAATATAAGTTTCTTTTGAATGTTTCATCATCATTATCTAGATCTACACCCTAGAGTATGAGGTATGAGGAAGAGACACAACAAACTATTCAAGTTTTTTTAATTAAAGGACATGAGAAGAAGTTATTGGTGGTAGATACAGGATGCACCGAAGAGTAGAGTGTGGGTGTCCAAAGAAATGAAGCACTGGAATGGCCATTTGAAGATGCAGATACAGCACCAATCAAAACAGAGAAATACGTTACAGGGCTGGTTCAAACCTCTTCATAAGGTCCTATGTGCTTTAATCTAGGGTGTATTCTATGGTAATTTGTATTCTATCACCACAATTTATGGGTCCAGGAATCAAGAGATGGTGTTGGGGCAAAATTAAATTATTAGTAAAGGCAAAGTTATAAAATAAGTAACTTAAGCCAGTGTAGTGTCTCACATCTGTAATCCCAGCACTTGGTAGGCTGAGGGAGGAAGATCATTGCAAGTTCAAGACTAGCCTGGGATACAAAGTGAGCCTAAGGTGAGGCCTAACTGCATAACAATAACCTGTCTCAATCCCCCCCACACAAAATAACAAAAACAAAAACAAAGCAAAAATCTAACTGATAGATGTGTTATGGCAAGTTAAAATTGAACTGTAGCCTCTGCCTAGCTGCTGATTTCTGTCAGGTAAACACCCTGCTTAATTCAGGCAGCCTTGACATCTGGTTCCCACTGCTTTTCTTCTGATACTGTGCAGGGCCAATTTGACTATTTCAGCTGATGTTTCCCTTAATGAAGAAAATATATTGCTCCTAAGTGGCTTCAAGGACTTTGATTGGGGTGAAGCAACACAGTGAAAGATACTTTTTAACTCTACTTGCTCTACTTGAACCTCCTCCCCTCATCTCCAGGATGTTACTATGTTATGATAAACAATTCCTTTTAAGCAAATGTATACAGAGTTAGCTTATCTGACAATATATGACTTAATTCAGTCCATGTAAGCAATGTGTAATGTCTTGTACCTTTTGATTGCAAACTTTAGTGACCCAAAACCTGGCTCAGTGCTGATGACTTGGATCTGAGATTCCCATCAGCCTCCCAGCACAATAAACCATTGCCTCAGTGAAAAGAGTCTTCCATTCATTTTGTTATTGTTTTCCCTGTAACAGTGGAACTGGAAAGGTACCAGTCACTACTATCCCTGGTGAACTACAAGTAACATTTGTGCTTCCTGTTCCCTCAATCATGTGCTCTGCTGACCTAGATGTCCTAGTTCTGAAGGAGAGCGAAGGCTTGTACCATGCACCACAACACAAGCTGTGAATTTACCATGGTCATTGTGGGCTTCTCATGCCTCTTAGGAAACAATCTAAAATAGATGTGGTAGTGTGGCAGGGTTGAGTTATTTAGAAGATCAAGTGTAAACTGGACTATTACTCCACAGAAGAGAAAATAATTAAAATACTTGGAGTGCAGAAGTTCCCATAGGACATCTCCTTACCATGCCCTGTTCTTAAGATCACACTGCTGGCTAAGCTTTTAGAACTTGTCTTTGAACACTGTCCATGATTTCCCATCCACAGCACATTAGAATTAGAAATATAGGATAAAGGTGGGACAAATTTGAGGAGAACTCAAGGAAAAGTGTAAAGGTATCTGCAGCCAGCTCGGTGACATGGGGGCTATTAAAGCCACCCTGATCAATATGTGTCAGGATGAGGGGGAAAGTGGTGATAGTACCTTTGTGGAGCCTTTGAGTCCTCAGTATCATGCTCAAACAGTTCTAGCGAGGGCCTACTCCCCACCATCTCTATGCCCACTTCCTGCAGTTCACATGGTGCTTTCAGAATTCCTAAAGGAAGCAGAACTCCAAGGAGAGTATCAGCCTACCCAATGCAAATTCAAAATGGGTCAGAAGAGAAGTAATTGTTTGTCAGGTAGGGTCTTCATATTATCAGGAACACCATTCCTTGTGGGGTATTTGAAAGCTTGATATTACAGTTTATGCCATTACCATGGGCACTAGCTTATTCATAGGAGAACTCCATGAATGTTGGGCACCTTACAACCTCTTGTGATTTTTTGTCTTTTTGAGACAGAGTCTCACTATGCAGTTCAGGCTTCCCTTGAGATCACTTTGTAGTACAGGAATGTCTTGAACTTTCAAGGATCCTTCTGTCACAGCCTGCCAAGTGCTGGGATTATATGCCTGCACCACCACATCTGGATTATTGCAATTTTTAACTGTTGCTCATTTCACTTTGCTAAGGTGATTAATCTTGAGTCAATTGCACACTCATGTACCATTTTTACTGATGGATCTTGCCACAATAAAGATGTCATAGTAACAGGCTCCCTTCAGCCAAGGAGGCAAAGATTTTCTTCCACCAAAAGGCAGAATTAGGTACTATCATCTTAGATTTACAAACAACACCTGATGGATGAGGAGCTCAATTGTAAACAAGTATTGTGCATTATAAATTCCTAAACTACTACTTTGCAATTGTCTTCATTCTGCTTGTATTAATCTAAGAGCACTAATTCAGTCTTACTTGGATGTCTATTAGAAGACATTCAAATACAAAATGTAACATGATGAGACTACCTAACTGGTCTCAGCCCTGGTTTTCAGAAAAAGTTGATAGTGTGATGGAGAAAAATATACAAAGAGGGATTTAAGTATAAGAGATATACATTTAATATGAGAAGATTTTCTATGATAAAATATTTGCAGGCTTCAGGTCTAAAAAATTGATTCATTATGAAAATAGGAGTTTTCCAGGTCATGGATGCAGGAGGAAGGGCAGAATGTCTGTATGCCATGAAGAATCAAAGCATTTCCAGGCAGCAGCAGAGTCCTGATTTTATAAACCCAAGAATGGGCTGATGTGTAAATACATGGGCTCTCTTAGTCTTCCCAAGGCCAGGATACCATGGTGATCTGCAAAACAAGGCCCCGATCTTGTCCATGAAGATCCCATGCAAGAATAATTTTTCATAAAGCAGTCATGGAGAAGATCCCAGAGGTTGCACCAAGAAAAAAGAAAGTGTAGGTATATTTGAAACATTTTTCTCCATCTCTAGTAAAAGCCCAACATATACACAGTTCTCTTCCCCTATGAACCCTCGCAAGGAAAGGCCAACATTAGTAAATGCAGTCAGCAGGTTAGAAACTGTCCAGGACATAAATATTCCAATGTTAAAGATTTCCCCATAAACTGTGCTCATAATCAACAAATCCTTTGCCGTGTTCAATTTCACTTTGTGTGGAAGTGTGAATGCTATAGAAGATTTAGAAAAGTATCTCAGTGTCAGGAGTCAGCTCTGACCATGTAAAAGTCTCTCTCCCTGGGAAGCATTGAAACACTCTGTCCTGGGTCCCACCCTTATACCCACAGGGCCTCCCCCATGCAAAGCAGCCCCAGACTCAGGGTGAAAAGCCGGTTCTGGCTGAGCAGCCCCAACCTCCTCCCACAGGAGCCTTCACTGAGCATGGAGTTCTTGGCTCTGCTCCTCTGCCTGGTGGCGACTTCCTGCTGTGAGTGTCCCTGAGGTTCAGGAGAGGGGCCTGGGTACAGGGAGCTGGGTGGGCTTGACTGACAGTTTTGCTTCTGGCCCTCAGGTGTCCTATCCCAGGTGCAGCTGAAGGAGTCAGGACCTGGCCTGGTGAAGCCTTCAGAGACCCTGTCCCTCACCTGCACAGTCTCTGGATTCTCTTTAACCAGTTATGCTGTACACTGGGTCCGTCAGGCTCCAGGGAAGGGGCTGGATTGGATTGGTGCTATGTGGAGTGATGGAAGCACAAATTACAACTCAGCCCTTCAGTCTCGAGTGGCAATCAGCAGGGACACTTCCAAGAGCCAAGTCTCACTCACACTGAGCAGTCTGAGCCCTGAGGACACGGCCACATATTACTGTGCAAGAGACACAGTGAGGAGACATGAGTGTGAGCCCAGACAAAAACCTCCCTGCAGGAGCTCTCAGGACAGCAGGTAGCGCTCGAGACACACTGAACTCTTGTGAGGCTTAGGACCAGGTGCAGGTTCCTGGGGCTGCCCTGATGTTAGAGGCTGTGGTTTTCCCTTCCTTCAGTGACTTTGCTAAAGACACTCTGCAGTGTTTGCGGTCCAGGCAGTTTATAGTCTTCTTGGGGAGTGTGTGCAAGTGTGTAACACAGTTTGATTCTCTTCTAAATCCCATTCCTCTTCTCTTCTGTCAATGTAGCCTGTATGAGAAATACATTAAAAGAAGTGCCCTGCTGCCCAGAGAGAAGGAGAGTTCAAAGGAAAATAAGTGAAACAGCTAAGATTACTTGTGGGACAGGATCTGAGACATCTCACCATGAGCACATCGAATCTCCATAATCAGGTACACCAGTGTGCTGAGTGGGATTATAGCTGCTGGAGTTCCAGGACCGGGTGCCCCTGGAGCAGAACTCAGTGAATCTACAGACAGCAGAGGAGACAGAGGAGAGGACAGGGGAGCCCTGTGAAGCTTCCTCCCTCAGCACTGCAGGCTCCACTCAGGGTCCCCCAGGCCTCAGGCTCATTTCACTTTCTCTCTCTCCTTGCTATTCTTTGTACGATGTGTCTCCTACTGGGGCTATTGGGACATCTGTGTGAATACATGAAGGACAGTGATATTCCCACAGTCAGGACACACACATTGCTACAGGGAGAAGGCAGCATACCTGGGGAGACTCAGAGATGGCTCTGTGTCCAAGGCTGAGCTGGGTCCTGAAGTCCAAATGGGAAGAACCAGCATCTGGACCTCACCAGGATGTCACTGTGTTCTTAATGGGCTCAGGGTGTCTGCAGAACCCAGGTGTCCCTCATGGAAATGAACCAGCTCACCAGATACCTGATTTCTGGACAACCATGTGATCAGACACCACATCACCAGCATCAGTAGGCAATGCTGCTGCCTGACCATCTGTCCCTTCTGGGAATCCATTATGCAGGTGGAGTTTCAGAGAGTGCTGAGTGGACACAGCCTCTGAACTCTGTGCTTTGCTGCATCCCCCTGCTACCATTCCTAGCAGCATCTGTACCACAAGGCCCTTATTTCTAGGCATGGGCATTTACTGAAAGCACATCCTTGGGATCAGCCAGGGTGTGGGGACACATAGACTCCATCTCTTGCATACATGCTGGAGGCTACACTGACAAGATCCTGCTCCAGGCTGCACAATTGGGGTTTCACTGTGTTCTCCCATGATCTCCTCAGGACTCATGAAACTAGAACTGGATGACCTGGAGATCCTTCCATGGAATGCATCAAGGAAGCTGCAGCTGCACTTCCCTGACCTGGAATCTCCCTTCTCCTGGAAACTTGATAATTTATGTAATCAGTGGCTGCACTCATGGAGTCCACTTTTCCATGTCAGCAGGAACAAGTTCACCTGGAGTATCCATCATGAGGTCCAGGCTAAGGCCATGTACATGAGGGTCCATGGCCTCTGACCCAGACCTGGATCTTATATCAGACTGATCCTGCTCCCAGAGTCTCTGTGCACTGTCCCTGTGGTTGTGTCCTTCACCATGTGTGCCTTTGAGCATGGAGACCTTCACGGTATGTCCCGATATCATTGCCATGAACAGGCAGAGAGCCTTGCGATGACCCATGTGCCAGGTGTGATGATTCTCTGGGCTGCCCGTCCTCAACACCTGCAGGCCCACGGTGTTCCAAGGACAAAACCCCTGCAGTGTAGACCCTTCATGAACCCTTTAGTTGCATCTAATCTGTGCTCAGGATAAGTGAGTCTGAGGCCCAGGGTCAGGAAGATTGCTGAATGCAAGTGTAGGGCAGAGGAGGATGTCATCCTCACACTGCAGACATCATCTGTGCAGCAGCCAAAAGTAAAGGGCAGTGGGTGGGATACTGAGCCATACCTGTTACTGACAGCTGTCCCCTGTCTGGGGTCTCACAGAAGGACCTAGAAGACAGGCTGCTCCTCATTGAGAGAATCTAGACTCCTCGGCAGGGCTGCTGTCCTCCTCTGCAGACCTCTGTCAGGGAAGCCTCTGATGAGTGTCAACATGTCTCTTCTGATCTCCCTGCAGTTAGGAGGGCTAGAAAGGAGATGCCTGCTCCATGGCCATTCTGATGTGTTTTCCAGAAATAAGAATATGTTTTAAAATACATACTCATTACAGAAATTTTGTAATGTACTTTTATAAAAATGTTAACATATTCCCATTTCTCTTTACATTCAAGCTCTTCATAAATCAAAATGCATTTTAATGCAAAAAACTCAATTACATGTTTCATGACTCATCTTCCACCCTTAGTTTATACAGTCAATGAATAATGGAGGTGACAAAGCATCAGCTGAGCTGTCGCCATTTCTTAAGCATTGAACCCAGCACCATCACAGCCCCTGGTTATCACCTGGCTCATCTCTCATATCCTCCAGGTATTTCACTCAGAGTTTACTCCTGTTCTTCATATGTCAATGTCTCTTAATGTTTTGGTTCTCCTCCCTTGAAATGTAATATGACATGGAACACAGGCAGTTGTTAACAATAAAACCCACAAGTGTGTAATGCACTTTCCTAAGCATAGTGACCAAATGTTGCCTGAACTTGCCAGGTCTTAGGACAGCCTGGGACCACCTCAAAGCCTCTTAGTGTATGAATGACTAGGATAGTGTTCTCGTCTCTCTGTGAGACTATGTATCATTCTTTCTACAAATGCATCAGTGCTGTGCAATTCAGAATGAGATCACAATTCTGGATGTAAGGAGGTAGATGTGTCTAGTATCAAAGTTCAAAACCAGCATCCACCCAGAAAGTATTATCCTCACCTACTTCTGGGTGTCAGGGTTCAGTGTTCTCCTTTTTGTACTCAGAACAGCTCCACCCTAGATCCTACCCAGAGGCCCACGTGCAGCCTGCTGATCTATTTGTCTTTACTTCCACTTTCTCTACTCTTACCTGCAGGCCACTTCCTTATTACTAGATTTGGGGAGGGCAGGAAAGGGGGCTACTAAACCAATTTGTGTTATGTACATGTTCTAACTACCCATAATAAATGCATTCAGTATGTTATGTAAATATATACTAATAAAAACTTAAAATCTAAAATAAAAATAAGAATAGGCAACAGGCTGATATATGCTGCATTCATGTCTCTCTGTCCATGAAATGATACAGATAAAAGAGTTTCAAGAACATGGATTCACAACTCTCAGTGAATTGAGAGGGCACCAGGCTGAAGTATAGACCTGTCCTAGTCACAGATGAGACTCATTAACACAGCAGAATATCTGCCTTGTGTGGTCACAGATGAGGGTTCTGATGGGCTTAACCTTTCTCCAAAGTAGACAAATAGCACACATGGCAGTGGAGATGATGTTGGACACTTGTGTCTCCCTGCTGAAGTGTTCACATATAGAGTGACCCTTGCATCCAGCATTTGTGCCTCTTCACACTGGAGGTCAGAAGGTGAAGTCTCCATGCTCAGGGTCTCCCAGTGAGGAGGGATGGAACTAGGCTCTACTCTTCATCATGACTCACTCAGGAATCCTCAGCCCCACTTTCCTGACTCAGAGTTGAATTGATAAGGATGTCAGGTCACAGAAGTATTTTTCTAGGATGTGTAATTAACAGCACTAGCAGGTTACATCTTTCATGCTGTCCCTAGTTGATTTGTAAAGCATTTGCTGTGGAACTCAGTAGCAAAGAATCATGAGGGTCCTTGCTGTATCTAACTGGAAAGCCTTTGAATGACCAATACTAAACAATAACTTCACCCCTCTGCTTGAGTGAGAGTCCCCAGGTGTGTTTACAATGCACCTTTCTACAGGAAAAATGCATCAGTAAAAACCTAAGTAGTATTTCAAAAAGGCTAGAAATTACACTACTCACATGTAAACATCTACTGTGTGGCAGAAAATAAAGTGTAAAGAATTTTGGGATGAAAAAATTTATCTTCACAGAAACCCATGTACATACATATATATGAGTGCATTTCACATGCACAAAGAGAAATAAAATCAGATGAGTATCTAAGTCTACTTAACTTATGAAAACTTTTAGACAACTTTTTTCCCATTGCAATGGATACAAAAAATGTGCTACTGGCCTCAAACTCTTGTATTTTACCAGTTATCAAATAAGCTAATGAGGAACAGAGAATGTAAATTGATTTGAGCAAGGACCCTGAAATGGATGTGAATACATACACATAGAATGTCAATTGATGCTGTGTGTTACACATGTGCACTTATGCACTTGTGTTGTATGCACCTCACAGTCCTGTTATCTTTGGCAGCTGTGTGCTGGTTTTCATATCCCTAAAGTTTTCTTTCATCTGCCGAAACAGCCAGCTCCCTGATCAGCTCTCCCACTACATGTCCTGTCCTGGAGTAGGAGGTTTGAGCCTTGAGCAATGGACTCCAGGAACATCGCTGAGTTCTTAGAGGGCTTAGTCAGCGTCCTCCACAAAGAGGAAAAGACAAAAATTTGTACATCCTTGAGCTTCTTCTGATCTTCATGGACATGAATTCAGCACAGATGCAAACGTTTTTCAAGCTACCAGATAAGCTCATATTGCACATTGCCTTAATTTGTTTTGTATCTCAATATTTAAGATGTTCTCAGAGATTTTTAAAGTTAGTCTTTAAGAAGATAGAATAATGCTGGTTCCTTCCCTTTCTGGAGGTGGCTCCTGTTAGGTGAGCATAGGAAAATTTAGACAGAGGATGTGGAGATTGTACTGCTAGTCTCAGGACTTGCCCTGTTCTCCCACTCTCCTCTCTTAGGTGCTGCTGCAAGGGACCAGAACTGGGCCTATGAAGTCCTCTCAGTCTCTGTCTCTCAGCATCATGTTCTCTGGTTAGCGCAGCTCTGGGTCATTGCCGCTGGATTGGTTCCTTTAGCCACCAGGCAGGAAACTGAGTGGATTTGGCAGGATGGTAACAGTGGAAGCAGAACTAGTTATTCACCCCTGACAAATCAGCATCTCCAAAGACACAGCCAGGAACCAGTTCTCTGAGTAACTGTCCTCGGTGTCTATGGAAACACAACCATATCGTACTGTGCAATGCATTCTCTGAGGGGCTTGAAGTGTGAGCCCAGCCACAAAGCTATGTACAGGGTGGTGGGGACCAGCAAGCGGCGCTGAGGATCAGCAGCAGGCGCACAGGACCAAGAAGAGGAGGCTGCAGGAGACCAGGACTGTGTTCTCAGGACTAGTTAGGAAAGCTCTGAAGCAGCACACAGACCTGGGGATCTTCAGGGAACCAGAACGGCCCCATATGTGATGCAGAGAAGGAGGCTTCAGACTGAGGACTTCACACTATTTAGTGTCTGAGTTTCCCTCCTGTCTTCACACACACTACGGAAAGTGTGCAGTATCCCTGTTCAAATTCACATGTGAGGTCTCCAGAGTCCAGAGAATGGGAGGGATTTTGGAGGTAACAGAATATACTTATACCTGTATTTTAAAAATCTCCTTCACGTGAGCGTGTGTGAGGGGGTTGTAACAACTTGCATACACTGGAAAGAAGCCTGAGAATAATATGTACTTTGATGCTTTGGAAACACTGTTCTCATGATCATCATGCAAAAGTAGTCTGTTATTTTTCTAACTATGAGAAAGAACTGTCATAGAAACACACTTATTAGTTTCAGAAAGAATATGAGGAAGTTACAGGAAGGGAGTTTATGGAAAAGGACAGGAGAATTTATGAGCACATAAATTATGTACCTTGAGAATGGGCATAATTTTGTCAATATTTAACTACTTCTATACCTGTGTCAAAATGTGTCTCACTTATCCATCATTAAACTACATATGGAATATATATGTATACATTGCAGATGTATGTGATATATGTATTGCATAATTTAGAGTAGAAAGCTCTAGGGAGCTTTCTTATCTCTCTCCAGAGATAAAAGATACCATATTCTTAAACATAATTTTGAAAAGATGCTGCTTGTCTATTCAATTATGAGTATAATAGAATAGAGAATGATGCTGTCACATTCTCTCATTAGAAGATATCTAACAATCATCATGAAGTATGACCACTCTGTCTTGGAATTTCTCATCAAGCCATTGAATTGTATGGGAAGAATTGTAGAACCTAATACATGGGATGATTTTATAGCCTGTGATCTCACATCTCATAGGACATTATGCTTCTCACTCTATGTACACATCTGCAAAGGTGTGAATTTAACAAATTCATTAATTACATGTTAGTAAGAATAAGAAAAAAAGATGCGGTTAAAAATAGAAAGAAACCATGTGTTCTATAGCATTAGGAATATTCTAAAACAACGCTAAAAGCCCTCATGTGCTTTGGACGCTTTCCTCTCTGAGGCCTCCACTATAGAACAGGCTATATAGCAGGAAGCCATGCAAATAGGACCTCCCTGTGCTGCTGAAAACCAAAGCAGCCCTAACCCTGAGCACTGCAGTGGAGCCCAGCCCTGGATGCCCAGCTGTTCCCACTCGGTGATCAGAACTGAGCACAGATGGCTCACCATGAAGCTGGTCCTGAGACAGATTCTCCTGTTTACAATTTTAAAATGTAAATTACTTGTAACAAAAAATACTGAGGGATTCAATGGATATGAGTGGGTTACACAATTGATATGCAACAGTTTCCTGAGCAGGATGTCTCTCTGTTAACAGGAGTTTTGTGTGAAGAGCTGCTGGAGGATTCTGGGGGAGGCTTGGTGCAACCTGGAGGGTCCCTGAGACTCTCCTGCGTGGCTTCAGGATTCATCTTCAGTAGCTATGGCATGGACTGGATCCGCCAGGCTCCAGAGAAGGGGATAGAGTGGATCTCAGGCATCAGTAAAGGTAGTAGTTACATATACTACGCAGACTCCATGAAGGGCCGATTCACCATCTCCAGGGACAATGGTAAGAACACGCTGTATCTGCAGATGAACAGCGTGAGACCCCAGAACATTTGAGAGAGACACAGCGAGGGAAACCTCTTTGTGAGCCCTGAAGAAAACCTCCGTGCAGAAACACTTAGGACCTACAGGGGGCCCACAGGACATATAGCACAAAATCTACCACAAGAGGACATGTATTTTATCATTTTATTATTTTAAGTTGGTGTAATTATATGTAAAAAAAGATGCTATGGAATAATAGAAATATCAAAGAAACAAAATTTAAAATATGTGCTACATAAAATCCCAAGTAACGCCCAGAATAATCTATTCATTGTCTATCTAAAGCTCACAAAGACAAGAAATCCTGTATAATGAAATAGTGTAACACATAGTTTTCTATTTTCCATTATTGAAACTGTGCATTTGCATTTTGTATCCTGTGCTCAAAAAGGACAAAATCTTTTTGAATGTTTTATAATATCACATAAAACAAGCTAGTAAAATACAATATAAACTTGTAACAATGTCTATAAATACATAATCTTAAATGTCTATCACAGGTAATAATTTGGTTATGGTACGTGTATAACATAAAACTACTAAGGTATTAAGAACAGACAAAAATACCTGTCAGATGTATGATAACATAGAAGTCACATTCCTACCTACTCACAATGAAAAAAATCACATAATATTGTCAGAAAAGTGTCTTAAAACTACACTCTTTAATAAGAATTTAATTAAATAAAAATGATATTAAGAACCAAGACATTCAATGATTTCCATAATTATTAATTTTTTCAGTTGATCAAACAATTTGACAACTAGGATTTATAAAGTATGTTCTTAGCCAACTTTACTGCTAAGTGCCACATATTAATATTTCCAATGTTTAATTTCTTTCCCATAAAAGAGCATTCATAAACATATAAAATGTTTATATATAACAAGGTTGAGATGACACTGAATAATATGCTTCTATCATCTTTAATTAACACCCCAAGTGCTTCAAAGTTGTAAATTTATTCAAAGAAAGATACAACATAAAAAATATTTCTGTTTTTTCAGGTGTCCGGCATGAGGTACAGCTGGTGCAGTCCAGGAGGGCAGGCTTGGTGCAGCCGGGGGCATCCCTGAGACTCTTCCATGCAGTCCCTGGACTCACCTCCCATGACTGCTGGATGAACAGGGTCTACCAGGCCCAGCAAAGTTGTTACCAGCACTCACTGTGATGGTGACATACGCTATGCCGACCTGGTGAAGAGCTTTTTCACCATCTCCAGAGACCATCCCTAGGGCCCACTGCGTCTATAGATGAGCAGCCTGAGACCCTGTGACACAGCCATAAGTTACCATGCAGGAGACACAGTGCAGGGACATCAGTGTGAGCCCAGACACAAAGCTTCCTGCAGGGGCATAGAGGACCATCAGGCAGCAGTCGGGTTACAGAGAGCACAGGGTCTACATCAAGAGAAGATTTAGTAGAAGATGAAAGGTGGTTTCCTGCCAGAATCCAGAACTTCTCCGTATAATACTTATCCCTGGATACTCCTACTTCATGTGTCTGTCCTTACCTTGGAAGTCTCTCACATAGACAGCCTTGTTTGTCTAGAATTCATTCTCCTTTATAGCTGAATAGTAGCCCACAATGTACAAATGCTACATTTGCTTTATGCATTGATATGTTTATGGTATACTGGCTGCTTCCAGTAGGTAGCTGTTACAAATAGTGTTGCTATAAACATTGCTATGCATGTAATGCTGTAGTGTGATGTTTTAGCTTCTTGGAAAAGATGCCTAACAGGAGAGAGCTGCATCATGTTAAATTTCTGACTTCAGTTTTTTGAAGAATATCCATACTGATTTAAAATGTCTGAACCAGTTTCCATCCCCAGGAACAATGTAGGAGAGTTCATAGGAAGGAGAGTTAATTTGAAGCAACCTGAAGATGATCATGAGCTTCCTGGTGACAGGATGTAGGAGGGAAGAAGGGAAGGAGGGATTGCATAGCAGCCTCAGGACACACAGAGGATGACACGTGTGTACCCTGCTTTGGGTGTGTGTGGCTGTGCAAGTGTCTGTGTGTGATAATACTTCTCAGATGCACACTATATACATGGGCAGTTTATGCCTTATGTCTGGTGAAGCTTTTACAAACAAATAACACCTGAAAACAGAAAAAGAGTGAGAAGAGTTATCAACAGTTGACAATATGAGAGCTGCCAACAGGCACCAACATGATTATCGTTCATTTTCCTCTCAGCAAGCAGGGGAATGCAGCAGTCACATAATTTCTCACCACAGGGAGAGGGGAGGTCAATCTCTAGAGGTACATCCCTGTGTCCAGGAGCTGGATCAGGAAGCAGTTTGTTCACAACTTTGGAGAGCATAAGGCCAGATGGTGGGCATAATCTTACAAGACATTGGATCCTATGGAGATAATGACATTTTATGACACTTCCATCATTTTACACGATTACAAATTAAGCAGCATCAAATAAAAATCCATGATTTGTGTACATGCATAAAAGTAAAAAGAGGTCAAGTGATACACACAGAACAAGACTCTATCACATAATTAGTGATCTTTTTTTAATACTACCATTGTTAGCAAACATCCTTAGGACACTCACAGCTGCTAGATGTGATGATCTCTCTAGAGTTGCCTATATGGCAGGAGAAAATGCAAATAGGGCTTCCCTGTACTGATGAAAACCAGCTAATCCCTCATCCTGACCTCTGCAGAGGAGCCCAGCCTTCTATTTCCTGTTGTTCCCATTCGGGGATCAGGACTGAGTACAGACCATCACTGTGGAGTTTAAGCTGAGTTGGGTTTTCCTTTTCACGATTTCCAAAGGTAAACTATTTAGCACATAAGATTTTGAGGGCATCAGTGGCAAGAGTGAGTTAAACAGTGGACATCTCTGACAGTTTCCTGAGCAGGATGTCTCTGTATGCAGGTATCCAGGGTGAGGTGCAGCTGGTGCAGACTGGGGGGTCACTGAGAGTATCCTGCATGGCCTTGGGATTCAACTTCAGTGACTACTGGATGCACTGGATCCTCCTGGCTCCAGGGAAGGTGCTTGAGCGGATTTCATGCAACAGTGGTTATAGTAGTTACATAAAGTACACAGACTCCATGAAGGGCCGATTCACCATCTCCAGGGACAATGGCAAGAACACAGTGTATCTGCAGATGAGCAGCCTGAGACCCGAGGACACCACTCTATATTATTGTACCAAAGTGAGGGAAAGTACACGCAAGCCCAGACAAGTATCTCCCTGCTCACCAACAGCAGGGGGCGATGGCAATGCACTGAGCACAGGCCAGGGCCCACGAGCAGGTGCAGAGCAGGATGCTGGGGACTGAGGGCTTCCTGTTGGCCTCTGGGGTTTCCTATGTGTGTTAACATCACATAACCAGAAGGGGCCCGAAATACACAGAATTCAGATGACTTATGCTGTATTCAGGATACAAGTACATATATATGTACTTGTATCCTGAAAACAGCATAAGTATTATATATATATATATAGTATTATAGTATATATATAGTATTATATATATAGTATTATAGTGTATATATATAGTAATATATATAGTAATATATATATAATTCCTACCATAAATTTTCTTAAAAAAGGCAATAACCTCAAAGTAGCTTGTACACATTGAGAAGTATCTTTTGAATATCAAATCATTATTATCTAAAATGAAATTGTTGTTTTTCTCATCATGAGTAGTGGTTGTCTATTGCCAGGGTAAATGTTTCAGATTTAGAAATTAAACCCTTCTCATCCCTTTTCAGAGACTTTGCAGCTCTCTCCCCTCCTTGGCACATCAGGAGAACTAGTCCCCAGGCTCAGCCCCAGCACAGTGAGGAGCCGTTGACTTAAGGGAGGAGGAAGAGGGGCAGCTGGACTGGACTCAAGGTAGTGTGCAGGACCTCACTGAACTCTGTCAATATTATCTTGCTTGAATTTTACTCACATAATTTAAAAATTAGAAATTTATAAAATATGCTTTACTATTCTTCTTCGGCATCCCTTACCCAACCTCTGTTTTTGTCTTTTTCTCCTTCTCTGAAGTATACAATCATGGATTCAAGCTATACATCAAGATTATAATAGATAATCTTAAGATAAAATCATGCTGGTTCACAATATTCATTTTACTTTCTAAACATAAAATCAAATCTATGCCTTCATATTTTTATTTTACATATGCTCATGCTTTATTCATTAGTCACATATTTTTCCCAATTTTTATAAGATATAAGCTCCTCTATACTTAATGACATCATCCTTATTATTATGGTGTTATGCGAAGCAACTGTCCACTGAATAGAAGGAAATTATGTGAAACACCCAATCCCTGCAATGCAGAATTCCTGAAGGCAGAGCTGCGATGAACACTTCACATATGTCACACATATCCATCATGTGGCTGTGGCCTCATGGGCCCTGTCATCTTGGGAAGCTAAGTCACCTCCACCTCCTAACACAGCTCTGTACCTCACGGGGGCCACCATCATCACCACCATGTCCTGGTTTCAGGGATGATAGTTCCAGGTGTCCCAGGTATACTTGTTGAGTTCAGTCCAGGATGAGATCACCTTCTGGAACATGCCATATCCTGAGACATACCAGGATAGGCACTATTGAATGTTTTCAATTCCATTTTCTTTTTTTTAAACATAGAATGGATAGGATAGGTTTATTGTTATAATCTGTAAGCTATGTAGCATTACAACATTTCAAAAAACTGAACTTCAAGCAGTCCTCCAAATAAAAGATTCAAATAATAAATGATTATCAGAACAAGATAAAAAAGAAATATTTCTGGTATAATATTTCACAAGCAGATTCATGTCTTTTATTACACAGATGTTATAATTTATTTTTTAAAAATTTTATTTAGAAAGAAAAAAACAACCAAACAAAACAGAAAAAGGGTAGCAACAATACAGAATTCCAAAGGAAAAAAAGAAAAGAACAACAAAAACAACAAAAAAACCCACTAAGAAAACACTAGCTGATAAATTACATACTGTCATCTTGGAAATAGTTGTTCAAGTTACAAAATTAAACCATACAAAATAGACATTCAAACAGTGAGACTATTAACAGTTCTGCTCAACAATCTAACAAAAACAGTAGTTTGGTCATCTATCTTCCACACTTAAACATACATGCATTTATATCCTTTAGAGCATTTTCTTTTGCTCTCTCTTTTACAGTAGCAATTATGCATTTTGGGTTTCATTACTCCTAAAGTTATTACTTTTTTATTTCAAAGAGAATTAAAAAAAGAGGGCAGAACAAAACAGATCAGAACAGAAAAACATAAACAACACAACACTTTACAGCAAGACAAGCGCCCATTAACAATAGCTGTCAAAATATCTCTTTCTCTGCTATAGTTGAGCATTGTTTCAGATACAATAATATCAAACATAACATAATAGTATAAAACCGTTCAAGAGAATGAAAGAGTTACAGGACATTCTGAACCAAATAACTATGATCAATGGCTACTATAATATCTCATTTTGAATAAAAAGATTTGTTTATACTATCACAGATATTAAAATCCCAATAAGACATAACATGATAGAACCGATGGTAATGGCAGAGTAGAAGCATGGTAGGACTTCTAAGGAGGGCGATATTAAATCAGCAATGGCTGCCATAATGTTTTGTTTTCTTCAAAACAGCTGTTCATACCATCATGCATAATAAAGTCAAACAAAACAGATTAAAACCATTCCAACTGATGAATGAAAACATTGAAAGGCATCAAACAATGAAATGGGGAATCATGACTACTAAGAAATCTTATATACCCTTACCAACTCTCATGCTAGGGGGACTATATGGTATTTACACATGTGAGTTTGGTTTATTTCACTTATGAGTATGGCCTCCAGTCGTTTCCATTTATTTATAAATATCTCAATGTAATCATTCTTTAGAGCTGAGTAGTACTCCATTGTATAAAAATATCACAACTTTTAAATCCATTCCTCAGTTGATGGGCACTTAGGTTGTTTTGAGGATCTGGCTATTACAAATTGTGCTGCTATAAACATGGGTGCACATATATCACTGAGGTATGATGTTTTGAGTTCTTCTGGGAATATGCCTAGAAGTGGAATAGCTGGTTCAAATGACTTCCAAACCCATCTTTTTGAGAAATCTCCAGACTGACCTCCACAGTGGCTGCACCAGTCTACACTCCCACCAACAGTGCAGAAGAGTTCCTTTTTCCCCACAGCCTCTCCAACACTTGTTGTTGTAGTGTTTTCTACCTTGGCCATTCTTTCTGGAGTGAGATGGAATCTCAGTGTGGTTTTAATTTGCATTTCTCTCATGACTAATGATGGTGAACATTTTTTCATGTATTTATTTGCCATTTGTATTTCTTCATCTGAGAACTGTGTATTCATTTCAGATGCCCATTTTTGGATTGGGTCTTTGAATTTCTCAGGTCTGATTTTTAAAAATTCTTTATAAGTTCTAGACAGAAGTTCTTTGTTTGAGGGACAACCCATTAAGATTTTCCCAAATTTGTGGGTTTTCTTTTCACTCTGCTGGAAATCTCTTTTGACATGCAGAAACTCTTTTATAAGATATGGTCCCAGTTATTGATTCTGGGAAGTATTACCATGCAGTTTGATTCTTGTTCATGTATTCTCTACCTACCACTATATCTTTGAGGTTTTTACCTAATTTGTCTTCCAATAGATTTAGTGTTTCTGTTTTAATATGTAGATCTTTGATCCACTTAGATTTTAGTTTAGTACATGGAGATAGGCGTATCTCTTGTTTTAGTCTTTTGCATATAGATAGTCAATTTTTCCAGCACCATTTGTTGAAGAGACAGTCATTCTTGCAGCGAGCATGTTTGGCCCCTTTATCAATGATAAGTTGGTTGAGTGAGTTTGTGGTTGTGGTTGTATCTTCCAATCTATTCCATTGATTTTCAGGTGTGTTTTTATTCCAGTACCATGTTGATTTTATTACTGTAGTTTTGTAGTGTAATTTGAAATCAGGGATTGTGATGCCTCCTGCCTTGCCTTTGCTGCTTAGAATTGCCTTTGCTATTCTAGGTCTATTCTGGGTCCAGATGAATTTTAGGAGTGATTTCTCTAGATCTATGAGGTATATTAGTGGTATTCTAATTGGGATTGCATTGAATCGGTATAGCAATTGTGGGAGAATGGCAATTTTCACAATGTTTGTTCTTCCTATACATGAACAGGGGATATCTTTCCATTTTCTGAGGTCCTCTTCTATTTCCTTTTTCAGGGTATTATAATTTTCCTTGTATAGCTTTTTACTTCTTTTGTGAGATTAACTCCAAAGTATTTCATTTTTTTGGATGCTAGTGTGAAGGGTGTGGCTTCTCTTCTCTCTCAGTATTTTTGTTGTTAGTGTATAGGAATGTTATTGATTTTGAGTATTGACTTTGTATCCTGCTGCATTGCTGAATTTATTGATTATATCTAGGAGTTTTTCAATGGAGTTTTGGGGATCTTCGATGTAAAGTATCACGTCATCTGCAAATAATTATAATTTAACTTCCTCTTTTCCTATCTTTACTCCTTTTATTTCTCTCTCTTGTCTAATTGCTCTGGCTAGTATTTCCAGTACTACGTTGAATAGGAATGGTGATAGGGGTCATCCTTCTCTTGTACCTGATTTTAAGGTAAAGGCTTTCAGTTTTTGGTCATTTAATATGATACTGGTTGTAGGTTTGTCATAGATATCCTTTATCATATTGAGGTAAAGACCATCTCTTCCCATTCTCTGTAAGATTCTCGTCATGAAAGAGTGTTGGACTTTATCAAAAGCTTTTCCTGCATCTATTGAGATGCTCATGTGGTTCTTACTTTTGGGTCTATTGATATGGTGGATTACATTTATTGATTTTCATATGTTGAATCATCCCTGCATTCCTGGGATGAATCCCACTTGTTCAGGGTGAATAATCTTGATGATTTGCTGCATTCTGTTTGCTAATATTTTATTGTGAATTTCTGCATCTATGTTCATTAGGGAGATTGACCTATAGTTCTCTTTTTTAGTTGGGTCTTTCTCTGATTTTGGTATTAGAGTGATATTTGCTTCCAGGAATGTCTTAGGAAAATTGCTTCACTTTCAAGTTCATTGAAGAGTTTGAGGAGTGTCGACATTAAGTCTTCTTTGTATTTCTTGTAGAATTCTGCAGTGAATCCATCTGGGCCTGGGCTCTTCTTTGTTGGCAATGTCTTAATTACATTTTCTATTTCATTAATAGAAATTGGGTTATTCAGCAGTTTTACATCTTCCTGATCCAGCTTTGGTAGCTCATAGGTATCTAGGAATCTGTCTATTTCTTCACCATTTTTGAGCGTATGTGAGAAGAGGTTTTTGAAATAGGTGTTGATGATCTTCTGTATTTCCACAGAGTCTGTAGTAATTTCACCTTTTTCATTCCTTATTGCATGAATTTGAGTTTTTTCTGTCCCTTTTAAAATAAGCACGGCCAGGGGCTTATCAATTTTATTTATTCTTTCAAAGAACCAACTCTTTGATTCATTGATCCTTTGTACTGTTTTCTTAGTCTCTGTTGCATTAATTACTGCTCTAATACTTATAATGTCCTCCCTTCTTTTGGCTTTGGACTTGGCTTGCTCTTCTTTTTCTAGACGTTTGAGTTGTAGTATCAGGTTGTTTATTTGTATTCATTCTGTCTTCCTGATGTGGGAACTCAGTGCAGTAAATTTTCCTCTGAGGACTGCTTTCACTGCATCCCACAAATTCTGCTAAGTTGTGTTTGTATTGTCATTTGCTTGTAGATATTGTTTAATTTCTTCTTTAATTTCCTCCATGACCCATTGATTGCTCAAGAGTGGATTGCTCAGTTTCCATGTGTTTGTGACGTTTTTGCGGTTGCTTTTATCATTAATTTGTAATTTCATGGCACTATGATCTGATAACATGCATGGGATAATTTCAATTCTTTTGCATTTACTTAAACATGTTCTGTGGTCTATTTTAGAGAATGTCCAAAGTACTGCTGAGAAGAATGTATATTCTGATGTTGTTGGATGGAAAACTATATACATGTATCAAGTCCATTTGTTCACAGGTGTGATTCAGTTCTGTTATTCCTTTGCTGATTTTATGTCTAGTTGATCCATCCCTCTGTGTCAATGGTGTGTTAAAATCTCCTGTTATAATTGTGTTATTGATTATTTGACTTTTCATTTCTGTTAATATTTGCTTTGTATAGCTGGATGCTCTGGAATTTGGTGCATATATATTTAAGATTGTTATCTCTTCCTCTTGAAGTTTTCCCATAACTAGTATGTAGTGACCTTCTTTATCTCTTTGGATCATTTTTGGTTTGAAGTTCACATTGTCTGAAAACAGGATTGCTACTCCCACCTTTTTTTGGTTTCCTGTTGCGTGAAGTATTTTTTCCATCCTCTGACTTTCAGTCTATGGGTTTCCTTTTGGGTAAGATGGGTTTCTTGTAGACAGCATATGGTTGGATATTGTTCCTTGATCCATTCTGCCAGTCTGTTTCTTTTGATTGGTGAGTTGAGGCCATTTACATTGATGGTTGTAACTGTTATATATTGGTTTATTGTTGACATGTTATCTTTCTGCTGTTGTATCGTTAGCTTTGCATTCTATTTAATTGTCTGCCTTTCTTGGTGGTTTTATACTATATGTATCTAGAATGTCTCTCAGTATTCTGTGTAGGGTTGGTTTGGTCTTCATGATGTTTTTCAGCTGTTCTTTGTCCTGGAAGTATCTTATTTCTCCATCTATTTTGAAGGAAAGTTTTTCAGCGTACATCATTCTGGATTGGAAGTGGTTTTCCTTTAGGTTCTGAAATACTTCACTCCATGCTCTTCTTGATTTCATTGTTTGTGTTGAGAAGTCTGCTGTGATTCTGATAGGTTTTCCTTTATAGGTGATCTGTCTTTTCTGTCTAACAGCTTTTAGTATTCTGATCTTATGGGGGGTTTCTAGGATGGTGATTATTATGTGTCTGGGTATAGTTTTATTTTGGTTATGGCTATTTGGAGTTGTATATGCTTCACTAATCCAAATATCAGTTTCCATTCTCATATTTGGGAAGTTTTCAGCTATTACTTCTGTAAATGTCCTCTTGATATCATTTGGGCTGTCCCCTTCTTTTTAATTTATCCCTATTAATCTTATGTTATTTTTCTTTGCATCGTCTTGCAGCTGTTGAATTGTTATTTCCTGATTCTTTGTTATTTTTAAAAGATCTTTCCTTTCCTGTTCACTGGCTGTGATCTTATCTTTGAGGTCTGAAATTCTATCTTCAGTTTTACTGAGGTGATTTTTACAGCTTTCCATAGAATTTTTGATTTTCTGTATATATCTTTGAATCTGCTTTATTTATTCTGCTTGTTTCTTATAGTGTTCATTCAGGGATTCTATCTGTTTGCTTTGTCCTTCATTTTTTTTTGCTGTGTCTTCACTAGATTTGTTCACTATTTCTTTCACTACTTTTGTCATTTCTTCTTTTACTTAGGCAATTATTTCTAATTTGAATTTCTCCATAGCTTCCCCTAGTTGCTTTTTTATTTCAGTTGATATCATTTCAGTCATTTCAGGTGTATGGCTTCTATTTTCTTCTATGTACATGGCCCCCAGGCTTTCTTGGGATGGGCTGGTTATTTAAGCCTGCCTTTTGGCCTTTCCTTTTGTCATTTTTCTGTATTTCCTTGGTTTGAGTGGTTTTCCAAAGCTTCCTCTGTGTGTGTTGTGAATCTCTTCCTGCACCCTCAGTTAATGCAGCAGTCTCAGCTCCTCTGCAGGTACTTAGCTCCCTAAATTGAGAGGCTGAAGCAGGGTGTGGAGAACTAGAAATCCCCTGGGCACAGTACCCTGTCCTAGTGGTGTGAATATGAACTCAAGCACTGGCAGCCATGGTCTCAAGCTGTCCCCATGACAGCCCAATTGAGCCTAGCGTTCTCGTGCAAGGTTTCTACCTCTTGGATTGAAACAAGAGCGCTGATCATGGTTGATTGAGGCCCTGCAATCTGCTGGACCCATCCAGCATCTCAGTGGCTTCCCAGAAACTCATAAGCCAGGGTGTTGGTCTCCAAGTTTCCCCAGGTTCCCTGGAACTCACCTGGGGCAACCTCTGCACTTCTGCAGATTCTTGGCTCTCTTAATTGAAAGGCAGAAGCTGGGCATGGAGAACTGGGGCCAGAAGAGCCCCTGGGGCACAATCCCTTGTCCTGGGGCTGTGGATATGAACTGAGCAGTTGGCAGTGCTGGTCTGAAGGTTGTCCCCAGGCCAGCCCAATTAAGGCCAGAGTCCTCATGCAAGGTTCCTGCCTCCTGGACTGATACCAGACCTCTGAACATGGTTGACTGAGGCCCTGCAATCTTCTGGACCCAGTCCAGTATCCCAGTAGCTCCCCAGAAACTCAAAAGCCGGAAGGTAGGTCTCCAACTTTCCCCAGTTCACCAGAACTCACATGGGGCAAACTCCACCCCTCTGCAGATTCTTGGCTCTCTTAATTGCGATGCAAAAGTTGTGGAGAACTGGGGCTGGCTGAGCCCCAGGGCACAATCCCCTGTTCTAGGGGTGTGGATATCCGGTTCCATTTTCTTGAAGAGCCTTTTATTAAGTTTGTGTTTTTCTCTTCTCTGTTTCTGAGTGCAAATATCACTCTCAGATAGTGACAATAGAACTGTGACTCAAGGAAAAGGTCAAAGATGTCCAGTTAAGTTGTATATGGATTTTTGTTGCAACATATAAAGACATGTGAAGGTATTCTTCATATTTTATAGTCTACAAAAATTTGGGGAAACCTTTATTATCTGTGGAGGACCTCCGTACACTTGCACACTAGTTTGCTGAGAATAGATTCAAACTGAAGGAGCAGCAGGACCAGATCCACCTGTAGCAGAACTCTGAGGAAAGTTTCAAAGATTCTTCACACATTTCCATAGAACATCAGTTATCGTTCAATAGAGGAAGTACTTTAGTATTTTATATAAAATATAAAGTATTCACTAAGTAAGCTTCAGTGGCAGCCTACAGATACAAGATAAAAGACTGCAAAATGACAATGTGTGCGCTGCAGAGCTGGAGAATCAAGGTGAAAATCAAACACTTGGAGCTACTTGTAAAGTTCAGGGAGTTTGCATGTTGGAAAATGTAAGGATTTTAACTGTAAGGCTTGGGAGTCTGCATAGATCACATGAAAGAACAAGAAACAAACATTCAGTGTCAGTAGTGAAGACTGGATCCCCTCTGAAGAAGAAAGTGCCACCTTGCTTCTTTCCCTTTTTATTCTTTCCAGTCTGCAAGTTGATACTTCAGTGCCATCTACATTCAGCATGCATCTTCCACGCTCAGTTTGGGGGATAGATACATGACAGTAATCCACAGATGCAGGCATAGCTCTGTTCTACAATCTCATAGACATTTCTTAACCTATTTAGACTTACATATGACAATTAAAAATTACACAAGGGGAAGTTAGGAAAGGATTTATTGGGGTCTGACTCTTCTTGTCCCTAGGGATCCAGTTCCAACTACAATCACGGTAGTTAGTACCTGGCCCTGGAACACTCTCAAAGACCCTGTCTCTCAGCAGTATGGCTTCTGGTTATTCCATTGCCAGTGGTAACTGATGGATTGGGCAGCACCCAAGGAAGGGACTTGGGTGGATGCAGAAAAAATATGATGAAAACTCTTAGTAGAATCTATCCCTCAAGGGCCACATCTCAATCTGAAAACATGTATCAGAACTGGTTCTCTACACATCTGAACTCTATGACCACTGAGGATACAGACACACACTACTGTCCAAAGACACAGTGCCATGACAACAGTGCAAATCCAAACAGGAATCTCCCTTCAGTGGGGCACAGGACAAGTACAGTAAGTCAAGACTCAAAGAACTCAGGGAACTAACTTTATGGTGAATGCAGAGACAAAACTGGAAGGTTTACCTTCTGGCTGACTCATGCAAGAGCCAATGATCTTTTCTGTTTTAGGTCTGGATCCCTCTTTGCTCAAAACCCAGATGCAGTCAGTGGGCATATATTGAGAGGGGAGTGGATTATAGCTGTGTGATGCTCCTGACTGAGTTAGTGAACTGAAGGGGCTCATTGCTGGCTGTGATGTTGGCGGTAAAGCCTCTCAGGGTGAAGTGAGTCACTCTGGGCCTCTCTGGTGAAGTGAGTGGCCTGGAAAGGAATATGTACTTCCTTCTTCCTTGTTTCTGTCTGCTTACCACTGCCATACTGTGAGAAAACCTCCTCTGGCATGTTGGTATTTTATGCCATTCTGCCTTGGAGCCAATGACCATTGACTGAAAATTCTAAAAATTATGCCCAAAATATGGGTGTTGGGAGTGGATCTTAAGGAGCGTCCAATTATCATGCTTGGTAACACAGGATTGGCTTTCTCAGCTAAAGCCGGAAAGCCAGCATCAGGGGAGGTTATGTAGAAATCCCTCTGGCACTGTAAGTAGGGAAACTTCTTCATCTGGCAGGATAATCACACAAGACTCCAGGAGCTCAGTGTTCTCAGTCTCATCCAGATACTCTCAAATATATCCATTCATGACTTTGATGTCTCTGATCCACTAAGTCATGTAGTTGTAAATAAACAGCAACAGCTCATCATGAAATGGAAGAGGCACACACATCATCAAGCCAGTGGCAGCATCACTGGGCAAAAGCAAGGCACGTGAAACTAGAAAATGCACACAAGCTCCTACCCATAATATGCATCCTTTAATTTAGCAGTGTGTAGTTTGGCCTCATGGAATGTACTGTAAGTTCAGATGCACTGGAAGAGAAGATGAGGGCCTGTTTCAAAGACAACTCTGAACATTTTGCAGGCACCACACACACATAGGCAGCTGCAGAACCACATCCTCTTCCCAGGAGGTCCCTGACGGACAGTAGTGAAGGGAAATATTCACAATGGACAGAACCCTGGGAGGTTCACAAAGTGCTCTTGGAAGTACATTGTCTGCAGGAAAAAAATGGTCAGATGGGTGGCTATATACTGATTCTCAGACAGTGGTGAATTGTTTCACTGGATGGTCACATATTTTTAAGGAACAATGTGAACAAACATATCTTCTGCAGAGATATGTGAATAGACCACTCCATGTGGGCAAAAGACATAAAGATATTTGCATTCCATATAAACAGTAATGCAGACGTGACCTCAAAAGAAGTGGACTTTAATAATCAAGTGGGCTTGGCATGGTGATGCACCCTATAATCCCAGCATTCATGTGGCTGAGGCAGGAGGATCGCTTCAAGTTGGAGCTCACCCTGGGTATATTCTGAGTTCAAGAACAGCCTGAACTGCATAGCAAGACTTGCTCAAAAACCAAATTATCCTCCTCTTTCTTATCATCATCATCATCATCATCATCATCATCATCATTATCATCATCATCATGCAGATAGGATGATTGGTTCTGAGGAAAGCAGTCAACAATTTTTTCAGCCACCCTGTCATTGCCCAGTAGGTTCATGAACAGTGTCTGTGGTGGCAGGAATGGAGCCCATGTGTGTGACACAGCTCTGGAAATGCTACCCTGAGAAATTTCCAATTGTAGCATGGTCAGAATAACCTCTGATGCATATTCTGGATGCTTATCTGAAACCTCCTGAAGCAGCTCAGCTGCCTTTGTGAGCTGGGCAGCTTGGATGAGCACATGGAGGAGAGGCCAAGGATCTTGGAACTGTAAACCAGCAAATATTTTGTGGCATTGCTCTGCCTAAGTTGTGTACATTGCAAGGAAATTTTTATAGAATTCTACAGCTGGCAGTTGATTCTTGGAAAGTTTAAACTCTATTTCTTCTGTGTTGGTTAATTTCACCTTCTTCATGGAGTCAAAGAGCTTACTACACAGCTTACTAACAGGATTCATTTTATTTGCAATTACAACTAGTAATCCTCTGTGGGCTTGAGTTGTGTTATCTGATTGTAAAGGTGCAAAGCCTCCTCTGTATTACCCAAAGCTATAGAATGTATGGCATGTGACCATGAATGATGGCGAGTGCTGCCTGTACGTCTTCCTTCAGTGTCTCCTGAATATGATTGCCAACAAAGATCTTCAGGTGTATGTAGGACTTTGATTGCCTGGTTCACCTGGCCTTGTCCTATCAGGGCACATATGGCATCACAGCACAGTTTGTGTATCCCTTCTGTGAAGCACAAGTTCTCTGGAGCCACTTTTCCCAGCTGCTGATGGGTTTCATTCACTCTGTCTCCTCATAATCTTCGTGGGAGGTTTGGGTGAGATTTATATACACAGCTTAGCATTTATCATAGTGTTCCAAATGGTACAGAATTCCTGCTTATTTATTCAAACTATTACTTTTCTTAAATGGTTGTGGTGATCAGTAGGGTGCACTCAGGACCAGCAGCAGGTACACAGGACCAAGAAGAAGGGGCTGCAGCAGACCTGGGCCAGGTGCTCAGGACTACTTAGAAAAGCTTTGGAGTAGCACAGGGACCTGTGGATCTGCAGGGAACCAGGAGAGACCCCAAAGGTGGTGCAAAGAAGAAAGCTCCAGAGTGAGAGCTTCACAACGTTTAGTTTCTTATCTATGTTATCTATTTCCCCTCTATGTTAGACTCACACAATGTGGAGACTGTGTAATGTGCCCTCTCCAGTTCACTGGTGAGGTTTCCAGATCGCAGAGAATGGAAGGGATTTTGGTGTATATAGAATATATTTACACTTGTATTTTATCATGTTCTTCACATTAGCTCCTGTGGGAGGCCTGCAGCAACTTGCATATTCTGGAAAAAACTGTGAATCTTGGGAACGTAGATGCTTTGGGATACACAGTTCTCATGATCATCATGCAAATGTAGTCTTCTATTTTTGTCACCATGAGGGAACTGTCACAAACAGCCATAAATGTTTCAGTTTAGGAAAGAATAGAATAAAAGAATTTACAGGAAGAGAGTTTTATGGAAAACTACAGGAGAATTTATGAGCACACGTATTAGGTAACTTGAAATCGGACATGGTTTGTGAATATTTGCCTATTTGTATAGTTGTGTCAAAATGTATATCACTTGTTCATTCTTAAAATGAACATCTAATGTATATATTTTTGCCTAGTATATATAATAAGTGTGTATTTTCTGAATAATTTCTTATCTATACAGCAGTGTGAAAAGATGTCAGATCCTTGAACATATTTTTAAAAAAGATGCCACTTGTCTACTCATTTATGAATATAACAGAATGCACAATAATAATGTCATGTTCCCTCATTAGAAGAAGATATCTGCCAATTATTGGGCAGCATGACCACTCTGTTTTGGAATATCTCAGCAAGCTGTTGAGTTCTGTGAGAAGAACTATGGACTTCACAGAAAGAATTATTTTATAGCTTATGGTCTCGCATCTCATAGGACATTATGCTTCTCATTCTATGTACATATCTGCAATCCTGTGAAGTTACCAAATCCACTAATTACAAATTGGTAAGAATAAAAAAACAGATAGGGTTACACATAGGAAGGAACCATGTGTTCTGTATATTAGGGAAATTACAAAACAAATCTCAAAACACTCTCATGAACTTTGAACCCTTCCTTCTCTGAGGCTTCCACCATAGAACTACCCATATATACAGGATACCATGCAAATAAGAACTTCCTGTGCTGATGAAAACCAGCCCAGATATCACCCTACAGCTCTGCAGAGGAGCCCAGCCTTGGATGTGCTGTTGTTCCCACTCAGTGAATGGCAAAACCGCAGACGGATCACCATGGAGCTGGCCCTGCAATGGGTTGTCCTGATTTCAATTTTGAAAGGTAAATTATTTATCACAGAAGATTTTGAGGGCATCAGTGGACAAGAGTGAGTTAAACAATGGATGTCTCTGACAGTTTCCTGAGTGGGATGTCTCTGCGTTTGCAGGTGTCCAGGGTGAGGTGAAGCTGGTGGAGTCCGGGGGAGGCTTGGTTCATCCAGGGGAGGTCCCTGAGACCCTCCTGCGTGGCCTTGGGATTCACCGTCAGTAATTACTGGATGCACTGGATCCGCCAGGCTCCAGGGAAGGGGCTGGAGTGGATCTCAGCTATCAGTAGTGGTGCTAGCACATACTACGCAGACTCTGTGAAGGGCCGATACACCATCTCCAGGGACAATGGCAAGAACACGCTGTATCTGCAGATGAGCAGCCTGAGACCCAAGGACATGGCCGTGTATTACTGTGCAGCAGACACAGTGAGGGAAACCTCAGTGGGAGTCAGTCGTAAACTTCCGTGCAGGGGCGCTTACTACCAGCAGGGGACGCTCGAGAACACAGCACAGATTCTACAAGAGGGCAAGTATTTTACCATTTTATTATTTAGGTTAGCCTTAATACATTTAAAAAAATGATGTTATAGGACAATAGAAACATCAAAGAAACAAATATTAAAATAAATACTACATAAAATACCACCTAAACCCCAGAATAATAGATTTATTTTCTGAAGCCCTCAAAAAACAAGAAATCCAGTATAACAAAATATTGTAAAACAGTTTGTTATTGTCCATTATTGAAACTGTGTGTTTTGCATTTTGAAGCCTTTTCTCAAAGAGGAGAAATTATTTTTCAATGTTTTATAATGTAACATAAAACAAGTTAGTAAAATACAATATAAACTTGTAAGATTGTGTATAAACACATGATCTTATGTCTCTCACAGATAATATGTTGGACAAATGGACAAAAAAATCCACCAAATATATGATTAGATACAGGTTACATTTCTGCCTACTCACAATGAAAAATCATATAATACTGTCAGAAAAGTGGCTTAAAACTATGCTTTTTAAGTAGAATTTAATTCAACAAAAACTATGATACTAAGTACTAAGGCATTTAGAGATTTCAATAATTACCTGTTTCTTCAGTTGACCAAAACTTTTGTCAAATAACTGTCTCTAAAGTGTGTTCTAAGCCAATGTCATTGTCACACATTAATATTTACTTTCTTTCCCATAAAAGCTCATGGAAAAACAACTAAAAATGCCTACATTTAGCAAAGTTGAGATGACACTGAATCACATGTTTGTATCATTTTATCAGCTCAAGTGTTTCAATGTTGTTAATTTATTCAATGAAATAAACAGCAAAAAATAAGAATATTTCTATGTTTGCAGGTGTCCAGTGTGAGGTGCAGCTGGTGCAGTCCAGGAGGGCAGGTTTGCTGCAGCTGGGGGCATCCCTGAGACTCTCCCATGCTGTCCCTGGTCTCACCTGTGATCAGTGCTGGATGAACTGGTCCTACTAGCTCCAGGAAAGGGGCTACCAGCACTCACTGTGATGGTGAAACAAACTACACTGACCCTGTGAAGGGCTGATTCACCGTCTCTAAAGATAGTGCCATGGGCCCACTGCATCTACAGATGAGCAGTCCCAGATCCAGGGACACAGCCATATGTCACCATGCAAGAGTCACAGTGCGGGGACATCGGTGTGAACCAAGACACAAAACTTCCTGCAGGGCACCCCCTCTCTGTTATTCTAAGACAGTGTTTCAGGTTGGTGTTGGTAGTGCAGGCTGGCCTTGAACTCAGAGCAGCCCTCTCGCCTCAGGCTCTTGAGTGCTGGTCTTATAGGTTCATGCCACCATGCCCATCTCTTGATGTCTTTTCAAGGGGCACATGTCCACACACTCAGCCTGATCCAGGGTATGTTTTTGCCACCATTGTTCACACCCACAAAATCCATTCCCACATTTGCTCATCAGGCTTCTGCTAATAGGAGTCAAGAAACTAAGATGCTCTTTGGGAGACTAGAAGACCTCCTCATGGCTCACACTGTGCCACTGTCCCTTATAAGCCTTCCATGATTTGAAACTGGTTACAGGCTTAAAAGCCTGAGTGGATGTTGAGTGTGAGACCTGAGGAGTATTTGCATTGTCATGCTTGGTAACACAAGCTGAATTTCTTCAGGTAAGAGAGGGAGGGCCAACAGCACAGGGTGTGTGTGTGGAACTACCTCGGGCCCTGTGAGCAGAGAAATTTCTCCACCTGGCCAGATAATCTCACTAGAGTTCAAGAGTACATTATACTCCACCTCATCAGGGTATTCACAAATATCTCCAGCCCAATGCACAGAATCTAATTCTTTCCCTTTCAGCACCCTCACTTTTACTTCAGATATCTTTTAAGGCTGATCATTAAACTTATTGTTTATGTTTTAGTCAGGATTTACAAGGAAATACATTTAATACAGAGCACAAATTTATAGGATTTTTAAAATATTATTCACCCCATGAGTAAAATGCAGAAGAGTGCGAGATCTCTCTACACAAAAGGGAACCAAAAATCCAATTAAGGACCTGGATTCCATGGCAATGTCCTCCAGAACTCCAACTGGAGGCCTGGAGCCCACAACAATGTCTCATGAAAGTTTGTGTCAAGGATCTGCACTGGGAAGGCCCAATAGTTGGTGGTGAATGCTAGAAAGTCTGTGCCAGCAAGATGAAGGATCTGAGCCAGCAGGCTGAGGCACCTGCACTGGATCCAGGAAGTGCTGCTCAAAATAATTGTCTGAGCTCTGCCCAGAAGAGCAGCAGCTGTCCTTCCTGACTGACAGGACCCGATCTCTTCTGACAAGGAGAATAGCTGAGTTTCTGTCAGGAAAACCACGATGACAAGAATAATCAGTAACAAACCACCTTTCCCTCCACTTCTGCTTTTATGCTGCTGGCAACAATCCTCAGGAGGGACTTAACACCCAGGACTACACTAAGTTTATCCAGGTGTCACACCTGACCATAGTTAATTCACTGCTATGTAAATCAGGGAATAAAATTATCAAGACTATTATGGTTTTACACTTGATCTTAGCCAAAAGGCCGAGAAGCAATCCATTATGGTTTTAAAGGACAAATAAAACCTATTAGAGTTGCCTTTGGAAAAATAGTAAAGCAAAACCAGTATCACTTTCCTGGTGGGATGAACGGATTGCAGTGCCTACATCCAAGTTTTAAAAGATGCAGGACTGCTGGTTCCCACCACACCTCTATTTCAATCTATTTGACCTGTTCAGGAGACTGATTGGTCTTGGAAAATATAGTGAATGATCATAAATTGAATCAAGTATCTACTGCAATTGCATTTCCTGAGGAGGTGTGGTTTCTTGGATGATGAGGTTGGTTATGATGTTTTGATCTCTTCACAAGTGGGACGGAGCTATTGATGTGATGCATATGTTATTCTCCATATCAGCAATAGGCACACTGGAAGAATCAGTTTTCAGATGGCAAGAGTAGCTGTCTAACACCTGCAGTGTCCTGCCTCAGGGGTAAATCATCACTCTGATTCCTGGTCACAACTTCCTGTCCATGGATTCTGATTACCTTTCTCTCCCTCAAGGTGTCCCTCTGGTCTCTTTCACTGATAATATCATGTCATTTTCGCCAAGTGAGCCCAATGTGGGAACCACTCTGGACTGGGCAGTAGAGCAGGTACAAGCCACATTATAGGATAGAAATCTGACTAAAATTCAAGGTCACTGTACCTCAGTGAAACTTCTAGGAGTCCAGGGGGGCACTCTAGTTATCCGTTGTAAGCTGAAAGTTAAATTGTCACATCAGACTCATTGTAAAACCAGATGCATTAATCCGAGTGGGCATATTTGTATTCTGAATGCAACACAGCCTCAGTTACGGGTTTTGCTCTAGCAGTGTACTAAATGATTCAGAAAGGTGCTACTATGAGTGTGGCCCAGGAGAAGAACAAGCCCTGCAAGAGCTCCAAGTTTCTTTGTAGACTGCCCTGCCACTGGGCCATATGATCAGGCAGATCGGATGGAATTTGGGGTGTGAGTGACAGATAGGGATGTTGTTTGGTTTTTCAGGCAACACAAAATTAATGAACAGCAGAGGCCTTTTCAATTTTGGAGCAAGTTTCAGTCATCCCCTCTCCATTTGAGAGGCTGCTCTTCCTCTGCTACTGGCCTAAGTGGAAACTGAAACCTTGAACAAGGCACACCAGGGTTCCTTGTTGTCTAAGCTGCCTATCATGACCTGGATGTCACTGATCCACTAAGTCACACAGTTGGAAATTTACGACAACTGCTCCTCATGAAGTGGAGGAGGCTCACACGTGATCAAGCAGGGGCAGCATCACTGGGCATAAGCAAAGTAAGTGAAGTAGCAGCCCAAATGCCCAGGGGTTCCTACCTTTATGGTGTAGCCTTTAGTTGAGTAGCATGCACCTATAGCCTCCTGGAAGGTAGCTTATAATCAGCTGCAGAGGAACAGGACTCTATATCCTGTTTTACAGATAATTCTGTAAATTTTTCAGGCACCACGCACACATAGACAGCTGCAGAATCGCAGCCCCCCTCTGTTGTTCAGTAGTGAAAAGAAATCATCACAGTGGTCAGAACTTTGGGCAGTGCACTTTACATTTTTACTGGAAATCAACATGGCCAGTTCTGAGGGCAGAACAAAGCAGATCAGAACAGAACGACATAAGCAACACAGCACTTCACAATAAGACAACCGGATGTTAACAGTAGCCATCAAAGTATTTCTTTCTCTGCTGTAGTTGAGCATAGTTTCAAATACAATAATATCAAACATACCAAAATAATATAAAACCATTCAAAAGAATGAAAGAATTACAGGACATTCTGAACCGAATAACAGAGAATGATCAATGGCTACTATAATATCTCATTTTCAATAAAACATTTGTTTATACTATCACATATATTAAAATCCTATTAAGGCACAACATGATAGAACTAATGGTAATAGCAGAGTAGAAGCATGGTAGGACTTCTAAGCAAGACAATATTAAATCAGCAATTGCTTCCATAATGTTTTATTTTCTTCAAAACAGCTGTTCATACCATCACGTGTAATAGAGTCAAACAAAACAGATTAAAACCATTCCAACTGATAAAATGAAAACATCAAAGCCATGAAATGGGAAATCATGACTACCATAAAATCATATACTCTTTCCAACTCTCATGCTATGGAGACTCTGCAGTATTTATACATGTGAGTTTGGCTTATTTCACTTATGAGTATGGTCTCAAGTTGTGTGCACTTATTTATAAATATCTCAGTGTGATCATTCTTATAGCTGAGTAGTACTACATTGTATAAAAGTACCACAACTTTTTTTATCCATTCCTCAGTCGACAGGCACTTAGGTTGTTTCCAAGATCTGGCTATTACAAACTGTGCTGCTATAAACGTGGGTGCACATATATCACTGTGGTATGATGTTTTCAGTTCTTCTGGGAATATGCCTAGAAGTAGAATAGCTGGGTCAAATGGGACTTCCAAATCCAGCTTTTTGAGGAATCTCCAGATTGACCTCCGCAGTGGTTGAAGCAGTCTACACTCCCACCAACAGTGCAGAAGAGTTCCTTTTTCCCTACAGCCTCTCCAGCAATTGTTGTTGGTAGTTTTTTCTATCTTGGCCATTCTTTCTGGGGTGAGATGGAATCTCAGTGTGGTTTTAATTTGCATTTCTCTCATGACTAATGATGATGAACATTTTCTCATGTATTTATTTGATATTCGTATTTCTTCATCTGAGAACTGTGTATTCATTTCAGATGCCCATTTTTGGATTGGGTCTTTGAATTTCGAGGGTCTGATTTTTTAAAATTGTTTATAAGTTCTAGACAGGAGTCCTTTGTCTGAGGTACAGTCCATTAAGATTTTTTCCCAATTTGTGGGTTTTCTTTTCACTCTACTGGAAATCTCTTTTGACATGCAGAAACTCTTTAATAAGATATGGTCCCAGTTTTTGATTCTGGGAAGTATTACCGTGCAGTTTGATTCTTGTTCATGAATTCTCTACCTACTCCTATATCATCGAGATTTTTACCTACTTTGTCTTCCAACAGATTTAGTGTTTCTGTTTTAAGATTTAGATCTTTGATCCATTTAGATTTTAGTTTAGTACATGGAGATAGGCGTAGGTCTTGTTTTAGTCTTCTGCAAATGGATAGCCAATTTTTCCAGCACCATTTGTTGAAGAGACTGTCTTTCTTCCAGCAAGCATGTTTGGCCCCTTTATCAAAGATAAGGTGGTTGAGTGAGTTTGTGGTTGTGGTTGTATCTTCCAATCTATTCCATTGATTTTCAGATTTGTTTTTATTCCAGTACCATGTTGTAGTGTAATTTGAAATCAGGAATTGTGATGCCTCCTGCCTTGCCTTTGCTGCTTAGAATTGCCTTTACTATTCTAGGTCCCACTGTGTGGTCTCAGCGTCCTGAACTGAAAGAAGGCCACTGGGCCTGGTGCACTGAGGCCTGCAGAACCTCTAGGGCTCAGTCCAGTGTCCTAGGGACCTGGATAGGCATTCAGTCACCAGGAGCACAGCCTTGAAGCTCTCCTCAAGCCAGTGCTGGACCACTGGGACTCACCTCTTGCAGTCCTGACACCCCCACTGGTGCTTGGCACCCTGAATTGAAAGATGGAAGTTGGGCATGGTGTACTGTGGCCTGTGGAACCTCTGGGGCTCAGTCCAGTTTCCTAGGGAGTTCATTAAGCCTTAGTCTACCCCAAATCAGGATACATTGGGGATCTCTAAGAAACAAGGCTATGACATTGTCCATGAAGATCACATGCAAGAATGAAACAGTAATTTTTCACAAGGGAGTCATGGAGAAGCGCACAGGGTTTGCACCAAGAAGAAAGACAATTTTAGTTATTTTTTTCTGAAATATTTTTCTCCATCTCCAGTAAGATCCCCGCAAGTACACAGCTCTCTGCCCTTCTACAAACCCTCCCATGGAAAGGCAGACATTAGTAAATGCAGTCAGCAAATCAGGAAATTCCCAGGACAGAAATATTCTAATGTTAAGGATTCCCACATAAACTGTGCTCAAAATGAACAAATTTTTCCTCACATACATTTTCACTTTGTGTAGAAGTATGAATACTATAGAAGATGTAGAATAGTATCTCAGTGTCAGGAGTCAGCTCTGATCATCCTGTGAAAATCCCTCTCCCTGGGAAGCACCAAAGCACCCTGCCTGAGTCCCACCCTTATACCCTCAGGGCCTCCTCCATGCAAAGCAGCCCCAGGCTCATGGTGAAAAGCCAGTTCTGGCTGAGCAGCCCCAGTCTCCTCCCAAAGGAGCCTTCATTGAGCATGGAGTTCTTGGCTCTGCTTCTCTGCCTGGTGGTTGCTCCCTGCTGTGAGTGTCTCTGAGGTTCAGGAGAAGGACCTGGGAACAGGGAGCTGGGTGGGCTTGACTGATGGTGATGCTTCTTGTTCTCAGGTGTCCTATTTCAGGTGCAGTTGCAGGAGTTGGCTCCTGGCCTGATGAAGCCTTCAGAGACCCTGTCCCTCACCTGCAAGTTCTCTGGATTTTTCATTAACCAGCTAAACTGTACACTGGATCCATCAGGCTCCAGGGAAGGCATTGAAGTGGATTGGTGCTATATGGAGTGGCAGAAGCACAGATTAAAACTCAACCCTTCAGTCTAGAGTGGGCATCAGCAGGGAAACTTCCAAGAGCCATGTCTCACTCACACTGAGCTGCCTGAGCCCCAAAGTCATGACCATGTATCACTGTTCCAGAGACACAGTGAGGGAACATCAGTGTGAGTCCCGACATAAACCTCCCGGCAGGGAGGTTTGATCTCAGGTCAGCAGGGGGCGCTCGAGACACACTGAGCTCTTGTGAGGCTCAGGACTAGGTGCAAGTTCCTGGGCTGCTGTGAGATCAGAATCTTTGGTTTTCCCTTCCTTCCGTGACTTTGCGGAAGACCATCTACAGTGTCGGGTTTTGCAAGCTTTGTTTTGAATTTTTAATTGTATTTCTTTTTATTAGTATGTGTTTGCAATGCAGGCAATTTACAATCATCTGAGGGAGTGTGTGCAAGTGTGTAAAACAGCTTGATTCTCTTCTATATCGCCTTCCTCTTCTCTTTTCCATCTCTTTCCTCTCTTCTCAGTCCCATTTCCCCAGTTTTATTAATACTGATAATACTGAGCTCATCTCACATGTGTGTGATGCATAGTACTTACTCATTTAGGTTATTAGACTGAAGGGAAGTTATATCTGTGTTCTATATAATTCTCTTTCCTTCTCTTTTTCTCATATAGGTTGTATCGAACTCATTTCCATTTGCCAAACATGTGCTCGTTTGTCTCCTTCTAGCCTTCTTTTTCCATTCTCTATTTGTACTTTTACTTACTCAAATAGGAAGTCCTATGTGTTATTTAAGCTTCTGTGTCTGGTTTATTTCTCTCAACACTGTATTTTCAAGGTGCACACATTTTCCTACAAGTATCTTAAATTTGTCCTCCTTTTTAAGTGAGTAGCAGTCCATTACGTGTAGACAGCACATCCATCATCTGCTACTGGACACACAGGCTGCTTGAAGGACTTAGCTTTTAGGGACAGTGCTGCTGTGGACACTGGTGTGTGCACATCGCTTTAGTATGATGTATCTAGCTCTTTGGGAAAGATACCTGAAAGTGTGATAGACGAGTCATGTGGAATTTTGAACTTAGCTTTTGAAGAATTTCCATCCTGTGTTTCATAGTGTTTATACAGGTTTACTTTCACACAAACAATGCAGGAATGTCTTTGTTTGACTGCTACCACTCTAGAATTTGTTAGTTATATTTCTTGATTATTGCCAATTTTTCTGGTATTAGATAGAGTATTAGCATTGTTTTAATTTGTATTTATCTAAAAGAAAGCAACGATAACAGGTTTTCTTAATATGTTAGGTGACCCCTTTTTTTCTTCTGAAATGTGCCTATGTGTATTATAAGTCCATTTTTTGTTTTCTAAATAATCTAATATTATTTAGTTCTTCACATATTCAAAATAATATTTCTCTCTGTGAGGAATAGCTGATTTTTATCATTCTGTAGACTGTCTCTTCACACTACCAATTGATTTCTTCATTACACATAAACTTTGTGATTTGATGTACACTCATTTGTTGATTCTTGCATTTATTTATCATACAATTATGGTTCTGTTTAGTAAACCTCTCATCCCCATGTCTTCAAGTGTTTTATCTATTTTATCTTCCAACAGGCTCAGTATTTCTCTTTCAATGTTTAATTAAATAATTTTGGTATTAGTTTAGTACATAGTGAGAGATATAGGTCCAGTTTTAATCTTTAGACAAACAGATATCCAGTTTTCCCAGTGCCATTGTTGAGTAGGCTGTCTTTTCTAATATGTGTGCTTTTGGCTCCATTGTTAAAGATCAAATAGGTGAACTGTGAGAACGTATCTGTATCCTGTATTCCGCTCCATTAATCCTTGACCTGTACTTTCAGTCGCACCACATTTTTGTTACTGTTGCTTTGTAGTATGTCTTGAGTGTCAGGCCTAATGACTCCTGCTCCGCTTTTGCTGCCCAAAATTCCCATTTGCCATTCTGGCTCACTCTGGGTTCCATAAGAATTTTAGGGTTGTTATCACTATGCCCGTGAAGCATGATTTTAATATTTGGGTATGACATTATTGAATTCCTGTTATAGTTTTTGGAGTATTGCAATGCTTAATTCTATTGATTCTGCCCTCTTAGGAGCAGTGGACACTTCTATTTTCTGCTGCTCTCTGCAATCTTCATTTTAGAGGACTGTAGTTTTTTCATAGTAAAGTTTCACTTCCTCAGTTAAAGTAATTTCTACATATTTCATTTTTTTGCCATAAATATTACTGTTTTTATAATTTCCTTTTCATTGAATTCATTACTATTTTATACAAATAATATTGATTGTTGTTCATTGATTTTACATCTTACTATGTTGCTTAATTTGCTCTCTCTATTCATCACCAGAGCTGCCTGCACAGTAAACTGAGATGGCCATGGGGCATCTCTCTGCTGATGAGACCCAGGCCAGCCCTCACCCTGTAGCCCTGGAATAGAACCCAGACCTGGCAGCACTGCTGCTCCCACTCAGTGGTCAGGGCAGAACACACTCACCATGGAGCTGAGGCTGAGATGGGTTTTCCTTGCCAATATTTTAAAAGATGGTTTATGGAGAATAACAGATCCTGAATGTGTAGGTGTACATGAGTGGGGTAAATAGGGGACACCTGTGACAAGATCCTGATCAAGACCTCTTGTTTACAGGAGTCCAGTGTGAGGTGAAGCAGGTGCAGTGTAGGAAGTATTGGTGTAGCCCGCAGGGTCCTGAGGACTCTGTTTTGCAACCTTTGCATTCACCTTCCTTAGATATATTGTGTGCAGCTTCTGCCAGGCTTCTGGGAATGGGAAGACTGGGTCCTCTTAAACATTGACTAGAGGAGGCAGTACACCCTACACAGACTCCATGAAGGGTCAATTGATCCTCTGAGACCCAAGGCCAAGACTTGGGTCTATGTATCTATGAATTATCAGTGTGGAACAGAGCACATGGTCATGTATCAGTGTATAAGGGAAATAGTGATGGAGACAGCATTGCAAGCCAGACACGAACATTCCTTCAGGGGTGTCCATGACTGGCAGAGGGCGAGGAGGATCCAAAGAGCACAGGAAAGGTCCCAAAAGCAGGTGCAGAGAAGGAAGCTGGGGAGCCAGTGATTCCTCCTGTCAGTCTCTGTGATCTCTCTCTGTCCCACATCACATGCCCGAAGGACCCTGCAGCACATAAGCTGTGAGTGACTGATGAAGTAAACAAGTTACAAGTAATAATTCACTCAAATTTAATTTCATAAATATACAGTTATGTAATTACTTTTTATCTATTTTCATGGGCTTTATTTATTTACTTATTTTTGCCTTTTTGAGACAGTGTTTTGCCTCACAGTTCAGGCTGGGCTTGGACTCACTTTGTAACTCAGGCTCGTCCTGAACTCACAATGATCCTTCCACCTCAGCCTCCCAAGTGATGGGATGACAGGCATGTGCCACCATGCCTGGATGACATCAGTCTTATTAGGTGAGTAAATGTGACTTGCATGCATCTTAAAGTACCCTGTAAATTTTGTGAGTTTTTGTTTCTTTTGAGTTCCAAATCATCATCATCTAAAAATGAATCTGATAATTGTATACCATGACAAGGAGCTGGCTCATGTAGCATTAAATGCTTCAGATTGGGAATTAAACCCTTCACACCCCTCTCCTCAAGGTGTGAGAGCACACTCTTCCCTCAGCCAGGTCGTTGCAGGAGACTTTGTCCCCAGGATCAGCACCAGCACCATGTGAAGCACTGTGCTCCAAAGAGGAGGGAATAGGGATGGCCTGGCTGCACCTGGGACAGTGCTCAAAGGCCTCCATGAACTCTGTTTGCTCATGTTGGCTGAACAGGAGCAGGGGCTGCTCTTTCCTTATGGGAGTTAGAAACAGGGATTTATAAGACACAGTGGGAACACTCTATCTTTTGGATACCTGTCTACCTATCTAGACATCATCTCTCCTTTGGCTTGGATCCCCCTGTCCCTTCAAAGCCTCATGGACTTTAGGTAAGACTTCTCAGAGGTGCATAGACTTAGGGTGTATGGATATGTTTAAGGGCACATCTTAATCAGATAGCTTCAGTACAGTTCTGGAAGGGACAGTGGAAACACCACCCTGGCTTGCTCTCACCATACATGCTTCGTTCCTCTATGAAGATCAGGCACAAGGTAGTTTTCTTTCTATTAATAAAAGCATTGCAGTGCTGGGGTCTGTATTTCCAAGACTTAAGCAATGAGTTGAAGTTGTGAAATATCCTGCCAAATCCTTCAGTGTGAATTTTCTGGTAGGTTATCCATTTTTTGTTTTCTCAAACTGTTTCTCTTTCTCTTGCCACTCTTTCTGATACCATTCAGTTCCCTTCTCATTGGGCAACTCCCCCTCAAGAACCAAATCTAGGAGCACTTCCATGTAATCCTAATTCATGGTCAGGGTGGTAGTGTTAGTCAGCTCAACCTGTTGGCTCAGAAGAAGTGTGAACTGGCTTCTTGTTCTTCTTGTTTCTCCTTCCAGGCCCATCATGGTTTGCACTAGGTCACAGAAAGGGTGAATTTGGATTATTCTTCTCCCAGGACCTGCATGGCTTGTGCCTGGCCATGGGAAGGGAAAATTGGATTCTTGTTCCTCTTGTTACTCAAACCAGGCCAAGCATGATTTCAAAAGTGTTCTTGCCTTTAATAAAATAGACCATTTAACAAATGTGTGGTGACACTGAAGTGCATGAAACTCTTTCAAGCATAATATCACACACAAAATTGCAGGAAACTATCTTTATTTGCCCCAGGAGTACATTAAAAAAATCAGCAAAATTTTAAAACGTGAAAAAAATAGACAAATTATATAATCATTTAATTTTGTTAACAACTGTTTTGTTTGTACATGATTGTGAATTACTCTGTGTGTTTGATGGTGCAATATTAAAGTAATCATATTACAGTGATACATACTTATAATACCAACGATCACAATAAATAAAATAAGGAAGTGACCTGTTTATACTCATGGAGGATCAAGGAAGACAGAAAATGTGGTATACATACCAAATAGAGGTAAATTTGAGTTATTTTTAGGAAAATGTGTGGATTTTGAGAAAATAAGAGCAAACTAATTCAGACAAAGAAAGTTAAATATCTCATGATCTGTCTAAAATAAGAGACACACATTAGAAACAATTTGAAGAATAAAATAAACTTGTTAGTGAACTAAAAATTATCCTCTGTGAGAGGGTGAAGAAATCTGGGGCACAGGGAATGACATAGGCAAGGTGTGACATGTAACCATTACATACCACAAACATATAGTAATAAGAAATTTATAAAGAATGTTGGACAAAAACAGATGGTAACAGAAATGTGGAAAATTTTTCAGGTGAAAATGATAGACTAGAATATTGGGAAGAAAAGAAGGAGGCATCTGTGGCCCAGAATGGAAAACAAGGGTGTTTACAAACCTGTATATTGTAAATGCAGAAAAGAAAGACGTGTACACCAGGACACATTGTAGAATAAGTATTCAGGTAGCGTGCTGAAGGTTTAGGATTGCTTCCCTTGACTACTAATTATTTAAAAATCTTTCATTTATTTATTGACCTTTTCTACTTCTGCCTCAGAAAAGCATCTCTTTATTTCAATTACCCATTATTTATTTTGAAGTGATGTAATTTTTTGTGTTCTCTACTCAGTATATTTTTCATAGTAGTTCACTGTTAAACTGATAGCTGGAAACATTTTTGCACTATGTAGGTGAAACAAATCAGAAAAGCTTAAGTATTTCGTGGTTCATTTTATATAAGAAAACAATGATATGAATAGGTTAAAAGGCAAAATAAAGCACAGATAAAAAGAAACAAATATATTTTGCAATACTAAAGGGACCTAAGAAATAGAGGGATGTTAGAAGGAATCTGATGAAACAAGAATTTTAGTCACACATATAAAGGTCTACAATAAATGTATCCATTATATACTGTAAATGCGATTGATCAAAATTAATAACAAAAAATAAAAAATGAAGGCAGAAATAAATGGGACAGAGGAAGATAATAACAGGAAAAATCGAAAAACTCATTAGTAGGCTTCACATGAAGGCTGGTGCTGTTTCCTTTCAGAAAAGAGCAGAACACAGCACAGTCACACATGTTCTCCCCACAGGACGAGGGGTCTGCACACTGCAACAGAAGAGTCCAGGAGTAGGATGGGGAATAAGTCTGCTAACAGACCAGGAGAGCAAAGGCCTAGACAGTGGGGATGACATTCACATGGCATCAGACGCTATGTGGAGAACAAAGCTGCTCACAGCACTCAACGTTTCACATGATTACAAAGAAACCATCATGGATATAAAACGTATGATTAGTGTATATGAATAAAATCAAAGCTAATGAAAAGTTGAAAATACAACAGAACACTATTACTCAAGTTGTCTTTTTTTTTTTGTATCAGGGATCCAACTCACAACCTAACACTGGACAGCAAGCAGGCACAGTGTCGCTGAGCTGTATCCATGGCCCTATGATTTGTCACATTCTCACGAATGTGTCTTTGTTACCAAACTTGCCCAGTGCCCTCACATTTGTTGTGGACACTGCCTGCTCTGAGGGTCTGACTACAGTGCTGCCTGTATAGCAGGAGTAAATACAAATAGGGTCTCCCTGTGCTCATGAAATCCAGCCCAGCTCTCATCCTGAGCTCTGCAGAAAGCCCAGCCCTGGTGCCCAGCTGTTCTCACTTAGGAATCAGGACTGAGCATAGACAATCACTGTGGATGTGAGGCTGAGGTGAGTTTTCCTGTTCGCACTTCTGAGAGGTAAATTTTTGAGAACAAATGATATGGGATGGGGAAGTGGACATGACTTGGAAAACAATGGACATGTGTCCTGAGCAGGATGTCCCTGTGTTTGCAGGTGTCCAGGCTGAAGTGCAGATGATGGAGGCCAGTAGATGCATGGTGAATTCTGGGATGCATTCTGGGATGTCTGCTGTGCAACTTCAGGTTTCAGCATCAGTGACTACTGAATGAGATGGTAAGGGGCTGGAGTGGATCTCTGACATAAACACTGATAGTAGTAAAATATACTACACCAACTCCATGAAGAGCTGATTCTCCATGTCCCGAGAGAATGACAAGAGCACATCATCCTGTCAGAAAATAATTTTAATACCACACACTTTAATGAGAAGTTAACTGAAGACAATGAATGATACTGAGAACCAAGGAACTCTGAGATATGAATAATCATGAATTTTTTCAGTTGATTGTAAAATTTTTCAAGTTAGTTTTCAGAAGTTTGTTGTGAGCCAACAATACTGATAGAGTTCACACTTGTATTTCATACATTTATATTTTTCCATAAAATATCCTTGATAAACATGTAAAATGTCCAGGTACAATAGGGTTGAGATGACACTGAATGAAATCTTCATGTTGTTTATAATGGTCACCTCAATTTTTCTAATGTCTCAGGTTTATTCAACCAAACAAACACCGTAAAGGTCCAAATTGCACAGCACATATTGTGAATAAATCATAATTGTATGTGTAAGGGAAAGAGAAAGCAGTGGTCCCATAAACCAAGGCTAGCTGAGCACACAGCAATGACTGTCTCCTGCACAGCAAATCAGCTGACAGGAGTTCCAGGTGAGAAGAGACAATGGAAAGGACGCTGTGGGGCCCCAGAGCTTTGTGCTGACCTTCACTAACCTTGACTGGGGGGCTGTGAAGCTGTGGGAGAGGGAACGAGTTAACAAGTGGAAAGTCCACTTCCCCCTGAGATTTGCCACGTCTGGCCCTGATGGTTAAATCTGATTTCCTCAGGTGTTAGGGGAAGGCTTCACACACACATTGTTCAACTATAAAACTGATTGAATTTCATGAGAAATTAGAAACTTCAACTGAAACATAGTTGAGCCTTTATGTATACATTGGTGCTAGTTTCCCACAGTGTTTTGAATGTAGAAGATGGAACAAAAATTGTGTATGAAAGGAGGGGCAGTTACTAAAGTCTGTAGAAATATGGACCATACAGATATCTAGTATGACATCAAGAGGTCTCAATAATTTTGGTTCATTAAAAATAATGATTTCCATCATGAAAATCACAATGATTTACCATGCAAAAATTTTTTCTAGGTATACTGTTATCTGCAATTAAGAAAATACTCAGTGTATACCCTTCTCCAAATAGAATAAAGCTCTAATTTTGTTTGTAATATTTGTGGGAGCATTGAGGATTTATATAGTTTTAATTTCAGAATCCTTTGGATTATAATAAATATTGTAATAAACTAAAGCACTGAATCATTATGTTGAAACGTATGATGTTTTAAAACTACTCACTTATTAGAAAAGTCATCAAATTTGTTCACAGCATCTGATTTCACAAATTTGTATCAAGGTTAAGTGGCACAGATCATAAAATGTAAACCACTGACTTACCAGTCCATCCTCCTCTCTTCGTTCTCAAACTTCTGTGTGACTGAGTGACAGGCATGCACTTTTATTTAGAGGGGCGAGCTCATATTATTGAACTAAATTCCCATTAAGGAAAATAAAGAGCTTTCTGAAGTTTAGACTTTAAGTCCAATACTTAAAAAAGAGAAACTAGTAAGCAAAGACAAAACACCTCATTTGGTCTTTTCTTTCTTGACAACCACCACAAAAACACATTTAGTGAAATAAGGGGATTTTAGTTTTTCTTTAAAATGATGTGAAAGTATAAAGTTATTCATTTCCAAATATCTATACAATTTTTCTCCACCTGCACTGGTACACGATATAATATCTAATTTTCATCCATGTCTTTCAAGTCTTATATTTATCTACAATTTTGTTTCATGTATACAGACCAAGAGTACATTTAAAGGAAAGTGAGTGTTAATTTCCTGTGATGTTTGGAAATTTCTCCATATGACATTTATCCCTGATACTGTCATTTTATGTCTTTCCTCACCTCTGATGTCTCAGCTTCTTTTTAAAGGAGAACACATTCTCAACTCTTCAGGACTCAAGTTATCATTGTGTCAAATAAGATTCTGCTCTGTTCATCTGGCCCAGATCCCAGTGAAGCTCTGGGAACCTGGTAACGTTCTGTATGGCATTTGGAGCCACAGTGTGGGGTAGGTCATTGTGAGCCCAGCCACAACTCTCACCTCTGCAGGGATCAGGACCCACAGACCTTGCTCTTTACAGCCCAGGGGTGTGCAGTCTCTTCAGAGGGAGCCGAGGAGCACTCAGGGGGATCACGTTGCTCAGGAGCCAACACTTCCAGGTTCTGACACAGAAGCAGCTGCACAGAGACCCTGGGGGGACTTTAGCTGCTGAGACCCCGTGTTTTCTTCAGTCCTCACGCTCCTGTAACCCGCTTCCCTCTATATAAGTAGAGTAATGATGGGCCTTGTGTGTCTTTCATTCCATCTTCTTCATGCAAGTGAGACTACATAACATTTTATAACTATCAACAGAATCATTAACAAAATTATTGGAATAATTTAGATATCAACAATTTCACCAATTAAATTTCAATCTTCATTTTTGGTGAGTACGTGAAATTAAGTCTGCAACCACCAACACAATGTTAGTGTGAATTATTTTCCTAAATCTCACTTTTGCTGTCCCTAAATTCTTGCATTCCCCATACCCTGATCCAGTCAAAGTGAGTACAGATCCCTACTCCCTTTGTGGATTTCCTTTCATCAGAAAATTCTCTTAAGCTTCAAATAAAAGAGAGTGCTTATATCTACAGTCAAAAATTAGCAAAATAATATCAGTTTTTTTCATTTTATGCCACACTGTATGGTTAGGGTAAAAATGACAGGCAAAACACATGCTGATGACAATACACTGACATTTCACAGCTCTGCAAGTAGTTCAGTATGTTTTGAAATTCACAAAATGAATTCTTTGTAAGATTTACATTTTTAGGTAATTCTTTAAAAGTGTTCAAAATTCACATCTGCACAGATTCATAGAAGCTGACTTTCCTATAAAAATTCTTCATAGTAACCAAAACTTAGAAACTACCTAAACTCTATCAATCCAAAGAAGATAATCAATGAAATTTTACCCAAACATAGGATATTCTTCAAGAAATTAGTTTAATGTTCTTGTTAGCATGAGTACTCACTGAAACATTCTAATGAATAAAAAATTTCCCTCCTTTGTCACTTTGGTGACATATAACCTCTAATGTTTTCACAGTAGTTGCACACTGAAAGTATACACACCTACAACTTTCAGGGACTTCAGAACATGAATTATGCAATGAATAATTAAAATAGTTATAAATTTCCTTATCATGATGAACACACAGATTAAGAATTGGTACAGTAGAATGAGAAATGATTTAATATGCACAATTTACCTCAATTGTACATGTAAACTCTGATCTTACTGTTTGTGGCTAAAATTCAAGCAGAGTGCCATTAAAAAAGATAAGCTATAAGCTATGCATTTCTGGAGAACTCAAACAGTGTGAAAGCCTAATTCACATTTTAAAACTTACTGGAAAATCTCAGTAACTCACTGATGCTGACACCATGCATAGATTTATAAGCATAATACAGCAGACAAGACCTGGTGCATAGAAACAGCACAATAGAGCTCATTTCTATTGATACAGTGATTGAAAGGAGCAATAAGACAGGGTGGGATAAGGAAGAAAACTTAGCAATTAAGAAATTTCCCAGACTGGCCAAATTATAAATGACACAAGATTTACTAAAGTGAACACTCAAGTCCTGTGAAGGGATCACGTGATAAGAAGAGAAGCATGAGCTGAGAGAGGCCAGATGCTGGTCCACAGGAAATTACAAAACTGACCCAAATGGAATTTAGAACCTGTCACTCCCAGCACAGGACCAGAGGGCAGGGACTTGAGAGACTGACAGGGTCACTGATGGTCAACATGTGACCCCCATTCTCATTTGTCAGAATTTTCTCGTGTCAGCCCCAAAAACTTTGGGCCACCTTCTTTGTTACCCTCATGTGTGGCACCTGTGTTTCCAAGAGAAATCTGGGCCACAGGGACTGATAAAGCAGTGTACACAAACCACATCTGTCCATGAAGTGCAGGGCACACTCTGTACAGGTGCACAGATTCTAAGAAGTTTGGTACATGGATGCCTCCATCTGGCTTTGAAACCAAGTCATGGCATTGCAGGTACAGGTAGGAACCCCTTCAGGAGGGAGGACACTGCAGAGACGCCCATAGGGGCAAAACCAGCAGAAGGGCTGGGTGAGAGCTGGCATAGAGGGGTGCCCAAGAACTCTGCCTCATAGACCTATGTCGCCCTGTTTGCCACAAGGCTTTTGGCCTGCAGTGCCATCACCTTCAAATGCCATGTAGGAGCCAGCAGGCTTTAGGTCTCACCTATATGGAGTCGAGTAACAGCTGAGTGGATGAATCTACCAGAACCTTGTCAAATTGGGACCTTGTGTCACAGTGACATGACATGAAAGAGAATAACTGCGGGTCATGAAGTAGAAATATTGCTCCACCAGGGTTTTTGTGCTTTGTGGAAGTTGTTTTTCTGTTCCATCAGCTCTATGGATTGGCAATGTCCACCCTATGCCAGGCCCAACACTGCATTGGGAAGCACTGAGCAAGGTTAATTTTACAAGTACAAACTGGGCAGAGTCATCCAAATCTGATCCCTAGTTCATTAAGATGCTATTGATCTCAGACTTTTGAATTACTACAGGAAAGTTTTCAAACTCTTGGGCCACTGGGAGGGAGTAAAGGGACTTTAGTAAGAGATAACCTGGGATGGCGACCAGGACAGAAAACTGATTTGAAAGCTTGGGAAGAAATAAAAGGATATGAAGAGATAGAGACACTAACACATTATCTCACAGTGAGTTCTCATATTGTCTTGAAGGAAATCATTGCTGCCAAACTCCTTGTCACCCTCACATCCGAGATGGGCAGAGCCCTGTGTGAGATTTTCATGCCCCAAGCTGTCTATATAGCAAGAGGTCATGCAAATAAGGGCTCCCTGTGTTGATGAAAACCAGCCCAGCCCTCACCCTGCAGCTCTGCAGAGGAGCCCAGCCCTGGAAGCCGAGCTGACCCCACTCAATGATCAGGACTGAGCATAGATGGCTCACCATGGAGCTGGCACTGAACTGCGTTTTACTCTTTGCAAATTTTAAAGGCAAATTATTTAAAATGAAATATGTTGAGGCCATCAGTGGTAACACAGTGAGAGTTTTCTGAGCAGGATGTCCCTGTAATTGCAGGTGTACTGTGTGAGGATCAGCTGGTGGAGTCCGGAGGAGGCTTGGTGCAGCCTGGGGGGGTCTTTGACACTCTCCTGCGTGGCCTCAGGATTCACTTTCAGTAGCTACTATATGAGCTGGTTCCGCCAAGCTCCTGGGAAGGGGCTGGAGTGGATCTCAAAGATTAGGTATGTTGATAGCAACACGGAATACGCAGACTCCCTGAAGGGTCGATTCATCGTCTCCAGAGACAACACCAAGAACACGCTGTGTCTGCAAATGAGCAGCCTGAGAACCGAGGACACGGCCCTGAATTACTGTGCAAGACACACTGAGGAAACGCAGTGTTAGCCCAGACAAAAACCTCCGTGAAGGGGTGCTTAGGAGCAGCAGGGGGCGCTCGGGACACACCGAACACAGAGTCTATACCAAGAGGTCCTGTATTTTAACATTTTATTATTTTAGGTGGGCGTTATGACATTTTACAAAATGATGCTATGGCATAATAGAAACAGCAGAGAAACAAATTTTAAAATTCATAATACATAAAATACCAACTAAAACCCAGAATATTCGATTCATTGTCTAAATCCCACAAAAGACAAGAAATTCAGTATAATAAAATAATGTAATATAATTTATTATTGTCTGTTATTGAAACTGTGTATTTTGCATTTAGTACCCTTTGCACTAAAAGGACAAAGTATTTTTGAATGTTTTATAATATAACATAAAACAAGGCAGTAAAATACAGTATAACCTTGCAAGAATGTCTACAAATACATAATCTTACAAGTCTCTCACAGATAATATAGTGGACAAATAGAGAAAAAATATTAGTCAGATACATGATTACATAGAAGTCACATTTCTGCCTATTCACAGTGAAAGATCAAATAATACTGTCAGAAGTGTCTTAAAATTATGTCTTTAATAAGAATTTAATTCAATAAAACCATGATACTAAGTACCAAGGCATTCAGAGTTTTCCATAACTATTAATTTTGTTCTAGTTGATCAAAACTTCTGTCAAATAGTTTTTCTAAATTATGTTGTAAGCCAATGTTACTGAAATATGTCACACATCAATATTCACTTTCTTTAGTATAAAAGCTCATTGACAAACATATAAAAATGTCTATGTACAGCAAATCTGAGATGACACTGAATCATGCTTGTATTGTTTTTATCACTTCAAGTGTTTCAATGTTGCAAATTTATTCAATGAAACAAAAAGCATAAAAATAAAATTATTTCTGTGTTTGAAGGTGTCCAGTGTGAGGTGCAGCTGGTGCAGTCCAGAAGGGCAGGCTTGGTGCGGCCAGGGGGCATCCCTGAGACTCTCCTGTGCAGCCCCTGGACTCACCTTCCATGGCTGCTGAATGAACTAGGTCTATCAGCTCTAGGGAAGGGGCTACCAGCACTCACTGTGATGGTGACACACACTATGCTGACTATGTGAAGGGCTGATTCACCATCTCTAGAGACAGTGCCAAGGGCCCTGTGCATCTACAGTTGTGCAACCAGAGATTCAGAGACACCAACATATGTTACCATGTAAGAGACACAGTGCGGGAAATCAGCGTGAGCCTAGACACAAAGCTACCTGCAGGGCACCCCCCCATCTCTCTATTTGTCATTTTGAGACAGGGTTTCAGGCTGGTCTTGAACTCAGTTGATAGCCCAGGCTGGCCTTAAACTCACAGCAATACGCTTTCCTCAGGCTCCTGAGTGCTGGATTTAAAGGCTTATGCTACCATTCCCATCTCTTGATCTCTTTCCAAAGGGCACACATCCACATACTCAGCGTGATCCAGGGTACGTTTTGCCACAATTTTCCCACATCCATATAATCCATCCCCACATTTGCTCATCAGGTCTCCACTGATAGGAGTTAGGAAACTTAGATGCTCTTTGGGAGAATAGTAGACCTCCTCATGGCTCACACTGCACCACTGCCCTTTCTAAGCTTTCCATGATTTGAACCTGGTTACAGGCCTAAAGGCCTGAGTGGATGTTGAGTGTGGGACCTGAGGAGTGTCAGCATTATCGTGCTTGGTAACACAGGCTGAGTTTCCCAGGTAAGAGAGTGAAGGCCAACATCACAGGGTGTGTGTGTGGGAATATCTTGGGCCCTGTGAGAAGGGAAATTTCTTCACCTGGAAAGCTAATCTCACTAGAGTTCAGAAGTTCAGTACCCTCAACCTCATCAGGGTACTCACAAATATCTCCATCCCAATGCACAGAGTCTAATTTTCCCCTTTCAGCACCCTCACTTTTTAAGGCTCAGCATTAAAGTTACAGTTTATGGTGTGTTCAGGATTTACAAAGAAATAAATTTAATACAGGACACATAATTTATAGCATTATTTTATATTATTCACCTGATGAGTAAAATGCAGAAGGGTGCAGGAGATATGTCTACACACCAGAGGCCAAAAGAATTCAGCTAAAGACCTGGCACTCATGACAATGTCCTCTATTTATCCAGCTGGAGGCCTACAGCCCAGTACAATGCTTCATGCAAGTATGTGACAAGGATCTGCACCGGGAAGGCCCAAAGCTCAGTGGTGGAAGCTAAAAAACCTGTGCCAGCAGGATGAAGGATCTAAGCCAGCAGGCTATGGCACCTGCACTGGACCCAGGAAGCAATGCTCAAAATAAGGGTCTGAGCTCCGCCAAGAAGAACAGCAGCTGTCCTCCGTGACTGACAAGACTCAATCTCTTCTGAAAAGGAGAATAGCTGAGTTTCTATCAGTAAAACCACCGTGACCAGCTTCTCCAGGAGAATCAGTAACAAACCACCTTTCCCTCCACTTCTGCTTTTTATGCACCCAAGATCATGCTGACTAAGTTTAGCCAAGTGTCACAGCTGACCATAGTTAATTCACTGCTATGTATATCAGGGAATAAAATTATCAGGACTATTATGGTTTGAAAGGATAAATAAAAGTATTAGAGTTGCCTTTGGAGAAATAGTAACCCAAAAAGAGTATCGTATTCCTGGTGGGATAAATGGATTGCAGTGCCTCCATCCGAGTTTTAAAAGATGCAGGACACCTGAATCCTACCACATCTCTATTTCAATCTATTTGGCCTGTGCAGAAGATTGATTGGTCTTTGGGAATGGTAGGGAATGTTCATAAATTCAGTCAAGGAACAACTTCATTTGCATTTGCTGAACAGTTGTGGTTTCTTGGATGATGAGGTTGGTTATAGTTTTTTTGATTTCTTCACAAGTGGGATGGTGATATTGATGTGACACATGCATTCTTCTCTACATCAGCCATAGGGACAGGGGACAGAATGAGCTTTTAGATGGTGAGATCAGCAGTCTAAGACCTACAATGTCCTGCCTCAGTGTTGTATTAACTCTCCATTCCTCAGTCACAACTGACTTCCCAAGGTTCTTGATCACCTTTCTCTCCCACATGGTGTCCCTCTGGCCTCTTTCACTGATAATCATCATGTCCTTGGCAAAAAAATGAGCCCAATTTATGAACCACTCTGGACTTGACAGTAGAGCATGTGGAAGCCAGATTATGGGACACAAATCAAACTAAAATTCAAAGTCAATGTACCTCAGTGAAATTTCTAGGAGTCCAGTCAGACATTCATAGTCATGGTTTCTCAGTTGAAAGGTAAATTGTCACATCTGACACATGGTAGAACCAGATGCATAAAGCCAAGTGGGTCTGTTTGGATTCTGAAACCAACATAGCCTCACGTAAGGGTTTTGCTCTAGCAGTTTACTAAATGATTCAGAAAAGTGCTGCTTTGAGTGTGGCCCAGGAGGAGAACAAGCTCTGCAAGAGGCCCACGCTTCTATGTAGACTGTCCTGCCACTAGGCTGTATGATCCAGCAGATTGAATAGAATTTGGGATCTCAGTGACAGGTAGGAAGCTGTTTGGTTTCTCAGGCAGGACACCACAGGTAAATAACAGAAGAGACCTTCACAATTTTGGAAGAAGTTTCAATCATCCCCTGCAGATGACCACTCTCCATCTGAGAGGCTGATCCTCCCCTGCTGCTGTTCTCAGTGGAAACTGAAAGCTTGAACAAGGGATACCAGGGTACATTGTGATCTTTGTTGCCCATCATGACCTGGATATTACTGATCCACTAAGTCACACAGTTGGAAATGCAAAGCGGCAACACATGAAATGGAAGAGGTGCACACATGATCAAGGCAAGGCAGCACCACGGGGCACAAGCAAGGCACATGAAGAAGCTGCCCAAATGCTCATGGGCTCCTACCCCTACTGTGTAGCCTTTAGTTTAGCAGCAGGCACCTAAGGCCTCCTGGCAGGTGGCTTATGATCCACTTAGGAAGAGGAGAACACTGTGACCTGGTATAGATGATTCTGTGCATTTTGCAGGCAATACACCCACATGGAAAGCTGCAGAATCACAGCCCCTTTCAGGATGTCTACGAGGTTCAGTAGTGAAGGAAAATCATCACAATGGACAGAACTTTGGGCAGTGAACTTGGTAATACATTTTGTCTGGAAAAAACATGGCCAGATTTGTGAGTATATGTTGATTCCTGGGCTGTGGTCAGTGGTTTCCATAGTGAGTTCAAAGACACCCAGAACTGCATAGTGATACCCAGACTCACAAACCAAATCAATGTCCTGCTCCTCCTGCTCTTTTGCCTCCTCATCCTCATCCTCATCATCATGTAGAAAGGACGACTTGTTCTGTGGAAAGAAGTTAATTTTTTAGTAACCCTCTCATTGCCCAATGGGCACATCAACAAAGTGTCTATGGTAGCCAGAATGGAATTCACCAGTATTAGACACATCTTGCAAATATAGCCTTGAAAAAAATTTTCATTTGTTCCATGGTCACCTTAAATTCAGCTAAATTTCTGGAAGCTGAGAATTCCTGAATCATTTCTATTGTTTTCTTGCTGTTATATTTTTTCTGGGGTTTTGTTTGCTTGTTTGTTTCTTTTGTTTTTATTTTCTGCTTGGCAGATCCAGGTATCTTATGTCCCCACAGGTAGGAGTTCTCAGTACGCTGGAACTGTGTACCAGCCGATGTTTTGTGGCATTTCTCTGCCTACTGTGTGTGCATAGCAAGTAAAGGTTTGTAAACTTTGACAAGGTGAAATTGTTTCTTAGAAAGTTTAAACTCTAACCTTCTGTAATTGTTAATTTCACCTCCTTGTGGGAGTCAAAGACAGAGTGGTCCTTACTGATAGTAATCATGTTAGTTACAGGTATAGATGGCTGTCTCACATCTATTGGCTCAATGTAAAAAATTTACGTTTTTTATTGTAAAGATGCAAAGTCTCCTCTGTATGACCTGAAGGTACATACAGTAGGGCATCTGATCATGAGTGATGGCCAGTGCTGCCCATGGGTCTTCCTCCACTCATTCAGCATCTGAAATGACTGCCAGAAAAGCTTATCAGCTCGCAGTAGGATTCTCATTGCCTGGTTCAGCTGGCCTTGTGCCATTAAGGCACACATGGCATCACAGATCAGTTTGAGGGTCCCTCCTGGGAGGCCCAAGTTCTCTGGAGCCACTTTTACCCGACTTCTCTAAGGTGCTACAACTGCAGAAACGTTTGTTTTCTTCTTATTACAATTTTCTTGGGAGTCTCAGAAGAGATTTATGTACATGGCTAAGCATCCATCATAGCATTCCAAATGTTACAGAATTCCTGCCTTTTTAGGGTGTTAAAGTTTCAGATGTATCACAGGAGGGAAAGATCCAGAAAGGTTGACAAAATAACAGAGCTCAGAGCTAGTTGGTTCACGTAAAAAGTGATTAAAGAATAAAATTTAAGATACACTCAGGAGAGGTGAAGCCTGGCTTGAAGAGGACATGGGTTATTCAAGCTTCTCTTGTTTTAAAGAAGGGTGAAGAACACTTTATTAGAGGTTAGTGTAGGGTACACTGAGGAGCAAAGTGCCGCTGCTGAAAGCAGTTAGGAACAGAGTGGCCTTTTGAAGCTGCAGTGACAGCATCTGTTACATGAAAATACCTTGCAGGGCTGGTTTGATTCTTCCCAAGTCCGTATGTGCCTTTAACCAGGGTGCACTCCCTGGTAATTCGTCTCCCCTGGCCATGATTCATGGGCCCAGGAATCAAGGGGTAGGACTGGGGAAGGTACCAATTACAGCTATTCCTAGTGACCTGCAAGCAAATTTTCTGCTTCTCATTCCTACAAATGTGTGCAGTGCTGGCCTAGATGTCTTAGTTTCAAAGGAGCAGGGAGACTTGTACCATGCAGCATGATGACGGTTTCACAGATCTAGAAGCTGTGGATTTGCCCTGATTGTTTTGGGCTTCTCCAGCCTCCTGCCTCTTCATAAGCTGAAAACGGAGTGATAATGTGGTAGGGGTGGTTGATTCAGACTATTCAATGGAAACTGCAATGTTACTCCACAGTGTAGAAAACAAAAAAAATTAGTGGAGTGCAAAAGTTGCCTTAGGGAATTTCCATACCATACTCTTATATTAAGGCCAATGAGAAACCACCAGTAGGGGGCGATGAGGATCCACTGAGCACAGACCAGGGCCAGGAATAGGTGCAGAGCAGGAAGCTGTGGATTGAGAGCTTCCTGCTGGCCTCTGGGATTTCCGCTGTGTGTTAACATCATGTAACCAGAAGGGACCCACAATACACAGGGTTCAGATGACTTATGAATTATTCATGATACAAGTACAGTATACATATCATGCAGAAGGTCCCTTAGGGCATCTCCTCACCATGCCCTGTTCTTATGTTGGTTTAACTTTTAGAACTTGTCCTTGAACACAATCCATGTTTCCAATATACAGCACCTTAGAATTAGAAATTTTGGATAAAGTTGGGATGAATCTGAGGAGAATTCAAGGAAAAGTAAAAAGTTTTCTGCAGCCATCTTGGTGACATGGGGGTATTGAAGTCACCTTGATCAATATGAGTCAGGATAAGGGAGAAAGAGGTGATAATCCCTTTGTGGAGCCTGTGAGTCTTCAGGCTCATCATCAAATATTTCTAGTGATGGCCTACTCCCCACCATCTCTACACCCACTTCTTGCAGCTCAGATGATGTTCTCTAAATTCCTAAAGGAAGCAGCACTCCAATGAAAATATCATCTTACCCAGTGCAAATTCGAACTGGGTCAGAAGAGAGGTAATCCTTTCTCAGCTAATGATCTTCATATTGTAAGGACCACTGTTCCTTGTGGGGTATTTGAAAGCTTGTTATTACATTTGATGCCATTACTATGGGCACTAGCTGATTCACAGGAGAAATCCATGGGTCTTGGAAGTCTCACAACCTCTTGCAATTTTTTTGTGTTTTTGAGAAAGGGTCTCACTATATAATTCAGGCTGGCCTTGAGCTCACTTTGTATCTCAGGCTAGTCTCAAACTTATAATGATCTTCCTGCCATAGCTTCCCTAGTGCTGGGATTACAGGCATGCATAATGACACCTAGATTATTGCAATTTTTAACTTTTGCTCATGTCACTTTACTAAGGTAATTTACCTTGAATCAATTCCACACTCATGTACCATTTTTACAAATGGCTCTGGCCACACTAAAAGGTATCATAGTTACAGCTTCCTTTCATCCAAAGAGGCCAAGATTTTCTTCAACAAACAGGAAGAATTAGGTACTATCATCCTAATTTTGCAAACAACTAATGATGGATGAGGAGCTCAAATTAAAACGATTATTGTGCATTATACATTATCAAATTACTACCTTGCAATTTTCTCTGCATTCTGCTTATATTCATATAAGAGCACTGATTCAACATTACTTGGATGTCTATTGGCAGACAGTCAAATATAAAATGTAACATGATGAGACTATCAATTGGTCTCAGCCATGATTTCCAAAATCTTTATAGTAAGTGTGATGGAGAAAAATATTCAAAGAAGGTTTTAAGTATAAGAGATATACTTTTAATATGTTAGGATTTTCTATGATAAAATATTTTCCTGCTTCAGGTCTAGAAACTAGATTCATTATGAAAATATGAGTCCTCAGGGTCATGGATGCAGGAGGAAGGGCAGAATGTCTGTATGCCCTGAGGAGTCCCAGCATCCAAGACAGCAGTAGAGAGTCCTGATCTTACAAACCCAGGAATGGGCTGAGGTGGAGATGCATGGGCTCCCTTAGTCTTGCGCAGATCAGGACAACACGGGGCTCTATGAAACAAGGCCCTGATGTTGTCCATGAGGATCACATGCAAGAATGAAACAGTAATTTTTGAAAAGGCAGTCATGGAGAGGAGCATAGGGTTTGCACCAAGAATAAAGAAAGTTTAGTTATGTTGTGAAACATTTTTCTCCATCTCCAGTAAAAACCCCACACACAGACTTCTCTGCCCCTCTCCAAACCCTCGTATAGAAAGGCTGACATTAATAAATGCAGTCAGCAGGTCAGAAACTGTCCAGGTCAGAAATATTCCAATGTGAAAGATAACCACTTAAACTGTGTTCACAATCAACAAATCCTTCCCTGCGTTCAAATTCACTTTGTGTGGAAGTGTAAATACTACAGAAAATGTAGAAAAGTATCTCATTGTCAGGAGTCAGCACTGATCATCCTGTGAAAATCCCTCTCCCTGGAAAGCACTAAAGCACCCTGCCCTGGGTCCCACCCTTATACCCTCAGGGCTTCCACCATGCAAAGCAGCCCCAGGCTCAGGGTGAAAAGCCAGTTCTGGCTGAGCCGCCCCAGTCTCCTCCCACAGGAGCCTTCACTGAGCATGGAGTTCTTGGCTCTGCTCCTCTGCCTGGTGGCGATCCCCTGCTGTGAGTGTCTCTGAGGTTCAGGAGAGGGGCCTGGGAACAGGGAGCTGGGTGGGTTTGACTGAATGTGATGCTTCTTGCCCTCAGGTGTCCTGTCCCAGGTGCAGCTGCAGGAGTCAGGACCTGGCTTGGTGAAGCCTTCAGAGACCCTGTACCTCACCTGCACAGTCTCTGGATTCTCTTTAACCAGTTATCACGTGCACTGGGTCCGTCAGGCTCCGGGGAAAGGGCTGGAGTGGATTGGTATAATACAGAGTGGTGGAGGCACAAATTATAACTCAGCCCTTCAATCTCGAGTGGGCATCAGCAAAGACACTTCCAAGAGCCAAGTCTCACTCACACTGAGAAGCCTGAGCCCCGAGGACACGGCCATGTATTACTGTGCAAGAGACACAGTGAGGAGACATGAGTGTGAGCCCAGACAAAATCCTCAGTGCAGGAGCGTTAAGGAGAGCTGGGGGTGCTGGAGACACACTGTTATGAGGTTTAGGACCAAGGCCAGGTTCCTGGGACTGCTTTGATGTTAGAGTCTGTGGTTTTCCCTTCCTTCTGTGTCTTTACTAAAGACATTCTGCAGTGCTGGCTTCTAAACTTCTAATCTTATTCGTTTTCCTTGGTTCGTATTTGCAGTGCAGGCAGTTTACAATCATCTTGGGGAGTGTGTGCAAGCATGCAATACAGCTGGATTCTCTTTTAAATCTCCTTCCTGTTGTCTTGTGTCTCTGTTCCCTCTCTTCTCAGTCTCCTTTCCCTAGTTTTATTAATGTTGATAATACTAATCTTATCTCACATGTGTGATGCACAACGCTTACACACATTTAGGTTATTAGACTGACAGGAAGTTATATCTGTGTTCTGCATCATTCCCTTCTCTTCGCCTTTACTCACATAGGTTGTGTAAGACTCCTTCCCATTTGAAAATATATACTCATTTGTTTCCTTATAGCCTTCCTTTTCCGTTCTCTGTTTGCACTTTTCTTTACTCAATAAAAAGTCCTATATGGTATTTAAGGTTCCGAGTCTGATTTATTTTTCTTGACATTGGATTTTCAAGGTTCACACATTTTCCCACAAGTATCTTAAATTTGTCCTTCTTTGTAAGTGAGTAGCATTCCATTAAGTACAGACAGCACATCCATCATTTCTTACTGGACACACAGCAGTGTAAGCCAGACAAAAACCTTCCTTTAGGGGCGTCTGTGACCAGCAGGGGTTGAGGAGGATCCACAGAGCGCAGGAAAGGTCCCAAGAGCAGGTGCAGAGAAGGAAGCTGGGGAGCCACTGCTTCCTGTCATCCTCTGTGGTCCTTCTCTGTCCTACACCACATGGCCTGAGGGACCCTGCAGCACATCAGCTGTGAGTGCCTGATGAAGTAAGCAATTTACAAGCAATGATAGTCTCAAAGGTAATTACATAAATATATAGTTACATAAATATTTTTAAGTTATTAACCTGATTTTTATTTATTTATTTAACTTTATCTTTTTGAGACAGGGTATCGCTATGCAGTTAGAGCTGACATTGTGCTCACTTTGTAACCCAGGCTGGTCATGAACTCACAGTGATCCTTCTGCCTCAGCCTCGCAAGTGCTGGGATTATAGGCATGCACCTCCACACCTGGATAGTGTGAGTCTAGTTAGATGAATAAATGTGACTTGCATGAATTTAATTTTGTGAGTTTGGTTTCTTTTGAGTGACAAATGATCATAATCTAAAAATGAATCTGATAGTTTTACTCTCATGACAAGGAGCTGGCTCATGCAGAATTAAATGCTTCAGATTGGGAATTAAATCCTTCACATGCACTCTTCAGGGCCTAAGAGCACACAGCTCTTCCCTGAGCCAGGTTATTGCAGGAGACTTTGTCCCCAGGATCAGCACCAGCCCCATGTGCAACACTGCCCTCAGGAGAGGGAGGAATGTTGCACCCTGACTGCACTCAAGACAGTGCTCAAGGGCCTCACTGAATAAAATTATCAGGACTCTTATGTTTAGAAAAGACAAATAAAAGCTATTAGATTTGCCTTTGGAGAAATAGTAAACCAAAACCAATATTGCATTCCTGGCGGGATTAATGGATTGCAGTACCTCCATCCAAGATTTAAAAGGTGCAGGATTGTTGGTTCCCACCACACCTACATTTCATACCTATATTTCCTTCTATTTGGCCTGTGAAGAACATTGATTGGTCTTGTTGACTGGTAGTTAATGATCATAAATTCACTCAAGTAGCAACTCCAATTGCATTTGCTGAGCAGATGTGGTTTCTTTGATGAGGAGGTTGTCTGTTTTTTTTTTATTTCTTCACAAGTGGGATGGAGATATTGATGTGACACATGTGTTCTTTCTTCATATCATTCATAGGCACAGGGGAAGAATCAGCTTTCAGATGGTGAGATCTGCAGTCTAAGACCTGCAGTGTCCTGCCTCAGGTCTATATTAACTCTTCATTCTTTGGTCACAGCTTACTCTTCAAGGATCTTGATCACCTTTCTCTCCCACAAGGTGTCCCTCTGGTCTCTTTCTTTGACAATATCAAGTCATTTGCAGCAAGGGAGACCAATTTGAGAACCACTCTGGGCTTAGCAGTAGAGCATGTGCAAGCCAGATTATGGGACATAAATCCAACTAAAATTCAAGGCCACTTCACCTCAGTGAAGCTTCTGGGAGTCCACTGAGACATCTGTAGTTATCTTTTCTAAGGTGAAAGATAAATTGTCACATATGACATTGTAAAGCCAGATGCATAAAACCTAGTGGACCTATTTGGATTCTGGAAGCAACACACCCTCACATAAGGATTTTGTCCTAGCAGTTTACTAAATGATTCAGAAAGTTGCTACTTTGGGTGTGGCAAAGGAGGAGAACAAGCTCTGCAAGAGGCCCACGCTTCTCTGTAGACTGTCCTGCCGCTGGGCCATGTGATCTGGCAGATCAAATGGAATTTGGGGTGTCAGTGACAGATAAAGCTGGTGTTAAGTTTCTCAGAGAAGGCACCATGGGTAATTAACAGCAGAGGTCTTTACAATTTTGGAAGAGTTTCAGTCATCCCCTGAAGATAACCACTCTCCATTTGACAGGCTTCTCTGCCCCTGGTACTGGCCTCAGTGGAAATCGAAAGGTTGAACGACGGACACCAAGGTACCTTGTGGTCTAAGCTACCCATCATGATCTGGATGTTACTGATCCTCTAAGTCACACTGTTAGAAATGCACAGCAACAGCTCATCATGAAAGGGAAGAGGTGCACACATGATCAAGGCAGGTCAGCACCACTAGACACAAAAAAGGTACGTGAAAAAGCTGCCCAAATGCCCAGGGGCTCCTACCCTACTGTGTAGCCTTTAATTTAGCAGCAGGCACCTATGGCCTCCTGGATGGTAGCTTGTGATGAGCTACAAAGGAAGAGAACACTGTGTCCTGGTTACAGATAATTCTGTGCATTTTGCGGACACCATATACATAGACAGCTGCAGAATCCCAGCCCACTTTCAGGAGGTCTCTTATATTCAGTAGTGAAGAGAAATCATCACAATGGACAGAACTTTGGGCAGTTCCCTTGGTAACACATTTTGCCTGGAAAAAACATGACCAGAACTGTGAGTCTTTGCTGATTCCTGGGCTGTGGTCTGTTGTTTCCATGGTGAGTTTAACAACAGTCTGAACTGCATAGTGATACCCTGTCTCACAAACCAAATCAACCTTCTGTTTCTCCTCCTCCTCTTCATCATCATCATCATCATCATCATTATCATATGTGAACAGGACAACTTGTTCTGTGGATAGCAGTTAATTTTTTCAGCCATCTTCCCATTGCCCAATTAATTGATGAAGAGAGTAACAATGGTGGTAGGGATGGAGTTCATGAGTATTAGACACATTTTGGAAATATTGCCTTGAAAAAAATTTTCATTTGTTCCATGGTCACCTTAAATTCTGCTACATTTTTTGGATGCTGAAAATTCCTTAAGCATTTCTATTGCTTTTTGTTGATTTTTTTTGTTTTTGTTTTTGTTTTCTGCTTGGCAGATCCAGGCAGCTTGAATCCCCAAAGTCAGGAGGGCTCAGGACGTTGGAAATGTGTAGCAGCACATATATGGTGGCATTGCTCTTCCTACTCTGTGTGCATAGCAAGTAAAAATTTTAACACTGCTATAAAGTGAAGTTCTTTCTTAGAAAGTTTAAGCTCTGGTCTTCTGTAGTTGTTAATTTCACCTCCTTGTGGGAGTCAAAGACAGAGTCGTCCTTACTGATGGTAATCATGTTAATTACAGGTATAGCTGGCTGTCTCACATCTATTGTCTCGTTTTATTTTTTTTTGTTGTAAAGATGCAAAGTCTCCTCTATATGACCTGAAGGTACAGAATGTAGGGCATCTGACCATGAACAATGGCCAGTGCTGCCCATAGGTCTTACTACACTCATTCAGCATCTCCTGAAATGACTGCCAGCAAAGCTCATCAGCTCACAGTAGGATTCTCATTGCCTGGTTCAGCTGGCCTTGTGCCATTAGGGCACATATGGCATCACAGAACAGTTTGAGGGTCCCTCCTGGGAGGCCCAAGTTCTCTGGAGCCACTTTTACCCAACTGCTTTAAGGTGCTACAACTGCAGAAACGTTTGTTTTCTTCTTATTACAATTTTCTTGGGAGTCTCAGAAGAGATTTATGTACACGGCTAAGCATCCATCATGGCATTCCAAATGTTACAGAATTCCTGCCTTTTTAGGGTGTTAAAGTTTCAGATGTATCACAGGAGGGAAAGATCCAGAAGGGTTGACAAAATAACAGAGCTCAGAAATAGTTTGGTTCACATAAAAAAGGGATTAAAGAATAAAAATTAATATACACTCAGGAGAGAAGAAGCCTGGTTTGAAGAGGACAATAGCTACTCAAGCTGCTCTTGTTTTACCCACAGGGCCTCCTTCATGCTTCAGTCAGACTCAGGCTGAGCAGCCCCAGGCTTCTCCCACCAAGCATGAGTTCTTGGCTCTGCTCCTCTGCCTGGTGGCAACACTCTTGGGGAGTGTCTCTGAGGTTCAGGGAAGGGACCTGGGCACAGCGAGCCAGGTGGTCTTGACTGACGGCCATATTTCTTGTCCCCAGGTCTTCTGTCCAAGGTGCAACTGTAGGAGTCAGGACATGGCTTGGTGAAGCCTTCAGAGACTCTGTCCCTCACCTACACTGAGTCTGTGAGGCTTCGGGGAAAGGGCTGGAGTGGATTGGTGCTATAGGGAGTGGTGGAATCACAAGTTATAACTCAGCCCTTCGATCTCGAGTGGGCATCAGCAGGGACACTTCCCATAGCCACGTCTCACTCGCACTGAGTAGCCTGTACCTTGAAGACATGTCTGTGTATTACTGAGTGAGAGACAGTGGAGGGACATCAATGTGAGCCCAGACATAAACCTCACTGCAGGGATGCTCAGGACAACAGGGTGCGCTAGAGACACACTGAGCTCTTCTGAGGCTCAAGACCAGATGCAGGTTCCTGGTCTGCTCTGATGTCAGAGTCTGTGGTTTCCCCTTCCTTCCGTGACTTTGTTAAAGACACTCTGCAGTGTTGACTTCTAAATTTTTAATTTTAGTTTTTTCAGTACGTGTTTGCAGCACAGGCAGTTTACAGTCATCTGGGGGAGTTTGTGCTAGTGTGTAATACAGGTTTATTCTCTTCTAAGTCCCCTTCCTCTTCCCTCTCTTCTCAGTCTCCTCTCCCCAGTTTTATTTCTCTCAACATTGTATTTTCAAGGTGCGCACATTTTCCTACAAATATCTTAAATTTGCTCTTCTTTATAAATGTATAGCATTGCATTAAGTATAGACAGCAGATCTATCATCTGTTACTGGACACATAGCATTGCAAGGTAGACAGGAACCTTCCTTCAGAGGCATCCATGAGCAGCAGAGGGTGAGGAGGATCCACAGAGCACAGGAAAGGTCCCAAGAGCAGGCGCAGAGAAGGAAGCTGGAGAGAGAGTGGTTTCTGTCAAGCTCTGTGGTTCCTCTCTGTCCCACAGCTCATGATCTGAGGGACCCAGCAGCACATAATCTGTGAGTCACTGATGAAGTAAGCAAGTTTCAACTAACGATTCTCTCAAATTTAATTACATAAATATATAGTTACATAATTAATTTTTATCTCTTAACATAAGATTTATTTATTTATTTGTTTATTTATTTATTGTTGCAGGGTCTAACCATGCAGTTCATGCTGACTTTCGGTTCACTTTGTAACCCAGGTTCGTCCTGAACTCAAAAATATCCTTCGACCTCAGCCTCCCAAGTGCTGGGATTACAGGCATGTGCCACCATGCCCACCTAACATGAGTTTTATTAGAAGAGTAAATTTGACTTGCATGCATCTTAAAGCACCTGTAAATTTTTGTGAGTATTGCTTTCCTTTGAGTGCCAAATCATCATCATCTAAAAATAAATCTGATAATTTTATGCCCATGGCAAGGTGCTGGCTCATGCAGAATTAAATGATTCAGATTGCTAATTAAATCCATCACACCCCTCTACTCAGAGTATGAGCACACAGCTCTTCCCCAGCCAGGTCATTGCAGGAGACTTTGTCCCCAGGATCAGCACCAGCACCATGTGAAGCACTGTGCTCGGGGAAGGAGGGAATAGGGGTGGCCTGGCTGCACTCAGGACAGTGGTCAAGGGCCTCCGTGAGCTCTTTGTGCTCCTGGTGGCTGAACAGGAGCAGCGGCTGCAACTTCCTTATGGGAGTTAGAAATAGGGATTCATAAGACTCAGTGGTGACGTTCTATCCTTTGGATATCTATCTATCATCTATCTATCTATCTATCTATCTATCTATCTATCTATCTATATCTATCTACCCAATTAGACCTAATGTCTCCTTTGACTTGGATCCCCATGTCCCTTTAAAGCCTCATGTACTTTAGGTAAGACTTCTTAATGGTGCATAGACTTATGGTGTATGGATATGTTTAAGGGTACATGTTAATTAAATGCCTTCAGTACAGGTCTGGGAGGGGACAGTGGAAATACCATCCTGGCTTGCTCTCACCATATACGCTTCATCCTTATATGAAAATCAGGCAGAAGGAACTTTTCTCACTATTAATAAAAGCGTTGCAGTGCTGGTGTCTGTATTTCTAAGACTTTAGCATCGAGTTGATGTTGTAAAATTTCCTGCCAAATCCTTCAGTGTGAATTTTCTGGCAAGTTATACATCTCATTTTCTCTAAATGTTTCCCCTTCTGTTGCCACTTCTGATACCATTCAATCCCTTTCTGATCGGGCAACTCCCCCTCAGGACCCAAATCTAGGAGCTCTTCCAAGTAATCCTAACCAATGGTCAGATGGTATTGTTAGTCAGCTCAACAGGAAGGGTGAATATGCTTCTTGTTCTTCTTATTACTCTTACCAGGCCCATTGTGGTTTGCATTAGGTCACAAGAAGGATGATTTTGGCTTGTTAACCTCCCAGGAACTGCATGGCTTGTGCCATGTCATGGGAAAGGCAAATCGGCTTCTTTTTCTTCTGTTACTCCTCCCAGACTCAGTATGGTTTCAAAAGTGTTCTTGCCTTTAACACAATAGCTCATTTAACAGATGTGTGGTGACATTGATGTGCACGAACCTCTTTCAAGTGTAACATCACACACAAAATTCCCAGAAACTATCTTTATTTGTAGTACATTCAAAATCATCACCAAAATTTTAAAACATGAAAAAAATAGACAAGTAATATAATCATTTAATTTTGTTAACAAATGTTATGTTTATATATGACTGTGAATTAATCTACATGTTTGATGGTGCAGTATTAAAGTCATCATATTACAGTGATACATACTCACAATAGATAAAATATGGAGGTGACCTATTTATACTCATGAATGATAAATGAATACAGAAAATGTTGTATATATACAAAATATAATTAAATTCAAGTTATTTTATGAAGATGTGTGGATCTTGGGAAAATAAGAGCAAAATAATTCAGACAAAGAAAGCTAAATATCTAATGATCTGTCTAAAATAAGAGACACAATTGGAAACAATTTAAAGAACAAAATAATTTTTTAAGGAACTGAAAATTACCCTCTATGGAGAAGTGAACAAACCTGTGGCAGAAGGAATGATAGAGGGAAGATGTGACACCTAACCATTAATAGGACAAACACAGAGTGATAAAAAATTTATAAAGAATGTTGGCTAAAAATATATGATAATAGAAATGTTGAAAAATTTCAGGTGAAAACGATAGAGTAGAATATTTGGAAGAAAAGAAGCATCTGTGGCACAGAATGGAAAACAAAGGTACTTACAAACCAGTGTATGGTAAACGCAGAAAGTTAAGAAGCGCACACCAGGAAATATTGTATAATATATATTCAGGTATTATGCTGAAGTTTTGGGACTGTTTCACTTGATTGATAATTGTTGAAAATATTTTGTTTATTTATTGACATTTTCTACTTCTGCTCAGGAAGCATCTCTATTTCAATTGCCCATTTCTTATTTTAAGGCAAAATAAGAAAGTCTCTATTAAATATATTATTGATAACAGTTCATTGTCTAATCCCAAGGGATAGCTGGAAAAAATTTTTGAACTATGTGGGTGAAATAAATGAGAAAAGATTAAATATTTCGTGGTTCATTTTACATAAAAAGTATATAATTAGGTTAAAAAGCAAAATAAAACAGATATAAAAAGAAACAAAGATATTTTGCAAGACTAATGGGACCTAACAAATGGAGGGATGTTAGAGGGAATCTCATGCATCAAAAATTAAAGTGTTAGGCACATGGATAATGGTCTACAATAAATGTATCCATTATATAATATAAATGCACTTGATAAAAATTAATAAGAACAAAAAATAAAAAATGAAGGTGGAAAGAATGGGACAGAGGAAGGTAATGATAGGCGAAATAAAGAAACTCATTAGCAGGCTCCACATGAAGGCTGCTGCTGTTTCCTTTCAGAAAGGAGCAGAACACAGCACATCACACGTGTTCTCACCACAGGGAGAGGGGTCTTCAAACTGCACCAGGAGAGCCCAGAGCTGGATGGGGAATCAGTCTGCTCACAGATCTGGAGAGAGAAGGCTTAGACAATGGGGTGACATTCCCACAGCACCAGCTCCTATATGAAGAACACAGCTTCTCAAGGCACTCGACATTTCCAATGTTGACAAAGCAAATGTCATTACTATAAAACAAATGATCTATGTATATAAATAAAAATCAAAGCTGATGAAGAGTTGAATATACAACAGAACATTATTACTCAAGTTACCTTTTTTTGTATCAGGTATCCAACTCATGACCTAGCTCTGGACAGCATGCAGGCACAGTGCCGCTGAGCTATCTCCTGGGCCCTATGAGTAGCCATGTCCTCTTGAATGTGTCTTTGTTTCCAAACTTGTCCAGCACACTCACATCTGCTGTGGACACTGCCTGCTCTGAGGGTCCGACCACAGCACTGTCTATATAGCAGGAGGCCAAAAAATAGGGGCTTGATGTGCTGATGAAATCCAGCCCAGCCCTCACCCTGCAGCTCTGCAGAAGAGCCCAGCCCTGGATGCCCAGCTGCCCACACTCAGTGATCAGGACTCAGCACAGACAATCACTGTGGATGTGGGGCTGAGTTGGGTTTTTCTGTTTGCACCTCTGAAAGGTAAATTATTGAGAACAAAGGATATGGGATGGGGAAGTGGACATGACTGTGATAAACCATGGACATGTCTGACAGTTTCCTGAGCAGGATGTCTCTGTGTTTGCAGGAGTCCAGGCTGAGGTACAGATGATGGAGGCCGGGGATCACTTGGTACAGCCTGGTCAGTCCTTGAAATGCTCCTGTTCAACTTCAGGATCTAACTTCAGTGACTATTGGATGAGCTGGATCTGCCAGATTCCAGGGAAGCGGCTAGAGTAGATCTCTGACATAAATTCTGATAGTAGTAAAATATAACACCCTGACTCCACAAAGGACCAATTCACCATCTCCCAAGAGAACAAGAGCACGCTGTATCTGCACATGAGCAGCCTGAGACCTGAGGACACGGCCATGTATTACTGTGCAAGACACACAGTGAGGGGACATCAGTGAAAGCCACCCAGACACAAACCTCCTGGCTGAGGAAGTGCCGAACTTCAGGGGTTCTGTGTCCCTCCTAGAAACAGTCAGGGCCCATGAGCAGGTGCAGAAAAGCAAGCTGGTGAGTGAAGGCTTCCAAGTGGCCTCTGGGGTTTCCTCTCTGCCTTACAATATTGTGACCTGAGGAGACCCCGAAATTCAGAGGCTTCAGATGGCATGTGGTGTGTCCAAGTTAAACAGTTTCTGTTAAATCTAACGGCAGAAGTGTCTATTTATGTTTTGACTTTCTTCACCTCCTCTGTATGAATTTCAACTGATGCAAAAACAAGACTTGTATCCATCTTGAAAAATCTTATGAATTTGTCAGAATTAGATTTCTTTTAAATATTAAATGATCATCATCTAAAAATTCATCTAATTTTGCCCAATAATGAGGAGTTGTCTCATGTAGAAATAAATGCTCTGCATTAGGAAATTAAATACTTCCTATCTCTATGTACAGGATCTGAGAACACACAGCCCTCTCCTCTGCTTGGCCACCTCAGGCGACCTGGTCCCCAGGATCAGCCCCAGCACCCTGTGAAAGGAAGAGGGGCAGCCTGCTCAGGACAGAGTCCCCAGACTTCTGTGTGCTCATTCTATCAGAGGGTGGTGAGTTGAACTCAGATCTGTACCTTTGTTTTGGATCTTAGAAATATACAGCCTAATTCAGTGTAATATTGCTGTGTCTCTGTCTTGTATCACGCTGTCTCTGCCTCTCTGTCCAGCTCTGGCTCGCTCTGTCTCAGGCTGTTTCTCTCTCTCTTTCCTTTTCTGATTTCAAAGCATTAAATAATGAGAATTGCTATTTCATTTATAAATAGATTCTCGTATTTCTGCCTTTATGCTTCTCCTTTGTTTTATCTCAGTTAATCCTATAATTGTCAGTCACATATACCTTAGTGGTTCCTACATAAACTCATAGACCTGTATACTTACTGTTATACTTTTAGTTATATATATATATATATATATATATATATATATATATATATATATATATATTTGTTTGGTCATTGTCCTCTCTGAAACAGGAGCATACACTATTGAGAGAAGTAAATCATTTGCACACACAACCTGCACAGATGCTTATTTCCTGAAGGCAAAGCTGAGGGGAGGTTCTCACATACAGGCCACTGTCCCTGAGTCACACTCCTCCTGGGAAGCCAGGTGCATCTCCATCTCGTCTCTCTGCTCTGCACCTGAGCTAGACCTGCATCATCACTGAGATATTTGGTGGTTAAGGACTGAGGTTTTCTTTTCCTGAGGTGACACCCTAGGTGCATCTCTTGTTTCAAAGACAAAATGAGGACACCTTCCAGGAAAGGTCACCACCTGAGATGTAGATATATCTCATCTGCTGGAACGTTTGAATTTCCCCACCAGCAAATCTTGGAAATCTCTAGTTTCCTTCTTTTTCCTTCTTCTCTTTTGTTTGGAATTTAGTCCAGATTGTGAAAATATCATTTTCAAATTTTGATATTAAAACCCTGACTCCTGTAAGAGTTGAAATTTGGAGCACTGAATTTGAGCCTAGTTTCACTTGAAACTGTGAGGCATGTAAAGTCATTATTCACATATTCAAATCTACCAAATTATGGATAAAATAAACAACATATTTTTTTCAAGAGTCCGTGAAAGAAATAAAATTACAGATTGAATGGTCACAACAAAACCTGGAGGTACAGTGTTGGGCCTTGGTTTAACCCTCAATCTCCTAAAATGAGTGTACACAAAGGCTTAAATAGAGAAAAATAATATGGGTTTGGGGAATCCAGGGAGGTCAGAACTCTATTAGGATTAAAGACCACATGGTTCCTTGACAGCCCATATTTATTCCACAGACTCAAGGGGTGTGCAAAAACCAGTGAAAGAAGTTTGAAAAAAGGCAATAAATTTTGCTGCTTAAGAGAACTGTCTAGTCTGTGTGATTGACAGTTTTGTTACTTGGGAACCCTTGGCATGAGATTCAGCTTCCTGGGCAGCCACAGCTTTATCTTTAGAGGCTGTGACTCTGACCTTTCCAGGGCATCCAGAGAGCACTGTGCTTAGCAACTTATCCTTCACACAGCCTGTTCTCCTACAAATCAGGACATAAGAGTCCCAGGGGAGCCCCTCGTCCTGCTGTACAAGAGCTGGAGGTACAGAGTGCAGGGAACACGTAAGAGGACATGATGGATGAGTGTGGCACAGCAGACATGCAGCATGAGGTCACATCATGCTTCCCTAGAGGTCCCTAAGATATCAAGGGGAAAAGCTAAAAGTGATTGCACAAGGACCTTACAGGAGGAAGGGAGCACTGGTCACTGAGAAATGGTCGCAGGCCCTAGTCCAGACAGAAGACAGTCAGGGATGGACTTTTCCAGAAAATTTTCCTACTAGGAGAAAACTATTCTAACTACAGAACAACTGTGCATCCCTCAAGTATAATGCTAAGGAGACAAAATAGTTTATAGGAGAAATATGTGAAAGGGACTGTCTCATACAAAGGAGCAGAGAATAAGGAATACAGCTCAGCAGCACAGCATCTGCTTGTGTTAGGTACCTGAGTTAGGACCTATTCTTGTATCGGGAATATCACATCATTTCTTTCAGAAGGTGGAGACCCTGGAGAGCAAATCAGGAGGAATCTTCCAAAGACCTATATCTGATTAAGATGGACTATGACAGTCACTCAGTGTCTCCAGATTTGTGGGTCAAGGTAGAGTCAGAAGCATGACCAAGCATGTTTCCATGAAGAGACTCTCTAAAACTTAAAATTACTAGATGTAGACATGAGAACTCATGAGTACCAACATTAGGTAGCTTCAGAAAAGACAAATATTTAAATATCTGTATAATTGTATCAAAAGTATATCATTTATTCATCATTAAAATAAAAATCCAATGTATATATTTTTTGTGAAATCTATATAATAAGTGCATTTTTGAATAATATATTACCTCTCCAGAGATAAGAAGAACATACTTTTGAAAAAGATACCAGTTGTCTACTCATTTATGAATATAATAGAGTAAGAAATGATACTGTCATATTCTCTCATTAGAAGAAGACATGTGACTATCATTGTGCAGCATGACCATTATGTCTTGGAATTGCTCAGCACGATGTTGAGTTCTGTGAGATGAACTGTAATACCTCACAGGCAGGATGATTTTATAGCCTATGGTGTCACATCTCACAGGACATTATGCTTCTCATTCTATGTACACACCTGCAATCCTGTGAAGTCATTGAATGAACTAATTACATATTAGTGAGGATAAAAAAACAGATGAGGTTACACATAGGAAGGAATCACGTGTTCTGTATATTAGAGATACTACAAAACAAGTCTCAAAACACTCTCATGTGCTTTGAACAGTTCCTTCCCTGTGATTTCCACCATAGAACTAGCTATAAATACAGAAGGCCATGCAAATATAGCCTCCCTGTGCTGATGAAAACAGGCCCAGCCCTGAACCTGCAGCTCTGCAGAGGAGCCCAGCCCTAGATACCCAGCTGTTCCCACTCGTTGGTCAAGACTGAACACAGAGGGCTCACCATGGAGCTTGCCTTGAGCTGGTTTTTGCTTCTTTCTATTTTAAAAGGTAATTCATGAAAAATAATAAATACCCAATGAGTGAGTGGCATGAGTGGGATAAACAATGGACATGTGTGACAGCTTCCTGAGCTGGATGTCTCTCTGTTTGCAGGTGTCCAGGGAGGTGCGCAGCTGGTGGAGTCTGGGGGAGGCTTGGTGCAGCCTGGGGGCTCCCTGACACTCTCCTGCATCGCCTCCGGATTCACCTTCAGTGATTATAGCATGAACTGGATCCGTCAGGCTCCAGGGAATGGGCTGGAATGGATTTCATGGATTAGGTATGATAGTGGTAACACAGGTTACGCAGACTCCGTGAAGGGCCGGTTCACCATCTCCAGAGACAATGGCAAGAACACGCTATATCTGCAGATGAGCAGCCTGAGAACTGAGGACACGGCCGTGTATTACTGTGCAAGCCACACAGTGAGAGAACATCAGTGTGAGCTCAGACACAAACCTCCTTGCAGGAACGCTCACGATCAGCAGGGGGCGATGTGGATTCACGGAGCAGAGACCAGGGCTCCAAGAGCAGGTGCAAAGCTGGAAACTGGGGGTTGAGGACTTCCTGTTGGCTCTAGAGTTTCCCCTATGTCTTAACAGCACATAACCAGAAGGGACCCAAAATATACAGGCTCCAAATGTCATATGAAGTATTCAAGATACAAGTTCAGTTATATATGTATATATTTTTCTTTTTTCTTGATTTGTATTATATGAATTTCCTTAAAAAGGCAATACCATCAAAGTAACTTGCATACTTTGAGAAGTTCAGTGTCTTTTGAATGTCGAGTCATTACTATTTCCAATGAAATTGCTATTTTTCTCATCATGAGGAGCGATTGTCTATTGCAGAGTAAATGTTTCATATTAGTAAATTAAATCCTTCTCACCCTTCTGCACAGGGTCTGAGACCTTGCAGCTCTCTCTCTCTTTGGCCACTTCAGGAGACCCCAGGCTCAGCCCTGCACCATGAGGAGCTCTGGGCTCAGGGGAGGAAGGAAGAGAGGCAGATGATCTAGACTCAGTGTGTGTCCAGGACCTCATTGAGCTCTTTTTACTTTCATTTTACTTTCCAAAGATTCTCCAATCTATGCCTTTATACTTTTTTTACTTTATTTAAGTTGCTTCTTTATTCATTAGTCACATATCTCTTCTTAATTTTTTCTAAAATAGTCAGATCTACCTCTATACTTAATGACATCATCCTTATTATTATGGTGTTCTGTGAAGCAACTGTCCACTGAACTGAAGGAAATTATTTGAGACACCCAATCCCCTCACATGCAGGCTTCCTGAAGGCAGAGCTGAGGTGAGCTCTTCACACATGAATGTCACACATATCCATCATGTGGCTGTGGCCTCCTGGGCCCCGTTATTCTAGGAAGCTAAGTCACCTCCACCTCCTCACCCAAATCTGCATCTCACCTGAGCCACCATCGTCACTGCCTCGCCTTGGATGTAGGAATGAGAGTTCCTGTTTCTAGTGGTGTCCACCATGCACCTTTTGATTCAAGCCCAGATGAGCAAACCTTCCAGAACATACTCTAATTAGTATGTAATATTTGTTGTGAGATTCAGATCTTACACAGTGTATATCCCTGAATTCATTAGAGTAACACCAAAGGTTGTAATAAACCAAAGTAAGGAATTATGATGTTTAAAAACATGATGTTTTAAAACAAACCAGGCACACATTATAAAAGTTACCAAAATTGTTCCCAGCTCATTAGTATCATTAGCTTATTAGTGTCAAGATAACATGGCATGATAATAAAATGTAATCTATCTACTCACTTTTTTGCCTATCTTTGCATACTACCATGAGATTGACTCAGGTGCATAATTTTATTAAGAGAAATGAGCTGATGTTATTGGACTAAATGACCATGAAAGGAAACAGTGCTATTTCTGTGCTTTACAATTATTCAAATATTTAATGAATAAAAAAAGAAAGACAAATGGCTCTTTTCATCTTTTTTCTTGAGATGTATCAGAAAATTCCATTTAATGTAAGGAAGGATTTCTTCTTTATTATTTGTTTAACAACACTTGAAAGAATACAATGTCACGTTTCCAAATGTCTATATTTTTTTCTGAAACGACACCCTTGTTTAGTAAAATTATCTACCATTCACCAATTTCTTTCTATACACTCCACTTTACCTACAGTTTCATTCCAGGTATGAAGCCCAAGATTACATGTAAGGGAAGGTAAAAGGTAGTTTCCTGTCAGGATGGGGTGATTTCTTCATATAATACTTATCGCTGACACTCTGATTTCATGCCTTCATTGCATCTGAAGTCTCAGCTAGACAAGTTGATTTTTAATAGGAGAACCCATTCTCAAAGGATTAAAATTATTACTTGCATTAAAAAAGATTCTGCTGTGTTCATCTGACCCAGATCCCAGTGGATCTCAGGAAACCTGGTAACAGTATGGATGGAAGCTGGAGCCACAGTAAAGAGTGTGAGCCCAGCCACAACTCTCACCTCCCCAGGGATCAGGATCCACAGACCCTGCTCCTCACAGCCCAGGAGTGTGCAGTCCCTTTAGAGGGAGCTGAGGAGCACTCAAGGTGATTATGTTGATCAGGAGCCACCCCTTCCAGGTCCTAGCACAGCTGTATGGAGACCCTGGGGGGACTTTAGCTTCTGAGACCCCAGGTCCTCCCAGTCCTCATCCCCCTGTGACCCACTTCCCTCTATGTAAATTGAGCAGTAATTGGGCCTTTATGTCTTTCATTATGTCTTCTTTTTTTATTTTAGTGAGCATAAAACAGAATAAAACCAATCAAAACAAACCAGTGTAACTGATACAGGACATTAAAATATGAAACCAACAACAGTTACCACAATGGCTCTCATTGTCTTCAAAATAGCTGCAGATACCTTCAGACATAGTAAAAATCAAACAGAACAGTATAGAAGAGAAACAATAAAAACAAAACAAAATGAATGTAATAGGGTTCCAAAACAAACCAATAGTAAATCCAAAACTGCTACCATAATATAGCTCAATATCTTTGAAATAGCTGCTACCGCTATGGAATTTAAAAGAATCAAGCAAATCAAAAGATAATACAACTCAACTCAACAAAGCAATGGAAATAATATAGGACCTCAAAACAAGACCATAGGGAATCATTAATGACTACAACCCTCAGAAGGTGATCCCCCCTGGATGTCACACTGCATACCCCTATCCTCTGAACCTATGATCAGACCACTGGCCCTCGCCCCGCAATTTTTTGAAACAGCTAACACCATAGGCATCCAGTTGCATTTCACCTACATAGCTATTGCCAAACCTGTGTTTCTCTGGATAAGTCAGTTGCATATGGGGGTTGTTACCCCTTGCCTGTAAGTCTGCTGGCTGGAAAGGACTGGGGTCCGGCCATTCCTAGTTTGGTGCTGGTTCCCACAGAGGGTGCTGATTCCAAGACTGGGCTTGTTTGCTGGTACTGCCATTGTTCTCTGCCCCTCCCTTTCATTATATCTTTTTCGTACAAATTATGCTATATATCATTTTAAACTATAAGTCTGTGAAAAACTGACAAACTTATTTAAATAATTTAGGTATCAACAATTTCATCAATTAAATTTTTAAGTGCTCATGTTTTGTTAGTACATGCCATTACACCTACAATTACCAGTACGATGTAATATGAATCAGTTTCCTAAATTTGAAAGGATCTCAAACATTTTTCATTGACCCTTTTTATTCCTGCAATTCCCATACCCTGACCCAATCACAGTGAGCACAAATGTTTCACTTCCCTATGGAATTACCTGTTATGGAAAATTTTCTTAAGTTTCAAAGAATAAAGAGTGCTTCTATGTACATTCAAGGCTTAGCAAAATATTAGATGTTTGCATTTTATGCATATTGTATGTTTTGGATAAAAATGACAGGAAACAGACATACCACATGAGAGTGTGGGAAACTTAGCGCCCTCAAAATAGTCATGCTATTGTGTAATTTCTCAGCTACTGTACAAATAATTTAGTATCTTTTAACATTCACAAAATGAATTTTTCATATGATTTATGTAAGTGAGTAATTAGTAGTGTTGAAACTGCTCATTTGTGCAAAATTGAACAAGCTGAAATTCCTATAAAATTTCTTCACAGTAACTAAAATTTAGAAACTACCTAAAATTGTACCAGTTCATGGAGAATTTCGTCAAAGTACTTTTTTCCACACATGGGATACACTTCAAGAAATGAGATTACTATTCTTGTTGTCCTGTGGATATGCATTGAAATTTATTAGTGCATGCAAAAACCACTTCTTGTGTGACTCTGGTGACAATATCATCTACATTTTTCATATCATTGCACATAGGAAGTAGTGGTATGGCTTCCAGGGACTATGGTGACATGAATTAGACAGTGAATTATTAGCAATAGTCAGTTTTCTTATGGTGAGGAACATGCAGTTTAAGTATTGTATGTTAGAATCACAAACGATTTAATACACAAAATCCCATTCTGTTCAATATTTCAGTACTGATCTTAGTGCATGAGGGTAAAATTCATGTACAATTCATGATATTAAAAAAGATAAACCAAAACATATGACACACAATACACTTCTGGAGAAAACAGTGCATAAACATAATTTAAAATTCAAAATGTATTGTAAAGTCTCAGCAAGACACTATGTGGACATTATGCAAAGGTGATAAAATATAATACAAGTAAAGACATGGTCTGCACAAACAGCCCAACATAGTTCATTTCTGATAATATAATGTTTGCAAATTGCAGCAGGATAGGGTACAATATTAACTCAAAGGAAAAGAAAACTCAAGAATTTGAAGATTTCCTACATTGACCAAATGACAAATGGCACCAAGACTTATCAGAGTGAACACTGAAGTCAAGTGGAACACATGGAAAGGAGAGCAGCAGAGACTAAGAAAAGCCAGGTGCTGCTTGACAGGAAAACTGAAAACTGAAGCGTATGGCATTGAGTGCCTGACACTCCCGGCACAGGCTCAGGGTGCAGGAACATGAGAGAACATGGGTCATCGATTACTGACATGTGACTTCAGTCTCATTTCTTGAGAGTTAACCCCAAGTTTTGAGGCAACTTTCCACATCAACCACAAGGATAAGTCCCATGTGTTCAGGAAAAGTGTGGGTTCAGCTGCTGACACTGCGTAGACTACGTATGTCCAAGCTGTCCACGGAACACTCACTCCACAGATGTGCACATTACAAGAGGTGTGGGGCATGGATGCCTCTGTCTGGCTTTCAAAGCAAGCACTGGACCTCTGCAGGAACAGGCAGGAACCACTGCAGGGGGGAGGACACTGCAGAGACCCCCACAGAAGCAATGCCAGCACAAGGGTGGGGTGAGACCCAGAGCAGAGAGTTGCACAAGCACAGCACATAGCAGCCCACTGTTGCTCTTTTGACAGAAGACCTCTGGCCTCCAGAGCCTTCAGCATGAAAGCTGGTGTGGGAGCCAGCAGCCCTTAGCTCCCACCCATATGCAGTCAGGGGACTGTGGCAACCACAAGGCATGCGGATAAGGCTGCAAGGTCCTTCTCATCTTGCAACCTAAAGCCACAATGACATGAATCACAGAGCACTCCTGTGGATCATGAATGATATATGCTGCTCTAGTGGAGTTTTGGATTTTTGTGGGATTTTTTACTCCTTTCTGTCAGCTCTGTACATTGGGGGAGTCGACCCTATGCCAGGCCCACCATGGTATTTGGGAAGCACTTAACATGGCTAATTTTAAAAGTACCAACTGGGACAGTCATGCCCAAAATCTGATGCAATGTTTATTTTGATGCTATTTATATAAGTCTTTTTAAGAGACGTAGAAAGATTACAAACTTTTGGCCACTGTGAGAGAGTAAAATCACTTTAGTAAGAGAGATGAAAACAGGGTGGAGGTGAGGATGGAAAGCTGTGACTTGAGAATGTCGGCCCTCAGGGTTTCCGTGTTGGAGCTCATGGGCCCTCTGGGGGATATCATTAACACAAGCTGACTTTTTTGGGCAAGTTTTCCTAAGGGTCCTGGGTTCCTCCATGAGATCAGGGCTCTAGAGACCTAAGCTGATCTCTTGTTTTACCTCACTGCAGTGGAAGGACACAGGGTGCATCTCTTCTGCCACCTGAGGGTTCAGAAATTTGACAAGATTTGGAAGCACAGAGCTACCTCTGCCAGACAACAACTCTGTGATTGCCTGTTGTTGAACTCGCAGGGTAGAGAAATACAAGGAGAAACTGTATTTCATGTAAATTTCTCCTTGTGAGGTATTTTTACAACTTCAGCAATAGATGTGTATCCCCCTGAAGTTTGTACATCTCTTATCTTCACACTCTGATTCTCCAGAAAACTCAGCCTTCAGTAATCAATGAATTTCTTCCAACTTAATCTTATGATCACGTGGCCTAGGGTAACCTCAGCCCCAGGTAGTGAGTCTTGGCCCTACTTTATTATGTCAGTCTGGTACCTCCAGATTCCATATTTTTATTGAACTGTAATGTCATTCTTTGATGTTCTCATGAAAATTTATTACTTTACACTTAACCCAGTGTGGGTTTATTTTGGTTATGTTTACACTGTTTATTGTAAAGAAAAAACAATACATGCAATAAGTCCAAACAAAGCAAAATAGCATAAAAGCAATGAAAACAAAAGAATGAAAGCATATGGGATTTGAAACCAGAAAACAGGTTTTCCTGTTGTTCTCCTCAAACTCGTTCTCCTCAAAATAGCTGTGCATAGCCCCACATATATTGAAATCCTGTGATGGTATGGACAACTATTTGGAAGACAACAAAAGATACTATGGTAGCCACTACCGATTTCCTGTTGTCTGGTTTAGAAGTCTTGTGTTGTTTGCATTGTTCTGTTCTGATCATATTTGTTCTGTTTTGATGTATTTATTCTCTTTGAAATAAAAAAAACAAAGAACTACACTTTTATGTATCTATATTTGCAAGATGATGAGTGGCTTCCCTTGTAATTACCAGAAGCTTACAATATTTAAATAACCTTTAACATGTCAATTGAAGAATTAAACCACAGTTTATTATACCGTGTGATTTTTTGAATGTTTATTTTCTGTTTGTTTTTGCCTTCCAGTTGATGAAAAGGCCTCACAGTATATCAGCAAGTAGTCTACCACTGAGCTGTGTTCTCAGCTCTACTTTCATATATTGAGAAACTGATCAGGATAAATGTCCATGAATGCTGACTCTCTTAATCATGTGCAGATGTTTCAAACACATATTGTGTTAAACCTGACCAAAATTACAGAATGTGTGCTCTTTGTATCAGTATTAAAATAGGGGCATTAGTGGAAAGCAGCCTGAGGATGGTCATAAGCTTCCAGGTGATGGGATGCAGGAGGGAAGCAGGGGAGAGTGGGATCACAGAGGAGCCTCAGGACATGCTGAGGATGACATTGCTATTGTGATTGTGTGTATGATAACACAAGTGTCCATGTGTGTTGATACTTCTCAGGTGCAGACTTTACGTATGAGCAGTTTATGTCTTATATGTGTCACAGATTATAATTAATCTATAATTATAGAAAGTAGTTAGTGAATTAATGACAGTTAATGAGAGTTAATGAAAGAAAATGAGAGGCTCACCACCAGGAAGGTCCTTAAATGCTTCTTCTGTTTTCTCTTAGCAAACTGTAGGATGCAGCAAAGTCACACATGTTCTCCCTGCAGAAAAAGAAGAATAGAATCATGACCAGGGATGTGTGTTCTGTCCAGTACCTGGAACAGGAAGCAGTTTGTTCACAGTTTAGGGACCATAGGCCCAGACATTGGTGAAGACATTTACAGCACAAAAGCTCTCCTGTAGGGAAATAAACTGTTTTTACCACTTTCATAACTTTTATAAAGCAGTTACATGAATAGAAAACACATTTATGTGAACAGGACAAATAAAAAGACACAAAGAGAGATACCAGGATACTATCGCACAGTGAGTTCTCATATTGTCTTGAATGAAATTATTGTTGCCAAAATCCCTCTCTCACACACATCCGAGGTGTGCACAGCCCTGTGAGAGATTTTTATGCCCAGATCTATCTGTAGAGCAGGAGGCCATAAAAATAGGGCCTCCCTGTGCTCATGAAAACGAGCCCAGCTCTCACCCTACAGCTCTGCAGAAAAGGCCCATTCTGTTGCCCAGTTGTTCCCACATTGTGATCTGGACTCAGCACAGAGGGCTTACCATGGAGCTTGCGCTGAGCTAGATTTTCCTGTTTGCAATTTTCAAAGGTAAATTATTTAGAACAAAAGATTCTGAAGGCATCATTGTACAAGAGTGAGTTCAGCCATGAACATGTGCAAGCGTTTCCTGAGCAGGATGTCTCCCTGTGCTTGCAGGCATCCTGTGTAAGGAGCAGCTGGTGGAGTCTAGGGGAGGTTTGGTGCAGCCTGTGGCGTCCCTGAGACTCTCCTGCGAAGCCTGGAGGTTCAGCTTCAGTAGCTATGCCAAATAATGTGTTCACCAGACTTTAGGGAAGGGGCTGAAGTGGGTCTCATTCATAGGTATCGGTGCTAACATACACTACGCAGGCTCCGTGAAGGACTGATTCGCCATCTCCAGAGACTATGGCAAGAACACGCTGTATCTGCAGATGAGCAGCCTGAGAGCTGAGGCCGTGTATTAATTACTGCGCCTGTATGAGAGACACAGTGAGGGAAACTTCAGTGTGAGCCAGTCATAAACCTTCGTGCACGGGCGCTTAGGACCAGCAGGGGGCGCTCGGGACACACAGCACAATGTCTGACCCCTAGAAAACAGATATTTAAATATTTTATTGTTTTGAGTTGGAGTTAGGACATTTTTACAAATGATGCTATGGGTTAATAGAAAGAGCAGCGAAACAAAGAATTAAAATACAAACTATGGAAAATCCCAACTAAACCCCAAAATAAGAGCCTATGAACTACAATATATCCAGTATAATAAAATCCTGTAATTTAATTTACAATTTTCTATTACCTAAAACTGTACATTTTGAAGTTTTTATCCTTTGCTGAAGGACCAAAAATTCTTTTTGCATATTTTATAACAATATAAAACAAGAGAGGAAAATACAACATTAATTAGTAAGAATGGCTGCACTTACAAGGTCTTATGTGTTTCTCATAGGCAATAGATGGGTTATGGTACATACATAAAATAAAACTCCTAAGGAAATAAAGGAGAGACAAAAATACCTCTCATCGCTATGATAACATACAACTGACATCCCATCTGCCCACAGTGAAAAGTCACATAATACTGTCAGGGAAGTTTTAAAACTGCACACTTTAATAAGAAATTAATTCAATAAAAATGATACTACTGAGAACTAAAGCATTCAAAGATTTCAGTTGTCATGAGTTTTTTCAGCTGATCTCAAATTTGTCAAGTGTGTTTTCAAAACTGTGTTCTCAAATGATATTCCTGATAAATGTTGCATATTTAGTGTTTCAAAGATTTACTTTCTTTCCTATAAAAGATCATTGATAAACATCTAAAAGTGCCCAAGTATAACAGCGTTGAGGTGACAATGAATCAAATACAGTTGTCATTTTCAACGATCACTTCAAGTGTTTAAGTGTCACAAGCTACTCAACCAAAACAGCGTAAAAATGAAAATAGCACAGCGTTTATCTTAAATAAATACATAAATAAATAACTGTGCATGAAGCAGAAAGACACAGCCTTGGCCCATTAAACCAAATCTAGCTGAGTTCAAAGCACTGATGGAACAAGAACCAAAGAGGTCATCTAGGACCATTTCCAGAAAACCCTTGACATTCCTTTTCAACACGTACACAGTGCTCCATAGAAACTCCTACACAGATGAAATCATATCGTTTATGGCCCACACATTATTAGTCTTCTAGGTTGGAAATTAACACCTTCTAGTTACAAATTTTCCATAACCTATATTTGGTATTTCCTAAACTTTACCTACATCATCAAAATAAGTCTTCAGTGTGATGCAGTGTGCCTGTGTTCATCTTCTAAACTGTGACCCACTGGAATTTGAGGAATGGAATCTCGAAGCTCACAGAGATCCTGTGTCCATCTCTGCATGCACCCCTGACATGAGTGTTAACCAGCAGCACTGCTGCTCCTCTGTGCCACTGATGTATCACATACTTGAAATAACCGTAATGAAGAACCCATCTCTTTTCAAATATGTTCCACAAAATTCACCTTTCACTTTAGTTCATATCTAAATGACTAAAGGAGGTGAAGAAGCATCAGTGGAGCCATCTACACTTCCTGAGCATGAAACCCAGCACCATCGTAGTCCCTGGTTATCACCTCATTCAACTACCATATAGTCCAGTTATTTCACTCAGATTTTACTCTTGCAGTTCACGTGTCAGTTTTCGTTAATGTTTTGGTTCTTCCACTCCCAGAACTACAACATGACACAACATGGGCAATTGTTCATAGTAATAAAACCCACAATTGTGACATATACTTTCCTAAGCATAGTGACCAAATGCTCCCTGAACTTGCAAAGTTTTAGGACAGCCTGGCACCACCTCAGTGCCACATAAGTGTATGCACTACTGTGATAGATTTCTTCTCTCTCTGGGAGAAAATATATCATTCTTCCTACACATCCATCAGTGTCATGCATCAGAGCAGAGTTCACAATCTGGATGCAGGAATAACTGTGACCTCACAGCAAGGAGGTAGAGGTGTTCAGTAACAAAGATCAAAACCAGTGCCCACCCAGAATTTAAGATCCTCTCCTACTTCTGGGTGTCATGGTCAGTGCTCTCCTTGTTGGACTCAGAACAGCTCCATCTTTGCCCAGATACTACCAGAGGCCCATGTGCAGCATGCTGATCTGTTTGTGGTTACTCCCCCTGACTACATTGTTACCGGCATTCAGGCCACCTCCTTATTATTAGATTTGGGGAGGGCAGGAAAGGGGGTTATAAAACCAAGTTTTGTTATGTACATGTGCTAACTACCTATAATAAGTGCATGCAGTATGTTATATACTAATAAAAAGTAAAAGTCTAAAATAAAATTATAGGAATAGGCAACAGGTTGAAATATGCTGGATTCATGTCTCTGTTCATGAAATGATATGGATAAAAGAGTTTCAAGAGCATGGATTCACATCTCTCTGTGAATTGAGAGGGCATCAGGCTGAAGTGCAGGGACCTGTCCCACTCACAGATGTGACTCATTAACAAAGCAGAATACTTGTCTGGCGTAGTCACAGGTCGAGATTCCCATGGGCTTACTCTTCTCCAAAGTATATAAACAGCACTCATAGCAGTGGGGATGATGTTGGATGCTTGTGTCTCCCTGCTGTAGAGGTCACTTACGGAGTGAAACCTACATCCATCATTTGTCTTTCTTCACACTGGAGGTCAGAATGTGCAGTCCCCATGCTCAAGGTCTCCCAGTGAGTAGGGATCGAGCTGAGCTCTGGGCAAAATCCTGACTCACTCAGGAATCCTCAGTCCCACTTTCCTGACTCAGCTAAGAATTCATAAGATGTCAGATTACTGAGGAATTCTTCAAGGAGATCTAATTTATGGCACTAGTAGATTCCATCTTCTTGCTACTTAGGTAATGTGTGAAGCATTTGCTGTGGAACTCAGCAGCAAGCAATTATGAGGGTCCCTGTTGCATTATACTGGAAAGTCTTTCAACGCACCAATAGTAAACAAGGACTGCACCCCTCTGGTTCAGTGAGAGTCCCCTGAAGACTAGTGCCATCGTTTTCTCAACTGAAGGTCTTCCATCTGCAGACTCTGCTCTGTTCTGAGTTTCTTGTGCAGCATTGTTATCCACCACATAGGGAGTAGACAGCTCCAGGTGTCTTTACAGCAATGCACCTTGCTACAGGAAAAATGTGTCAGTATAAAACTAAGTTGTATTACAAAGAAGCTACATATTATACTATGTAGACATTCACTGGCAGGCAGAAAAAAAGCATAAGGAATTTTGAGATAAAAATGTATATTCATGTTTCTAAACCCACGAACATACCTAGCTCTGAGGGTATTTCACATGTACAAAGAAATATAATCTGATGAGTGTCTAAAAGTCTATAAAACTTAAAATTGTGATACAATTTTTGCCCATTTCAATGAGATGACAACATTATACTGCTAATCTCAAAATGTTGGATTATGCTGAATGAGCAAATGGAGACTGGAGACTACAAATTGATTTGAAATTGATGTGTAAATATGAATTTAGAATGTTAATTGATGTGGGTTATGTACATGTATGCACATGTGCTTTGTGTACCTCGAGTCCTGTATTCTGGGCAACTTTGTGCTAGTTTTAATACTCCTGAAATCATCCTTCATCTGCAGACACAACCAGCTGCCTGAACAACTTATTTACTACATGTGCTGTCCTGGAGTAAGAATTTTGAGCCTTGAGCAATGGACTCCAGGGACATCACTGAGTTCTCTGAAGGCTCAGTCAGTGCTCTGCCCCCAGAGGCAAACTCAAAAACTTGTACATCCTCTATCTCCTACTGTCCTTCATATAAAAGTTCACACCACATGCAAATACTTTAGGAGCTATTGGATAAGCTCATATTGCACATTGGCTTAATTTCTTTTGTATACCAATGTTTAAGATGCTTTCAGAGATTTGTAAAGTTAGTCTTCAAGAACCTGGAACAATACAGGTTCCTTCTCTTTCTGGTGCTGGCTCCCAGATGTGTGCTCTAGGAAATGCAGAGAGGATGATGTGGCAATGCTGCATCTGATCTCAGGACTCACTGTGTTCACTCAACGTCCTGTCTCAGCCACTGTTGCAAGAGCCCAGACCTGGGTCAATGAAACCCTCCCAGCCCCTGTCTTTCAGCCTCACATTCTCTGGTTAGCGCAGCTCTGGGACGTTGATGTTGCCCCTGGAGTTCATTCCTGGAGTTGTTCCCAGGCACAAAACTGAGTGTATGTGGCAGGATGGTAACAGTGGAGGCACAACTGGTCATTCACCCCTGAAAAGTCAGCATCTATAAAGACACAGCCAAGAATCTGTTCTCTGAGTAACTGTCCTCAGTATCCATGGAAAACACAACTGTATTGTACTGTGTAATACATTTTCTGAGGGGATCTAAGTGTGAGCCTAGGCACAAAGCCATGTACAAGGTGGTGGGGATCAGCATGGGGCACACAGGCTCAGTTGCAGGTGCACAGGACCAAGAAGAGGGGGCTGCAGGAGATTAGAACATGGTCCTCAGGACCAGGTAGGAAAGCTTCGGAACAGCACACATAACTGGGGATCTTCAGGTAATCAGGAGTGGCCCCATAGCTGGTGCAGAGAAGGAAGTTCTGGACAGAGGGCTTCACAACATTTAGTGTCTGAGTTTCCCCTCTGTCTTAGCTTCCATCCACTGTGGAGAGTGTACAGTGAACCCTCTCCTGCTCACAGGTGAGGTCTCCAAACTGTAGAGAATGGAAGGGATTTTGGAGGTGACAGAATATATTTACACCTGTATTTTATCATCTCCTACACGTGACCTCCTGTGGGAGTAGGAGGGCGGCAGCAACTTGCATATTCTGGAAAAAGGACTGCAAATCTTAGGAAAATAGATGTTTGGAATACACAGTTTTCACGATCATCACGCAAAAGTAATCTGCTATTTTGTCACTATAAGAGGGAACTGTCTCATATTGTCATAAATGTTTCAGTTTAGGAAAGTGTAGAATAAAAGAATTTACAGACAGGGAGTTTTATGGAAAAAACAGAAGATTTTATGAGCACATAAGTTAGGAATCTTGAGAATGGGTATGGGTTGAATATTTAACTTTTGTTTTTGGTACCGGGGATCAAACTCACGACCTCACACTTGTCAGGCAGGTGCTATGCCACTGAGCTAAATCCCTGGCCCTTAACTTCTTGGATAATTATGTCAAAATGTATATCACTTATCCGTCATTAAAATACACATGTATTGTATATATTTTTGATTTATGTATATAATATGTGTATATATTTTGATAATTTCTTACCTATCCAGAGTTAAGAAATGCTTTCAGATACTTGAACATATTTTTGAAAGAGATGCTTCTTGTCTATTCATTTATGAATATAATAGAATACTGAATGATGCTGTCATATTCTATCTTTAGAAGAAGACATCTGATAATCATCATGAAGCATGACCACTCTGTCCTGGAATTGCTCAGCAAACAGTTGAGTTCTGTGAGAATATTGTAAGACCTAAGACAGGATGATTTTATAGCCTATGAAGCCATATCTCAAAGACATTATGCTTCTCATTATATGTACATATCTGCAATCCAGTGAAGTTACCAAATTCACTAATTACACATTGCTAAGAATAAATAAACATATGAGGTTACACATAGGAAGAAACAATGTGTTCTCTATATCAGGTATATTACAAAACAAATCTCAAAACACTCTCATATGATTTGAACTCTTCCCTTTCTATGAGCCCCATCATAAAACTGGATATACATGCAAGAGTCCATGCAAATATGGCCTCCCTGTAGTGATGAAAACCAGCCCAGCCCTCACCCTGTAGCACTGCAGAGGAGCCCAGCCCTGGATGACCAGCTGTTCCCAATCGATGATCAAGACTGAGCACAGCAGGCTCACCATGGAGCTGGTGCTGAGCTGGGTTTTCCTGTTTGCAATTTTCAAAGGTAAGTTATTTATAACAGAAGATGCTGAGAGCATAAGTGGAAAATTGTGGGTTACACAGTGGGCCTCAGACAGTTTCCTGAGCAGGATGTCCTGTGGTTGCAGATATCCAGGGTGAGGAGCAGCTGGTGGAGTCCGGGGGAGGCTTGGTGCAGCCTGAGGGGTCCCTGAGACTGTCCTCTATGGCCTCGGGATTCACCTTCAGTAGCTACTGGATGTACTGGATCTGCCAGGGTCCAGGGAAGGGGCTGGAGTGGAACTTAGCTATCAGTAGTGGTGGTAGCACATACTATGCAAAATCTGTGAGGGGCTGATTCACCATTTCCAGGGACAATCTCCAGGGCAAGAACACGCTGTATCTGCAGATGAGCAGCCTGAGACCCGAGGACATGGCTGTGTATGACTGTGCAAGAGACACAGTGAGGGAAACCTCAGTGGGAGTCAGTCATAATCCTCCATGCAGGGGTGCTTAGGACCAGCAGTTGGCATTTGACACACACCGCACAGAATGTACCACAAGAGGACATGCATTTTTACCATTTTATTATTTTAGTTTGGCGTTATGACATTTTAAACAGTGATGCAATGAGATAATAGAAACAGCAAAGAAACAAGCTTTAAAACATTCTACATAACATTCTACATAAAATACCAACTAAAGCCCAGAATAATAGATTCACTTTTTAACTAAAGATGAGAATTTCAGTATAACAAAATAGTGTAATACAGTTTGCTATTGTCCATTATTGAAACTGTGTATTTTGCATTTTGTTTCCTTTTCTCACAGAAGAGAAAGTATTTCTGAATGTTTTATAATGTAATATAAAAAGTTGGCAAAATACAGTATAAACTTGTAAGAATGTTTATATATACATCATGTTACCTGTCTCTCACAGGTAATATGTTGGAAAAACAGCCAAAAAATCTGTCAGATGTATGATTACATGCAAGTCACATTTCCATCTACTCACAGTATAAAATCATATAATACTATCAGAAAATGATCTTAAAACTATACTCTTCAATAAGAATTTAATTCAATAAAAACCATGATACTAAGTACCAAGGTATTCAGAGATTTCAATAATTATCAAGTTTTTCAGTTTGTCAAATTTCTGTCCATTAGTTTTGCTAAATTATATTCTAAGCCACAGTTACCGATAAATGTCACACATTAGTATTTAATTCCTTTTCCATAAAAGGTGATTGACAAACATCTAAAAATGCATACATATAGAGAAATAGAGATAACACTGAATCATATGTTTGTATCATTTTTATTACCTCAACTGTTTCAATGTTGCAAACTTATGCAATGAAATAAACAGCATGAAAATCAAAATATTTTTGTGTTTTCAGGTATCCAATATGAGGTGCAGCTGGTGCAGTCCAGCAGAGCAGGCATAGTGCAGTCACGGGCATCCCTGACACTCTCCCATGCAGCTCCTGGACTCACCTTCTGTGACTGCTTAATGAGTTAGGCCTACGAGCTCCAGGGAAGGGGCTAGCAGCACTCACTGTGATGGTGACACAAATTAAGCCAATCCTGTGAAGGGCTGTTTCACCATCTGCAGAGACACTGCCAAGGGCCTACTGCAACTACAGATGAACATCCACAGATCCAGGGACAGAGCTATATATTGCCATGCAAAGACACAGTGTGGGGATATTAGTGTGAGCCCAGACATAAGGCTTCCTGCAGGGCACCTATTCTCTCTCATTTTGAGATGGGGTTTCAGGCTGATCTTGAACTCACTTGGTAGCCCAGGCTGGCCTAAACTCACAGAAATCCTCTCGTCTCACGTTCCTGAGTACTGGTCTCATGCCACCATGCCCATCTCCTGATCTCTTTTCAAGGGGCACACATCCACACACTCAGCCTGACCCAGTGTATGCTTTGCCAACATTGTCTCACATCCATAAAATCCATTCCCACACTTGCTCATCAGGCCTCTGCTGATAGGAATTAGGAAACTCAGATGATCTTTGGAAGAACAGTAGAGCTCCTCATAGCTCACACTATTCCACTGCCCATTACAAGACTTCCGGGATTTGAACGTGGTTACAGGTCTAAAGATCTGAGTGGATGCTGAGTGTGGGACCTGAGGAGTGTCAGCATTATCGTGCTTGGTAACACAGGTTGAGTTTCCTTAGGTAAGAGAGGGAAGGTCATCATCACAGGGTGTGTGTGTGTGTGTGTGTGTGTGTGGGATACCTCGGGCCCTGTGAGAAGGGAAATTTTTCCACCTGGCAAGATAATCTCACTAGAGTTCAAGAGTTAAGTATGCTCCACCTCATCAAGTACTCACAAATATCTCCATCCCAATGCACAGACTTGAATTCATTTCCTTTCAGCACCCTCACTTTTACTTCAGATATCTTATAAGTCTGAGCATAAAAGTTACAGTTTATGGTGTAGTCAGGATTTACAAGGAAATAAATTTAATACAGGACACATAATTTATAGGATTATTTTAGATTATTCACCTGATGAGGAAAATGCAGAAGAGAGGAGATCTGTCTGCATACCAGAGACCCGAAGAATCCTTCTAAGGACCTGGAACTCATGGCAATGTCCTCCACAACTGCAGGTGGAGGCCTAAAGCCCATGTCAATGTCTCATGCAAATCTGAGTCAAGGGTCTCTACCAAGAAGGCCCAAAGCTCAGTGGTGGAACCTAGAAAGTCTGTGCCAGAAGGATGAAGGATCTGAGCCAACAGGCTGAGACACCTGCACTGGATTCAGGAAGCGACACTCAAAATAAATGTCTAAGCTCTGACAAGAGCAGCAGACTTCCTTTGTGACTAACAGGACCTGATCTCTTCTGATGAGGAAAATAGCTCAGTTCCTATCAGGAAAACCACCATGGCAAGCTTCTCCAGGAGAATCAGTAACAAACCACCTTTCCCTCCACTTCTGCTTTTATGCTGCTGGCAACAATCGTCAGGTGGGACTTAACACCCAGGACCACGCTGATTAAGTTCAGCCAGGTATCACAGCTGACCGTTGTTAACTCACTGCTATTTATATCAGGGAATGAAATTATCAGGACTATTATGGTTGGAAAGCATAAATAAAAGCTATTAGAGTTGCCTTTGGAGAAATAGTAAACTAAAACCAATATTGCATTCCTGGTGGGATGAAGGGATAGCAGTGGTTCCATCCAAGTTTTAAAAGATGAAGAACTTCTGGTTCCCACCACATGTCTATTACAATCTATTTGGCCTGTGCAGAGGATTGATTGGTCTTGGAATGGTACTGAATGATCATAAATTCAATCAAGTAGCAACTCTGATTTCACTTGCTGAGTAGATGTGGTTTCTTTGATGATGAGGTTGATTATGGTTTTTTTTGTCTCTTCACAAGTGGGATGGAGCTATTGATGTGACACATGTGTTCTTCTCCATATATGCCATAGGCACAGGGAAAGAATCAGCTTTTAGATGGCGAGATCTGCAGTCTAAGACCTACAGTGTCCTGCCTCAGGGCTATATTAACTCTCCATTCTTTGGTCACAACTGACTTCCCAAGGATCTTGATCACCTTTCTCTCCCACATGTTGTCCCTCTGGCCTCTTTCACTGATAATATCATGTCATTGGCACCAAGTGAGCCCAATTTTGGGAACCAATCTGGCCTTGGCAATAGAGCATGTAGGAGCCAGATTATGGGATATAAATACAACTAAAATTCAAGGTCATTTTACCTCAGTGAATCTTCTAGGCGTCCAGTTGGACCTTCATAATTATCCTTTCGAAATGAAAAGATAAATTGTCACATCTGACGCGTGGTAATACCAGATGCTTAAAGCTGAGTGGGCCTACATGGATTATGGAAGCAACACAAGCTCACTTAAGGATTTTGCTCTAGAAGTTTACTAAATGATTCAGAAAGGTGCTGATTTGAGTGTGGCCTAGGAGGGGGAACAAGCTCTGCAGGAGGCCCACACTTCTGTGTAGACTGTCCTGCCACTGGGCAATATGATCCATCAGATCGAATGGAATTTGGGGTGTCAGTGACAGATAGGGATGTTGTGCGGTTTCTCTGGCAGGAAACCACAGGTAATATACAGCTGAGGCCTTTAGTATTTTGGTGGACATTTCAGTCATCACCTCAAGATAACTACTCTGCATTTGTGAGGCTGCTCTTCTCCTGCTACTGGCCTCAGTGGAAAATAAAAGTTGAACAAGGAACACCAAGTGACCTTGTGATCTAAGCTGCTCATCATGACTTGGATGTCACTTATCCTCTAAGTCATACAGTTGGAAATGCAAAGTACAGCTCATCATGAAATGGAAGAGATGCACATATGATCAAGGCAGGGCAGCACCACTGGGCACAAGCAAAGTACGTTAAGAAGATGCCCAAATGCCCAGGGGCTCCTACCACTACTGTGTAAACTTAGTTTAGCAGCATGCACCTATGGCCTCCTGGCAGGTAGCTTATGATCAGCTGCAGAGGAAGAGAACACTATGACCTGGTTTACAGAGAATTCTGCGCATTTTGCAGGCACCACACACACATAGACAGCTGCAGAATCGCATTCCCTTTTTAGGAGGTCTCTGATGTTCAGTATTGAACAGAAATCATCACAATGGATAGAACTTTGGGCAGTGCACTTGGTAATACATTTTGCATGGAAAAAACATGGGCAGATTTGTGACTGTATGCTGATTTTCGGCTTCAGTCAGTGGTTTCTATAGTGGGGTCAAGGACAGCATGAACTGCATAGTGATACCCTGTCTCAGAAACCAAATTAAACTTCTGCTCCTCCTTCTCCTTTTTCTCCTCCTCTTCTTCATCATCATCACGTGAATACAATGACTTGTTCTAAATACAGCAGTTAATTTTTTAACCACTGTCTCATTGCCCAACTGACTCATGAACAAAGTGTCTGTTCACTGCAGGGATGGAGGGATGCCTGCAGGGATGGAATTCATGAGTATCAGACACATTTTGGAAATACCGTCTTGAAAAACTTTTCATTTGTTCCATGGTCAGCTTAACTTCAGCTAAATTTTCTGGATGCTGAAAATTCCTGAAGCATTTCTATTGCTTTTATGATCTGTTACTGCTTTTTCCTGGGTTTTGTTTGTTTGTTTTGTTTATGTTTTTTGCTTGGCAGTTTCAGGCAGCTTGGATGACCATAGGCAGGAGTGCTCAGGACGTTGGAAGCATGGACCAGCAGATGTTTTGTGACATTGACGTTCCTACCGTGTGTGCATAGCAAGTAAATGTTTGTAAATTTCGACAATGTGACATTGTTTCTTAGACAGTTTAACCTTTAACCTGGTGCAGTTGTTAACATCTCCTTCTTGTTGGAGTCAAAGACAGAGTGGTCCTTACTGATAGTAATCATGTTAGTTACAGGTATAGCTTGCTCCCTCACATTTATTTGCTTGAGTTTTATTTTCTGATTGTAAAGATGCAAAGTCTCCTCTGTATGACCTGAAGTTACATAATGCAGGGCATCTGACCATGAGTGATGGCCAGTGGGTCTTCTTCCATCCCAGAAGTTTCTCCTGGCAATGACTGGCAACAAAGATCTACAGGTTTCAGTAGGATTCTCATTGCCTGTTTCAGCTAACCTTGTCCCGTCAGGGCACATGTGGCATCACCGCACAGTTTCTGGGTCCCTTCAGGGAGGCCAAAGGTCTCTGGAGCCACTTTTCCCCAACTGCTCTGAGGTATAACAGCTGCAGAAAGGTTTCTTTCCCTCTCATCATCACAGTCTTCTTGGGAGCCTCAGAAGAGATTTATGTACATGGCTAAGCATGCATCATAGCATTCCAAATGTTATAGAATTCCTGCTTTTTAAATGTGGCCAAGTTTCCAATATATCACAGGAGGGAAAAATCTGGAAGGGTTGGAAAAATAACTGGATTCAGAGCAAGTTTGGTTCAGGTAAAAAGGGATTAAAGAATAAAAATTAAGACACACTCTGGAGCGGAGGGGCCTGGTTGAAAGAGGAACAACAGCTACTCAAGCTCCTCTTCTTTTAAAGTGAGGTGAAGAACACTTTATTAGAGCGTGGTGTACTGAGGAGCAGACTGTGGCTGCTCAAATAAATGAGGCACAGAGTGTTCTTTTGCAGATGCAGTAACAGCACCTGTTACATGATAATACCTCGCAGGTCTGGTTTGATTCTTCACAATCCGTATGTACCTTTAACCAGGTGCACTCTGTGGTAATTTGTCTCCCCTGACCTAATTCATGGGTTCAGGAATCGAGTGGTGGGACTCTGAAAGGTACCAGTTACAACTACTCTTAGTGACCTGCAAGCACATTTTCTGCTTCCTGTTCTTACAAATGTGTGTACCGCTGACCTAGATGTCTTAGTTCCAAAGGAGTGGGGAGGCTTGCACCATGCAGCAGGAGGATGATTTCACAGAATTGGAAGCTGGAGATTCTGCCTGTTTTGGGCTCTTCCTGCCTCTTCATAAGCTAAAAAGGGAGTGATAATGTGACAGTAATGATTGATCCAGACTGTCCAAGGGAAATTTGGCTGTTACACTAGTGTAGAAAAGTAAAGCACTATGTGTAGTGCAAAAGTTTCCTTAGGGAATTTCCTTAACAAACCCTTATATTAAAGTCAATGAGAAACCACCAGCAGGGAGTGATGGAGACCCACTGAGCACAGGCCAGGGCCCATGATCAGGTGCAGAGCAGAAAGCAGATGGTTGAGGGATTCCTGTTGGCCTCTGGAGTTTCCTCTGTGTGTTAACATCACATAACTGGAAGAGACCTGAAATACACAGGCTTCAGAGGACTTATGAAGTATTCAGGATACAAGTACAGTTATATATATATAGTTAGTCTCTTTCACGTGAATGTTCTTAAATTGCCAGTAAAACACAAAGTATATTTTGAGAATCTAAATTTCTTTGATTGCCACGTCATCATTATCTAAATCTACCCCCTAATGTATAGGGAGTTAACAGGAAGAGGCACAACAGACTAGTCAAGCTGTTGTGTTTTATTTATTATTTATTTATTTATTTATACCAGGGATTGTATTCATGACCATGGGCTTGCAAGGTAGGCATTTATGCCACTGAATTAACTCTCTGGTCACCTTTTTTAAAAGAACATAAGAAGAAGTTATTAGAGGAAGATATATGATGCACCCAAGTGTAGACTGTTGGTGCCCAAAGAAATTTGGCACTAGAACGTAATTTGATGATACAGTTACAACTTCAGTCAAAACAGAGAAATACCTTGCAGGGCTGGTTCAAACCTCTTTAGAAGGTCCTATGTGCTTTAAATCAGGGTGCAATCTATGGTAATTTGTATCCCATCGCCACAATTCATGGGTCCAGGAATCAAGAGATGGTGGTGGGGTACAGTTAAATTATTACTAAAGGTACATTTATAAAGTACATAGTTTAAGTCAGATGTCCTGGCTTGCTCCTGTAATCACAGCACTTAACAGATTGTGGCAGGAATATCATTGCGTGTTCAAGACTAGCCTGGGCTACAAAGTGAGCTCAAGGTGAGACCAAAATGCATAGCAAGACAATGTGTCAAAAAATCTGACTTGTAGACACGTTACAGCAAATCAGAATCAAATAGGAGTCTCTGCCTAGCTCCTCCTCTCTGTCACATAAACACCCTGCTGAACTCAGGCAGCCTTGATGTTTGGGTCCAGCTGCTTTTCTTCTGATGCTGTGCAGGACAAATTTAACTATTTAAGCTAATGTTTACCTCAGTGAAGAAAATATATTGCTCCTAACTGGCTTCAAGGACTTTGGGGTGTTGTTGCCCAGTCAAAGATACTTTTTCACTCTGCTTGTTCCAGTTAAACTCCTCCCCTCATCTCCAAGATGTTCTTATGTTATGATAAACAATTGATTTTAATCAAATGTGATCAGAGTTAGCTTATCTGACAATATGCGACTGAATTCAATCCATGTAACCAGTCATGCAATGCCTTTTACTTCCTGCTTGCAAACTGTGGCTAAACTTACCCCCAAAACCTGCCGCAGTGCTGAGGATTTGGATCTGAGGTTCCCATAAACCTGCCAGCACATTAAACAGTTGCTTTTCTTGATTCTTCAAAGAGTCTTCCATTCATTTTGATACTGGTTTTCCTATAGCAGTGGACCTGGGAAAGGTACCAATCACCATTATCCCTGGCGAACTACAAGCAACATTTGTGATTCCATTTCCCACAATCATGTGCTCTGCTGGCCTAGATGTCTTTGTTCTGAAAGAGAGGGGAGGCTTGCATCATGAAGCACAATGATTATTTCATGAAACCAGAAGCCAAGGGTTTACCCTGGTCATTTTGGGCTCCTCATGCCTCTGAGGAACATAAAAGAGAAGTGGTAATGTGGCAGCAGTGATTGATTTAGACTATCAAGTGTAAACTGGACTATTATTCCACAGAATAAAAAAGATATAAAATACTTAGAGTGCAGAAGATCCCATAGTGCATCTCCTTACCATGCCTTGTTGTTAAGGTCACACTCCTGCTTAAGCCTTTAGAACTTGTCCTTGAACACAGTCCATAATTTCCCATCCACAGCACCTTAGAATTAGAACTATGGGGTAAAGTTGGTACAAATCTGAAGGGAACTCAAGGAAAAGTAAAAATGTTTCGGTAGCCAGCTCAGTGACATCAGGGCTATTGAAGCCACCCCAATCAATGTGAATTAGGATGAGGGAAAATGTTTATAATCCCTTTTTGGAGCCTTTGACTCCTCATACTCATGCTCAAACATTTCTAGCGATGGCCTACTCCTCACCATCTCTGCACCCACTTCCTGCAGCTCACATGGTGCTATCTGAATTCCTACAGGAATCAGCATTACAAGGAAAATATCAGCTTACCCAGTGCAAATTCAAAATGGGTCAGAAGAGATATAATCATTTGACAGGTGATGATATTCATACTATGAGGACCACCATTCCTTGTGGGGTATTTGAAAGCTTGCTTTTCCAGTCTATGCCATTACCATGGACACTAGCTGATTTACAGGAGAAATCCATGGAATTTGGACAACTCACAACCTCTTTCAAACATTTTGGCTTTTAGAAGCAGAGTCTTACTATGCAGTTTAGGCAGACTTGAGTTTGCCTTTGTAGCCCAGGATGGTCAAGAACTTGCAAGGATCCTTTCGGCACAGCTTCTCAAGTGCTGGGATTATAAGCATGTACCATCGTATCTGGTTTACTGTAATTTTTAACTGGTGCTCATTTCACTTTGTTAAGGTATTTCATCTTGAATTAATTCCTTACTCAGGTACCAATTTTACTGATGGCTCTGGCCACACTAAGAGGTATCATAGAAACAGGCCCTTTAAGCCAAGGAGGCAAAGATTCTCTTCCATGAAAAGACAGAATTAAGTGCTATCATTCTAGTTTTACAAACAACACATGATGGATGAGGAGCTCAATTTAAAACAGATATTGTGCATTGTAAATTCTTAAACTGCTACCTTGAACATTTGTCTGCATTCTGCTTGTATTAATATAAGAGCACTGATTCAAGCTTGCTTGGATGTCTATTTGAAGACAGTCAAATACAAAATTTTACATTATGAGACTGTCCAATTTTTCTCACCCATATATTTCAGAAAATGTTGACAGTAAGTGTCATGGATAAAAATATACAAAGAAGGCTTTAAGTATAGGAGATATAATTTTATATTTTTTAAATTTTTTATTTAAAGAGAAGAAAAAGAAAAAAAACAAAACAGAAACAGGGTAGCAACAATACAGAATTCTGAAGGGGAAAATAAAAGAAAAAAAAGAACAACAACCACAACAAACAAAAACAAACAGAAAAACAAAATATTAAGAAATTGCCACTTGATAAGTTACATACTATCATCATTGGAAATAGTTGTTCAAGTTACAAAGTTAAAACATACAAAGTACACATTCAAACAATGAGCCTGTTAACGGTTCTGCTCAACATTCTAACAAAAACAGTAATATGGACATCTATCTTATACACTTAAACACATATGCAGTTATATCCTTTAGAGCACTTTCTTTTGCTCTCTTTTTAATAGCAGCAATTACACATTTTGGGTTTTATTACTCCTACAGTTCTTATTACTTCTTACACTAGAGACACAATGTGATATTTATAAATATGATTCTTATTTATTTCATGTATGAGGATAGTCTCAAGTTGTCCCATTTCCCTATGAAGGCCTCAAGATCATCCTTATTTATAGCTGAGTAATATTCCATTGTATAGAAATACCACATCTTTTTCCTCCACTCTGCAGTTGATGGGCATCTTGGTTGTTTCCAAGATTTAGCTATTACAAATTGTGCTGCTATGAACATGGGTGCACATATATTACTGTGATATGAACTTTTAAGTTCTTCTGGGAAAATACCCAGGAGGGGAATAGCTGGGTTGAATGCAGCTTCAACTCCTAGTCTTCTGAGAATTCTCCATACTGATTTCCATAGTGGTTGCACCAGTCTGCTCTCCCACCCACAGTGGAGCAGTGATACTTTTTCCCCACAGCCTCGCCAACATTTGTTATCAGTTGATTTCTTGATGGCAGCTATTCTTTCCAGTGTGAGATTATATCTCAGTGTTGTTTTAATTTGCATTTCTCGAATGACCAGTATTGGTGAACATTTCTTCATGTATTTGTTTGCCATTTGTATATCTTCATCTGAGAGCTGTGTGTTCATCTCAGCTGCCCATTTTTGGAGAGGGTCTTTGAATTTGGGGGGTTTGATGGTTTTCAATTCTTTATATGTTCTTGATATAAGTCCTTTGTCAGAGGGTTGCTGGTTAAAATTCTTTCCCATTCTGTGGGTTTTCTCTTCACTCTGCTGGTGATTTCTTTTGAAGTGCAGAAACTTTTCAATAATATGAGATCCCAATTGTTGATTCTCTGAAGTGTTTCCTGTGCAATTTGTGTTTTTTTCATGAATTCTCTGTCTATGCCTATGTCTCCAATATTTCTACCTATCTTATCTTCTAGTAGATTTAGTGTTTCTGTTTTAATATTTAGGTCTTTTATCCATTTAGACTTTAGTTTTGTGTATGATGATAGGCATGGATCTAGTTTCAGTCTTTTGCATGTGGAGAGCCAATTTTTCCAACACACACCATTTATTAAAGAGGCTATCCTTCTTCCAGTGAACATGTTTAGCCTCCTTGTCAAATATCAGGTGGCTGCATGTCTTTGTACCTATATTTGTATCTTCTAATCTGTTCCATTGTTCCTCAGATCTATTTCTTTGCTAGTACCATGCTGATTTTATCACTGTGGCTTTGTAGTACAGTTTCAAGTCAGGAATTGAGATGCCTCCTGCTTTGTCTTTATTGCCCAGAATTGCCTTTGCTATGCTAGATTTCCTCTGGTTCCAAATGAATTTTAGGAGTGTTTTCTCTAGATCTGTGAGGTATGTCAATGTTATTTTGATTGGGAATGTGTTAAATCTGTATAAAAGTTTTGGGAGTATGGCTATTTTCACAATGTTGGTTCTTCCTAGCCAAAAGCACGGAACATCTTTCCATTTTCTAATATCCTCTTCAATCTCCTTTTTTAGCATAGTATAATTTTCAGTATATAGGTCTTTTACATTTTTAGTTAGGTTGTTTCCTAATTATTTCATTTTTTAGATGTTATTGTGAAGGGTGATATTTCCATAATTTCTCTCTCAGTGAGGTTCTTGTTTGTGTACAAGAATGCTATTGATTTTTGAGCATTGACTTTGGATCCAGCTACAGTGTTGAATTTGTTTATTACCTCTAGTAGTCTTTAATGGAATTTTTGGGTCTTCTACGTAGAGTATCATGTCATCTGCAAATAGTCATAATTTAGGTTCTACCTTTCCTATCTTTATTCCTTTTATTTCCTTCTCTTGTCTGATTGCCCTGGCTAGTGTTTCCAGAACCATATTGAATAGGAGTGGTGATAGTGGACATTGTTGTCTTGTTCCTGATTTTAAAGTAAAAGCTTTCAGTTTTTGTTCATTTAGTGTAATATTGGCTGTTGGTTTGTCATAGATGGCCTTTATAAGGTTGAGTTAGACACCATATATTCCGAGTTCCTGAAGGGTTTTTATAATGAACAAGTGTTGGATCTTATCAAAAGCTTTTTCTGCATCTATTGAGATGACCATGTCGTTTTTGTTTTTGGCTCTGTTGATGTGGTGTATTACATTTATTGATTTGCATATGTTAAAGCATCCCTGCATTCCTGGAATAAACCCCACTTTGTCATGATGTATAATCTTGTTGATGATTTGCTGCATTCTATTTACTAGTATTTTATTGAGAATCTTTGCATCTATGTTCATTAGTGAGATTGGCCCATAGTTCTCCTTTTGGTTGGGTCTTTGTCTGGTTTTGGAATCAGAGTAATACTTGCCTCCAGGAATGATTAGGGATGATTGCTTTCTTTTCAATTTCATTGATGAGTTTAAGGAGTATTGGCATCAAGTCTTCTCTAAATTTCTTATAGAATTCAGCTGTGAATCCATCAGGACCTGGGTTTTTCTTTGTTGCTAAATTTTTTATTATGTTTTCAATTTCAATAGCTGATATTGGGTTATTCAAAATTGTTATATCTTTATGGTTGAGCTTTGGTAGTTCATATGTTTCTAGAAATCTGCCCAGTTCCTCTGTGTTTTCTTCTCTATGTGAGTAGAGATTTTCAAAGTAGGTGTTCATGATCTTTTGAGTTTCTATGGGATATGTAGTTATTTCCCACTTTTTGGTCCTTATTGCATGAATTTGGATTTTTCTTTCTTTTCATTTATAAGGTTAGCTAGAGGTTTGTAAATTTTGTTTATTCACCCAAAAAACCAGCTTTTTGATTCATTAATTCTTTGTATTACTTTGTTTCAATTGCATTGATTTCTGCTCCAATCTTTACTATTTCCTCTCTTCTATGAGCTTTAGATTTAACGTGCTCTTCTTTTTCTAGAAGCTTGAGATGCAGCATTAGATTGTTTAGTTGTGCTCATTCTGTTTTCTTGATATGGCAATTTATTGCTATTTATTTCCCTCTTAAGACTGCTTTCATTGCATCCCACAGATTACAATAGGTTGTTTCTGAATTTTCATTAAATTGTAGGTATTGTTTTATTTCTTCTTTAATTTTATCTGTAGCCCACTGGTTTTTCAAAAGGTTGTTATTTAATTTTCATGTATTTATGCCAGTTTTACAGTTTCTTTTGCCATTAATTTCCAATTTCAGTGCAATATTGTCAGATAGTATGCATGGGACAATCTCAATACCTTTGCATGTACTTAAAAATGGTTTATAGGATAATATATGGTCTATTTTGGATAATGTCCCATGGGCAGCTGAGAACAAGGTGTATTCTGATGTGGTTGGGTGGAACACTCTGTAAACATATACTAAGTCCAATTACTCATAGGTATGATTCTGTTCTATTATTTATTTGTTGATATTTTTGCCTAGTTGATCTATCTCTTTGTGACAGTGGGCTGTTCAGGTCACCTGTAATAATTGTGTTCTTGTGTATTTGGTTTTTCATGTCCTTTAGAATCTGTCTTATATAGTTGGGTGTTCCTTTGTTTAGTGCATATATACTTATAATTGTTAGTTATTCCTCTTGAATTTTTCCACTTATGAGTATGTAGTGAACTTCTGTGTCTGTTTTAATCATTTTAGGTTTGAAGTTCACATTGTCTGCAAGTAGAATAGTTACCCCTGCTTTTTTCTGGGCTCCTGTTGCATGGAATACTGTTTTCCATCCTTTGACTTTTAATCTATGAGTTTCTTTTTGAGTCAGATGTGTTTCTTATATACAGCATATTGTGGGATCCTGTTTCTTGATTCATTCTGTCAACCTGTTTCTTTTGACATGTGAATTGAGCCCATTTACATTTATAGATATCACTGATATGTATTGTCTTGACTTTACCGTGTTGTGTTACTGTTGTTAGTTTCCTGCCTTTCTCCCTTGTTTACTTTCTTGTCCAGCCTGGTGATTTCTTTCTGCTGTTGCTCTGGAGATTGTGGTCATTTTTATCTGCATCTAGGATGTCCTTCAGCGCTCTTTCTAAGGTTGGTTTGGTGGATATGAATTTCTTTAATTATTCTTTGTCATGGAAGTATCTTGTTTCTCCATTAAATTTGAAAGACAGTTTAGCTGGGTATGTCAGTCTGGGTTGAAAGTTGTTTTCTTTTATGGCTTGAAATACCTCACTCCAAACTCGTCTTAACCTGAAGATTTGTGCTGCGAAGTCTGCTATGATTCTAATAGGCTTTCCTTGATAGGTGAGTTGTGTCTTTTCTCTAACAGCTTTTAGTATTCTGTTTATATGCTGTCTGTCTGATATCTTATAATTATATGTCTGGGTATAGGTTTATGTTGGTTATGACTGTGTGGCATCCTATATGCCTCAGTTATTTGTAGATCCGATTTCCCCCCCATGTTTGGGAAATTTTCTGCCATTATTTCTGTGAACAGTTTAGATATATCCTTTGCACTGCCCCCTAGCTCATCATTAATGCCTATTACTCTAACATTGTTTCTCCTGGCATCATCTTGTAGCTGTTGGATTGTCATTTCTTGCTGCTTTGTTGTTTTTATAAGTTCTACCCTTTCAAGATCACTCTCTGCAATCATGTCCTCAAGGTCCGAAATTCTATCCTCAGTTTCACTTAAATGGCTTTGCAGGATTTCAATGCAATTTTTTGTTTCTTGCATATCTCTTTCACTTTGTTTCATAGCTTCTGCTTGTATTCTGCATTCTTCATTCAAAGTTTCAATCAATTTCCCATGCTCCTGTAGTTTCTTATCTATTTCTTCTTCACTTTGTTGAGCAGCTCATTTACTAAGGTTGTTACTTTTGTCTTTACATAAGACATTATTTCTAATTTGATTTCCTCCATAGCCTCATGGATTTGTTTCTTTACTTCATTTGCTATCTTTTCAGAGATTTCTGGTTATGAATTTTGGGGTGCTCTATTTCATTACCCCCTGTACTTGCCCCTAAAGTACTATATGATTGGGATTCTATTTTGCCTTTTTGTTTAGTGATTTTCTCCGTTTGGGTGAGTTTCTGGTCTTTCTATTCCAACAGATACAACTTTCTGCAGCGTGTGTTTCAGGGTTCTACTGGGTGATTGATGTTTGTCAAATTGCTGGGTACCACAATGAAGAGGAGATCCAGTCTCCTGAATTCCTCCTTCTGTGCCACACTGACTCAAGCCTGATGAGGTCTTCTGTTTGAGTGAGGGGTTCCTGAACCTCTCATCAAGCCATGGTAGTCTACTGTAGTCCAATGTTCCCAGTGGAAGGGCGCATCCAGCAGATGTGGTCCCAGTCAGCTCGGTCCTGTGGCAGACTTTCTAGATGTTCCTGGAGAAGGGGGGACCCAGCAGCAGCAGTCCCAGGCACCTCAGGCCCTCTGCCACTGGTTGCTGCAATATTCCCAGTTCCAAACAGCCCAGATCAAGCTGCCAGTCTCTGCGAACTTCCCAGTCCCAAACAGACCAGGCCAAGATGTGGTCTCTGCGAGGTTCCTTATGGGTGAAGGGCGGGCCTACCAGACCCAAACAGCCCAGGCCAAGCTGTTGGTTACCACGATGTTCTGTGCAGGTGAAGGGTGGGCCTACCAGTCTGAAACAGCCAGGCCAAGATGCCAGTCTCTGCAAAGTTCCCAGTCCCATACAGCGCAGGCTGAGATGCCAGTCTCCAGGAAGTTCCCAGTCCCAAACAGACCAGGCCAAGCTGCCGGTCTCTGGGAGGTTCCCTGTGGGTGAAGGGTGGGCCTACCAGTCCCAAACAGTCAGGCCAAGATGCCGGTCTCCACGAAGTTTCCAGTCCCAAACAGACCAGGCCGAACTCAAGATGTAATTTTAATATGCGAGGATTTTCTATGATAAAAGTTGTGCAGGATTCAGGTCTAGCAACTTGATTCATTACAACAACAATGAATTTTCTGGGTCATTAGTGCATGAGAAAGGGCATAATGTCTGTATGCCATGAGGAATCCCAGCATTTCCAGACAGCAGCAGAAAGTCCTGATTTTACAAACCCAAGAATGGGCTGAAGTGGTGATGCATGGACTCCCTTACTCTTCCCCAAATCAGGGTACCATGGTGATCTACAAAAAAGTCCCAGAAGTTGTCCATGAAGATCACATGCAAAAATGAAACAATAATTTTTCCAAATGCTGTCATGGAGAAGAGCACAGGACTAGCACCAAAAGGAAGAAAGCTTAGTTATTTTTTTAAACAGTTTTCTCTATATTCAGTAAGAGACCAAAGATACACAGCTCTCTGCCCTTCTACAAACCATTCCATGGAAAGGCTGACATTTGTAAATGCAGTTAGCAGGTCAGAAACTGTCCAGGATAGAAATATTATAATGTTAAAGATTCCCACATAAACTGTGCTCAATTCAACAAATCCTTCCTCACGTTCAATTTCACTTTGTGTGGAAGTGTGAATACTACAGAAGATGTAGAAATGTATCTCATGGTCAGGAGTCAGCTCTGATCACCCTGTGAAAATCCCTTTCCCTGGGAAGCACTAAAGCACCCTGGCCTGGGTCCCATCCTTATACACGCAGGGCCTCCCCCATGCAAAGCAGCCCCAGGCTCAGGGTGAAAAGCCAGTTTTGGCTGAGCAGCCCCAGTATTCTCCCATAGGAGCCTTCACTAAGCATGGAGTTCTTGCCTCTGCTCCTCTGCCTGGTGGCTGCTCTGTGCTGTGCGTGTCTCTGAGGTTCAGGAGGAGGACCTGGGCACAGGCAGCAGAGTGTGTTTGACTGACAGTGATGCTTGTTGTCCTCAGGTGTCCTGTCCTAGGTGCAGCACCCTTCAGAAAATCAAAGACAAGAAAGGGAAATAAGAATTGAACATCATGTACTATTATTAGTTAACATCAAGAAAATTAAACTTAATCAAAAGAGATTACATGAAAGAAGGCAACTTAAAAGAAGGATGAAAATCACAGGGAAGTGGTAAAGTGAACGACTAAGGAGGATAAATGCAATCTAAGTAAATTTATGCATGTTTAATGATGCAAAATGAAACCCACTCATCTGTGCATATAATCAAACTCTAATAACAAATTAAACAGGTTTAACTAACAACTCCCACATGTTACAATGGGTGAAAGAAAAAAAACAATTAAATATTAGTGAGGTTACCAAGGGTAATTGTGTCTTACTTATTCCTGAGAAAATGTAAGCAGTGTGACGATTCTGAAGCTCACCTCACCTGTTCTTTTACAGTAAAAATGAGCCTCACCATACATTACCAGCACAGTTTCAGAGTGAAGGCAGGTGACAGAAGGACATTGTTATGGATAACCCATGAACTGCTTCCAGTTTAATTTCCTAGTGACATATTACATTGTGACCTCTTTCCTAGGTGATTGAAGCTCATCTCTGTTTTTAGGACACAGCCCTCCAGCTCTAGATTTCATATTTTTTTGCTTTGTAAATTCAGTTGATTGATGGAGTCAAGAAACTTAATTAACCTACAGTTAGTTCAGTTTTGCTGTTCTGTTCTTCCCTTTGTTTAAAAAATATGAGACTACATTTATAGTAGTCTCATTTATTTCTCATATAGTTATATTTGCAAGATGAAATGTAGCATTTCTTGCAGTAAGTTGAAAACTAGAACATTTAATTACCTATTACTACATGCAGGGAAGAAGTTAAATTGAAATGAATTTTCTTGTGCATTTCTTTTTATGGCTCCAGGGACCAAAGCCAGGGCCACACACAAGATAGGGAAGCAGTCTACTGCTGATCTACATTACCACCCTGATTTTTATATAGTGAGGTACTGCTGGATGTCATTTTTCAGCTGCTGTCCCACATAGAGTCAGATCAACACTGCCCATATGTCAAATCCTACCCAGCAGATCCATGGGTACCCTTTTAATCTAATCATCCTTACTAATCTTGAAATAAGTGTTACCTGCAATCAGGCCACTTGATTATTATGAGATTTGGGGAGGGCAGGAAAAGGGAATAAAACACCAAGGTGTGTTTTTCACTTGTCTTAATTATCCATGATGAAGACAATCAGTATGTAGAGCAAATATGTGCAAATGAAAAAAATTTAAAATGAAAAAGTAATGTGAACCAACTGTAATATGCTAGATTAAATTCTCTCTTAAAGAGAAGCTAGGGACAATGTAAAGTTTCAGGAACATGGATACACAGCAGCCCATGAAACGCTGAAGGGCAAGGACATTTCCCAGACACAGGTGTGGCTTATTACCACAGCAGAGCAGGCATCTTGTGGGATCATACTTGAGGGTTTTGGAGGCTGCTTTTGTCTCCAAAGTAGACAAACAGCAATCATGGCAGTGGATATGATACGGGACACTTGTGTCTCCCTCCTTAAGATGTCACATACAGAGTGACCCCTGCATCCAGTATTTGCTCCTCTTCACACTGGAGGTCACATTGCAAGGTCCCCATGCTCAGGGTCTCCCAGTGAGGAGGGATGGAGCTGGGCTCTGCTCTCTGTCATGACTCACCCAGGAATCCTCACCCCTAATTTCTTGACTCATAGATGAACTGATAAGGCTGTCAGCTTGCACAAGAATTATTTAGGCAGATATAATAAAAGACATTGGTAGGGCCCATCTCTCTATACTGACTTTAGGTAAACCATGAAGCATTTGCTGTGGAACTCAGTAGTGAGTAATCATGAGGGTCCTTGCTGTTTCATTACTGGAAAGCCTTTCAGTGACCAATAGTAAACATGAACTGGACCCTCTGGCTGAGCGAGAGTTACCTGAAGCCCAAGGCCATCTCCATCACTGAGCTGAGTCCTCTTCAGTGGCAGGCTCTGTGCTCAGTTGTGAATATCACGGAGAGCATTGTTGTCTGCCATGTGGGAAGTTGACAGCTCCAAGTGTCCTCACAGTAATACATCATTCTACAGAAAAAATGCATTAATAAAAAAATTAAACATATTTAAACAGGCTACAAATTACACTAAACCAGTGTAAATGTCTACTGTGAGATAGAAAAAATGTGTAAGGAACTTTGAGCTGAGAATAAATGCATCTAAACATAAGCCATGAATAGACATTATTATGAGTACATTTCCCATGCACAAAGAGAAATTCTATCAGATGAGTCTAATAGTCTATAAAAGTTATAAGAGCTTTTGTGTCTGAGATATTTGTTTTTCAAATTCCATGAGATGACAGAATTTAGCTGAGGGCCTCAAAACCCTAGAATACGGTAATGATGGTATGTGCAAATACAGAATGGAAAATGACCATGGATATGAGCCAGGACCTGAAAAGGGATGAGTATATATGCACATAGAATGTGAATTGACTTTATGTGTTATGCACACACACCTATGCATGTGTGTTGTATGAAACTCACACTCACTTTATCCCTTGTAACTGTGTTCTAGTTTTCATATCCACAAAGCCCTCCTTCATCTGTAAGCACACACAGCTCCATGACCAGCTTTTCCATTACATGTCCTTTATCGTGTAGGAGGATTGGACCTGGAGCTATGGACCTCAGGAACATTGCAGAGTTCTTTAAAGGCTCAGTCAGCATCTTTCATACAGAGGCAGTCCCCCAAAGGCACACATCCTCTGTCTGATTGTGACTTTCATATACACCATACATACAGATGCTTTGGGAGCTAAACAATAAACTCATATTGCACACTGGTTAATTTCTTTTGTATCTCAATATTTCAGATGTTCTCAGATATTTGTAAAGCTACTCTTCAGGAACCTGGAACAATGCAGGTTCCTTCTTTATGTGGTGCTGGATCCCAGATGTGTGCTCTGAAGAATTCAGACAGGATGTTTTCGAGCTGCTCCATCTGATATCAAGCTCACTGTTTTCTCCCACTATCCTGTCTCAGCTGCTGCTGCAAGAGAGCTGATCTGGCCCAGTGAAGCCCTCACAGGCCCCTCTTCCAGCTGCACATTCTCTGGTTTCTCCAGCTCTGGGACGCTGTCCCTGCAGTTGGATGCTTCAGCAACCAGGAAGGAAACTGAGTGAATGGGTCAAGATAATTGATAGCAGAAACACAGCTTGTAATTCATCCTTGACAACTCAGCATATCTAAAGACACAGCCATAGCAGTTCTCCGTGCAACCGAGCTCAATATCCATAGAAAATACCACTGTGTAGTACTGTGCAAGATAGTTTCTGAGGGGAGATAAGTGGGATCCCAGACATAAAGCTATGTACAGAGTAGCATGTACCAGTAAGGAGTGCTCAGGACCAATGGCTGATGCTCAATGCCAAGAAGAGGGGGCTTCCTGAGACCAGGGTGAGGTGCATAGGACCCGTAGGGAAAACTGTGGACTAGAGAAACAGCCCTTGGGATCTGCTGAGAACCAGGAGTGGCCCCAGGAGGAGATGCAGAGAGGAAGATGAAGGACTGAGGGCTTCCTTTTAGTGTCTGAATGTCCCCTCTGTGTTAGCGTCACACACACTGTGGAGAACATACAGTGCATCCGCACTACATCACATATGAATTCTCCAAGCAGTGAAAGGGACTTGGTGATGACAGATTACATTTAGGCCTGCATTTTTTTTCATTGCCTTTACACGAATTTCTGTGTGATGGAAATAAAAACTTGCATATACTGAAAAGCAGAACACAATTGTTAAGATATTAGATGTTTTATAATATACAATATCCACGTTAATCATTGAATATCAGAGTACTAATTTTGTCACCAAGAGAAATGGACAGTCTCATGCAGTAATAAATATTTCCGTTGAGAAAAATCTACAATAAGGAAAGAGACTTTATGGAATACAATAGGAGAATTTAGGAATACTGATCCATTGCATATCTTGACAATGTGAATTATTTTGTAAGTATTATGGTGTTGAAAGTTTCTGTCAAAATTCATCTCATTTATCCATCACTAAAATTAATGTATGTATTTGTAATAGGTACATTAAAATAGAAATCTTAATTCAGAGATAAGAAAATGAGACAGCAGAATCTTGAACATGTTTGAAAATGATACTGCTTGTCTATTCATTTATGAGTCTAATGCAACACAGAAAATCCTGTCAGGTTCTCTGATTAGAAGAAGACATTTGACAAACCTCATGAAGCACAGCCACTCTGTCTTGGAACTGCTCCACCAGCAGTTGAGAACTGTGGCAAGGTTTACTGGATCAAATGCCTTGGTAGTTTTATAAAATACAGCTCCCATCTCATAGGTCATTATGGTTCTCACTCTATGTTCAAATTTACAAGCATATCAATTATCAAACTAATTACATATGTGTAAGAATAAGTAAAACAGATAAGATTATGTATTTTTCACTACACAAACATAGGAAGAAACCAAGTGTTCCATACTATTAAGGATAATCCAAATACCTCTCAAAAAACTCATCTACTTTGTTCCCTTCTGTCTCTGAGGCTTCCTCAATACAACTGACTATATAGCAGGAGGCCATGGAAATAGGTCCTCCCTGTACTGATGAAAACCAACCAGTCCTCACCCTGCAGCTCTGTAGAGGAGCCCAACCCTTGCTGTTCAGGTGTTTCCACTTGGTGATCAGCACTCAGCACAGATGGCTCACCATGGAGTTTACAATGTGCTGGGTTTTCCTCCTTTTCATTTTTAAAGGTAATTGATGAAAAACAAGTGATAGTGAGTGTGTGAATAGATATGAGTGTGATAAATAGAGGATATATGTGATTTTTTCTGAGCAGGATGTCTCTGTGTTTGCAGGTGTCCAGGCTGAGGTGCAACTGGTAGAGTATGGGGGAGGCTTGGTACAGCCTGGGGGGTCCCTGACACTCTCCTGTGTGGCTTCAGGATTCACCTTCAGTGTAACTACATGAGCTGAATGTGCCGCACTCCAGGGAAGGGGCTGGAGTAGATCTCAGACATCAGTAGCAGTGGTAGCACATACTATGCAGAATCTGTGAAGGGCTTATTCACTGTCTCCAGGGACAATGGCAAGAACACGCTGTGTCTGCAAATGCACAGTCTGAGACCTGAGGACACAGCTGTGTATTACTATGCCAGAGACACAGTGAGACAACATCAGTGTAAGCCCAGACAAAAACCTCCCTGTAGGTGAGCTCACAGAGAGCAGGTGGTGATGGGGATTCACTGAGACCAGGCCAGGGACCCGGCGGCAAAGCAGAGCAGGAAGCAGGAGTCCTGGTCTCCAGGTTCAGCCCAGCACCGTGAGGAGCTCTGGGCTCAGGGGAGGAGGAAGAGGGGAAAGCAGACTTTACTCAGAGCAGCTTCCAGAAGCCTTGCTGAACTGTTTTTGTTCATGATAACTGGTGAGAATTTATATAGGTAGCTTTGAAATTATAAATGTATAAGATAAACTTCACTATTACTTTACTTTAGTCTCCATGTCTCTCTGTCTCTCTCCATGTCTTTCTCTCTCTCCATGTCTCTCTGTCTTTCTAATACAACTGCACACATTTCAAGCTATATATCAGTACATTAATAAATAATATGTAAGATAAAATGCTTCTGTTTCATAACATCCATTTTTCTTTCCTAAACAGATTCTCCCATTTATACTTTATTAAATTTTAGTTTATCCCATTTCATTCTGTATTCATTAGTCACATATCTTTTAATAATTTTTTTATAAAATAGTCAGACATACTTCTATACTTAATAATATGTTCTTATAATTGTGGCATTCTGTGAAGCAAGTGTACATTGAAGAGAAGGAAATTATTTTAAATACACAATATACACACATGCATGCTTTTAGAAAGCAGATCTTTCTAGATGTTGCACCTGTCCTTCAGTCATGTTCATGGAAATAATGGTCACTGTTACTCTGGGAACTAAATACCTCCCCCTCCATACCCAGCTCTGCACCTCACCTGGGCCATCATCATCACTGTTGTGCCCTGGTTTCAGGGATGAGGATTCCTGTTTCCTGTGGTGTCCCAGGTGTATGTGTTGTTTCCAGGCCTGGTGAGATCACCTTCCAGAACATTCCATCTCCTGATATGAAGCTGGATCCTCATTATTGAACCTCCTGAACTCCATTTTCCTGGAGATCCCTGAATTCTCTAAAGCTTGTGTTGACTTTCATTGTATTTCTCTGTGCTCTATGTCATTGTGTCACAATGTCATTTTCAAGTATTGACAGTAGGACTGTGATTCAAGGAAGGTCAGTATGTCCATTGAAGTTGCATCTGGATTTTGTTCCAATAGTGAAAGTCACGAGAAGGCATTCCCTTTACTTTCAAATGTACAGAAATTTGTCCCAAAACTTCAGTGTCTTTTCATAGGCCTAGGAAAGAAATGGGATTACAGGTTTAACACTGACAAAGCAATTTAGCAAGACAGGCAGATCTGGAATCACTGGTTGAGTCTTGTTTCAGACAGAGGAGTTGGAAGCCCAGACAAGAGAAAATACTAAGAGAGAGATTATGGAAATCTGGCACATGGAGGAGAGCAGGGTGAGAATGAGGGTTCCTGGGGGTCACACACCAACATGGAACCTGAAAAAGCTCCTAGGATGTTGAGGTGAGGTTCCAATGTGATCCCTCAGGGCCATTCAGGAAAGGAAAAGTGACCACTGAGAAACAGACCCAGCGTTTTCAAGGCAGAGGCTCAGGAAACAACTCCTGAAACTTATCTAACTTGTTGGAAGTGAATTCCCCTAACTATGAGCAACCACTCATTCTTCAAGTATGACCTTAAGGCATGAAAGTAGTCTACAGGAGAAATAAATCAGAAGTGCACAGATCCCCAGATTTGAGGAGATGTCAGGGGAAAATTAGCCACACATCTGGAGTTTCCATGTGAAGGTTGGGGGGCCAGGATGATAGAGATCTCACCGTGAGCACACAGAATCTCCATAGTCAGGCACAGCAGTGTGATGATCATGGATTACAGCTGATGGAGCTCCAGGACCAGGTGCACCTGGAACAGAACTCAGTTTAGTCCCAGAGAGCAGAGGAGATAGAGGAGAGGACAGGGATCCCTGTGCAGTTTCCTCCTCCACCACCTGCCAGACCCTGCTCAGAGCTCCCAGAGCTTCACCCTCATCGATCTCTCTCCTCTAGGTGTCCTTTGCAAGGTTTATCTCCTCCTGTGGAGTCCCGGGGCTATGGAAACATCCTGATGAATCCATGAGGGACAGCAAGAGTCACACAATCATGACACACACATTTTTACACACATGAGGAAAGACTGCACACATGGAGAAACTCAGGTTTGAGCTCCGGATGGGCAGGGACCAGAAGATGAAATCTACCAGGACATCACTAGGTCCTTATTGGTGACCGGTGGCGCTCATGGAAATGAACCAGAATGCTGAACAGCCATGTGATCAGACACCACATCACCAGCTTCAGTGGGGAATGTTGCTGCGTGGGCATCTGTTCTTCCAGGCAACTCATTATGCAAATGAAATGTTTGAGAATCGTGAGTGGACACACAGCCTCTGTACTCTGTCCTGTGCTGCATCCCCTTGCTACCATTCCTAGCTGTATCTATAGCACTAACAGACCAGGCCAGGGCCCCTGAAGCAGGAGCAGAGCAGGAAGCAGGGGACTGAGGGCTTCCTGTAGGCCACTTGGATTTCCTCTCTCCCTTAATGTTGAAGGAAGAGACTGGAGATACCCAGGCTTCAGATCACTTAGGAAATATTCAAGATAGAAGTACAGTTTTTGTCATTTACTCAACTTTTTTCTTGGTCTCTTTCATATGCTTTTTGTAAAAAGGGCACTAGAATTCAAAATACACTTTGAGAAATTAAGTTTCTTTTGTTTGTCACATCATCATTATCTAAAAATGAAATTGCTGGTTCTGTCTTCGTAAGAAGCAATTGCCTATTGCAGGAGTAAATGTTTCAGGTTAGAAAATTAAGTTATTCCCATCCCTCTGCACAGGGTCTGAGACCTTGCAGCTTTCCTCTCTCCTTGGCTGCCTCAGCAGACCTGGTCCCCAGGCTTAGCCAGCATGGTGAGGAGCTCTGGGCTCAGTCTAGGAGAAAGAGGAGCAGCCAGACTTTACTCAGAGCAGCGTCCAGAAGCCTTGTTGAGCTCATTCTGTTCATGTTAACTGGTCAGAAATTATTTAGGTAGCTTTGAAATTACACATTCATAAGACAAATTTCACCATTCTTTTACTTTAGTCTCTGTCTCTGTTTCTCTCTCTATCTCTGTGTCTCTAATACAACTGTAAACATTTCAAGGTATATATCAGAACATTAAGAGATAATATGTAAGATGAAATGCTTCTGTTTCATAACACTCATTTTTCTTTCCTAAACAGATTCTCCAGTTTCTACTTTATTCATTGTTATTTGATGTAAGTTCATTCTGAATTCATTAGTCTCATATATTTTAATAAATTTTTATAATATAGTCAGGTATAAGTTTATTATTATTAATATTATTCTTTTTATCATGGCACTCTGTGACACTTGTGTACACTGAAGAGAAGAAAATTATTTGAAATATCCAATCTGCACACATGCACACTTCTGGAAGGCAGAGCTGAGTTGATGCCTTCACACATAGATGTCACACATGTCCCTCAGTCATGTTCATGGAAATCATGGTCAATGTCAACCTGGGAAAATAAATATGTCCCCCTCCACACTCATCTCTGCACCTCACTTGGGCCATCATCATCACTGCTGTGCCCTGGTTTCAGGGGTGAGAGTTCCTTTCTCCCCTGGTGTCCCAGACGCAACTGTTGTTTCCAGGCCTGGGTGAGATCACATTCCATATCCTGAGAGGTCGTTGGGTCTGCACTTTTCAACCTCATGCTTGTGTTTAGTCTCATTATATTTCTCTGTTCCCTGTGTCACTGAATCCCAGTATCATTTGTAAGCAATGACAGTAGGAATGTGACTCAAGGAATTGGTAAATATGTCTGGATGAAGATGTGTCTGGATTTTGTTCCAATAGGGAAAGTCATGAGAAGGCATTCCCTATATGTTCAAATGTAAAGAAATTCGTCCTAAAACTTTATTATCTTTTCATGGTCCTATAAAAGAAATGAGATTACAGGTTGAACAGTGATGAAGCAATTTAGCAAAACAGGCAGATCTGGAATCACTGGTTGAGTCTTGTTTCAGGCAGAGGAGTTGGAAGCCCAGGAAGGAGAAAATGCTGAGGGAAAGGTAATAGAAACCTACTCATGGAGATGAGAAGTGTGAGAATGAGAGTTACTAGGGGTCACACACCAACATGACACCTGAAGAAGCTCCTAGGATATTGAGGTGAGTTTCCAGTAGGATCCCTCAGAGCTGTACAGGAAAGGAAAAATGACCATTGAGAAATAGATCTGACACCTTTTCTAGACAGATGCTCAGGAAATAATTGAAACTTATCTAAATTTTTGGAAGTGAATTCCCCTAACTATGAGCAACCACTCATTCTTCAAGTTTGACCATAAGGAATAAAAGTAATCAACAAGAGAAATAAACCAGAAGTGCCCTGATCCCCAGAAAGGAGGAGATATCAGGGGGAAAATTAGCAACACATCTGGAGATTCCATGTGCAGGTTGGTGGGGCGTGATGATAGAGACCTCACCATGAGCACATGGATTCTCCATAGTGAGGCACAGTAGTGTTGTGAGCGTGGATTACAGCTGATGTATCTCAAGGGCCAGGTCCACCTGGAGCAGAACTCAGTTTAGTCCCAGAGAGCAGCAGAGACACGGGAAAGGACAGAGGATCCCTGTGCAGCTTCTTCCTCCACCACCTGCCAGACACTGCTCAGGGCCTGCAAGGCTTCAGACTTATTTTTCTCTCTCTTCTTGGTGTCCTTTGCAAGGGTCATCTCCTGCTGGGGTGTCCCAGGGCTATGGGAACATCCTGATGAATCCATGAAGAACAGAAAGAGTCACACAATCATATACTCATGTTTTTACACACATGAGTAAAGGAGGCTAAGTTTTGGATCTGTTTGCATACCTGGGCTGGGTCCTGAGCTAAGGATGGGTGGGGACCAGTAGATGAAATCTGCATTGACATCACTTGGTGACCAGGTGGCGCTCATAGAAATGAAGCAGATCATCAGGCTGGACATTGTTGGAGAACTATGTGATCAGACACCACATCACCAGTGTCAGTGGGGAATGCTGCTGCCTGTCAGTCTGTTCCTTCTGGGAATAATTTATACAGGCACAACTTCAGTGAATCCGGAGTGGACACACAGCCTCTGGAGTTTGTCCTCTGCTGAATCCCCTGCTACCATTCCTAGTAGTACCTGTATCACAGGGTCCTGATTTCTAAGCATGAACATCTGCTGGAAACTCATCACTGGGCTCATCCAGGGTGTGGGGACACACAGACATCATCTCTTGCAGATATGCTGGAGAATACGCTGAAAGGACATGCCTCCAGGGTGTACAATTAGGGTCACCCTTGACCTTCTCAGAACCCATGCTAAAACTGGATGACCTGGAGATCCTTCCATTGGACACACCAAGGAAGCTTCAGCTGCGCAGCATGGACCTGGAAGCTCGTTTCTCTAAGAACCTTGATAATATACATAAACAGTGGTTGCATCCATGGAGTCCGTGCAGTGATTCATGTGCCAAGGGTGATGATTCTCTTTTGCTGACCGTGCTCAACACCTGCAGTTCCACTCTGGTCCAATGACAAACACCTGAAGTGTAGACCCTGCCTCCATCTTTTCATTGCATCTAATCTGTGCTCAGGATAAAGTGAGTCTGAGGCCCAGGGCCAGGGAGATTCCTGAGTACAGGTGCAGGCAGGGGCAGAGGTTTCATCATCACCCTACAGACATCATCTGTACTGCAGCCTCAAGGACAGGGTGATGGGTGGGATACTGGGACACTCTTGTAACCAAGAGCTGTCCCCTGGCTGGGATCTCACAGAGGAACCTAGAAGACAGGCTGCTCCTCACCCAGAGAATCTAGACTCCTGGGCAGGGTCGCTGTCCAGCCTCTGCACACCTCTGTCAGGGAAGCCTCTGCTGAGTCTCAGCCTGTCTGTTGGGGTCTCCCTGAAGTTAGGAGGGCTAGAAAGGGGATCCCTGCTCCAGGTCTATTCTGATGAGTTTTCCAGAATTAAAAAGTTTAAAAATTATAAATTTATTAGAGCAATTTTGTAATGTATGATTAAATAATTGTAGAAATATTTGCATTTTCTCTTTGCATGTGAGCTCTTCTGAAATCGAACTGCAATTTATGGCAATTATATTTTACATAATAACGTTTGTTTCTTTATGAAATGACAAATTTTAAAGATCTGGTTATGCAAGTAGTCCAGATTTTATATATATATATATATATATATATATATATATATATATATGAATGTAAGAACACTTGAGTTAAAATATCTCTTTGTTTATAGTGACTCATTAAATTGCACATCTAATAAACACATAAATCACTTTTCATTGGTTACTTTTGCAGTACATGTTTTCATTCTCTGTAGGTAGCAGATGTAGGTATTAAATTTATCTTAATCTTTTTCTTTGTCCTCTCTTCCACTGTATGGTTAATTCATTGTCTAGATTCCCTTCTGTTTTGCAAGAGACTCATCTACTTGTTTGGATGGTCAATGTTTTATTTACAGATTATTTATATTTTGGTATTCTAGTATGAGCGAAATTATGTGATATTTAAGCTCATGTGTGTAGTTTATTTCACTAAGTATTATGGTGTCAAGATGCATCCATTTTCCTTGAAATGACTTATATTTCTCTTGGTCAGCACAGTGGTACTCCATCGTGTATAAATACTGTATCTTTACTTGCTCATTTTAGTGGTGTCTGCATAGGCCACTTCTAGCGTGTGGCTAATCCGAGTTGTGAGGCTGCACTGGTACACATGCATCACTGGGGTGTGACAGCTTTCACTATTTGAGAAAAATTAGCAGAAGGGGAATACTTAGATGAAATCAAATGTTTAGTTTCACGTTTTTGAGGCCTCTATGTATTGATTTGCACAGGAGCCACATAAGTTTACATTTCTCCTGACAATATGGGTGTCTTTTGATTCAAAGCCTCACTACCCTTTCTTTTTTTTAATTCCAGATGATAACTGTCCCTTCTGCAGTAATATGGAATCTCAGAGTTGTCCAAATTTGAATTTCTCTACTGGCAAACATATTGAGAATTTTTTTCATGTCTTTATTGGTTATTTGAATTTCTTTTTTGAAGAGTTAAGCCCAGCAAACAGACAGATCATAGGTAGGACTCATGCTAATGCCTGTAGTATGTTAATGCTCTTATCTAAGTGAAATGGTCATCAAAGGGAAAAGTAGTAAACAAAACTTTTAGAAGAACATGAATTTCAGTTGTGTTCTGTACTCCAACAGAATAGAATATAATAGAATAAGATAATTACGGTATGTGTAAACCAATCAGGTTTTTTGGGGGGTCTTTTTGAGATAGGATCTCACTATGCAGTCAGGCTGGCCTTGGGCTCACTTTGTAGCCCAGGCTGGTCTCAAACTTGCAATGATACACCTGCCTCAGTCTCCCGAGTGCTGGGACCTAATGTGTTTAAGTATTTCAAAACCACTGGCCCGAGGGATCACACAGTCAGTGGTCTATAGACTGATTGTGCTTTCTGGAGACCAGTGGAAACCTGTGTATTTTACATCAGGTGCAGCTTCAGGAGTGTTCTCAGGACTGCTCAGGCTGAAAGAGCGTTCCCTGAATGCTAATTGTGTTATAATTTAGAACTCAGGGTTCTCAAATGCGTGTGTGGTGAAGGCTGGGTCCCCAGCTATAAGTGTTATAAGGAGGTTATGGGGAAAATCAAGAGGCGTATATTTGGTTGTAAGTAGAGTCCTGAGTGTGTGCCCAGGGAAAGAAAAGCACACTGGGACCTTGGTTCTTCACACTCACTGGACATGAGGAGATCAACGAGGCTCTGCTGTGCCCTCCTGCCATGCTGTTCTGCCTCATCACAGGCACAGAATCATGGATCCAGTGACCATGGACTAAACCCTTTGAGGGTTTAATATTTGCGATACTAAGGTTGAGTATTTGAGATCTAAGATTTGTCTCTTCAGAAAAGACTTATGTCCTTGAAGAAGGTAGGAATGTGGGCTAGAAGGTGAGACTGTTGGGTCTTCTCCTGTCCCTAGTGATACATAAATGTCACAGGTCCCTCAGATGGTTGCTTGCTATGTCAGTTAGAGTACATTAGGAGAATATATTAGTGTTGTATATAAAATATAAAGGATGTACTAAGTAGGCTAATGATGGCTGCCTACAGAGTCAGGGACGGAAGATCATAAAATAACCATGTGTGAGCTCAAGAGCAGGAGAATCCAGTTGAAAACAAAGAACTTGGAACTTGTTATGGTGTCCAGGGAGTTTCCGTGTTGGAAAATGTAAGGGTTTGAACTGCAGGAGTCTGCACAGGTCATGTGAAAGAATGAGGAACAAACATTCAACATCAATAGTGAAGACTGGATCCCCTCTGAAGAAGAAAGTGCTGTCTTCCTTCTTTGTTTTTTTTATTCCTTTCATTCTACAAGCTGATAGATTGATGCCACCTACAGTCAGCATGCATCTCCCCCCCTCAGCTTGGAGGGTACATGACAGTAATCCAAAGACATAGGCAGAGCTGTGCTCTACTAATCTCATAGACATTTCCTGTTCTATTGAGGCTGATATATTACAATTAACAATCACACATGGGGAAGTTAGGAAAGCAGGGGATGGATGTGGTCTGATTCTTCATGTCTCTAAATGTCCAGTCCCAATTACAAATACAGGAATTAGTACCTGACCCTGAGAAACTGTCACAGACCCTGTGCCCCACCAGCATGGCCTCCAACTACTCCATCATTAGTGGTAACTACTGGAAATGGATAGGTTAGAACCTAAGAAAGGGACTGGAGTAGATGCCACATAGAAGATATGATGAAAACTCTAAGTACATTGTAACTCTCAAGAGCCATATCTCCATCTGCAAAATTGTCTCAGCACAGGTTCTCTATGCGTCTGTGCTCTATAACCACTGAGGTTACAGACACACACTACTGTCCAAAGACACAGTGCCAGGACTTCACTGTAAGTCCAGACAGGAACCTCCCTTCAAGGGTGCACAGGACAAGTACATTAAATCAAAACTCAAAGAACTCAGGGAACCAACTTTATGGTGAATGCAGAGACAAAATTGGAAGTTTTCCTTTCTGGCTGACTATCATGCATGAGCCAATGATCTTTTTCTGTTTTAGATCTAGATCCCTCTGTGCTCAAAAGCCAGAAGCACTCATTGGTGCGTATTTTGAGAAGCGAGTAGATCACGTCTGTGTGATGCTCATGACAGAGTCAGTGCACTGAAGGGGCTCATAGCTGGCTGTGATGTGGGAGGTAAAACCTCTCAGGGTGAGGTGAGTCACTCTGAGGGTGGCCTGGAAAGGAATATGTGCTTGCTTCTCCCTTGTTCCCATCCGCTTTCCACTACCATACTGTGAGAAAGCCTCCTCAGGCATGTCACTGTGGCATGCCATCCTGCCTTGGAGCCACGGACCATGGACTGAAAACTCTAAAAACTGTGACAAAAATATGGGTGTGGAGAGTGGGTCCTCAGGAGTGTCCCATTATCATGCTTGGTAACACAGGATTGGCTTTCTCAGCTAAAACAGGAAAGCCAACATCAGGGGAGGATGTGTGTTTGGAAACTACTCTGGCACTGAAAGTAGGGAAATTTCTTCATCTGTCAGGATAATCACACAAGACTCCAGGATCTCAGTGTCTTCAGCCTCATCAGGATACTCATAAATATATGCATACATGACCAGCATGTTACTGATCCACTAAATGATACATTTGGAAATGCACAGCCACCGTTTATCATGAAACGGAAGAGGTGCACATATTATCAAGGCAGGGCAGCACCACTGGGCACAATCAAGGCATGTGAAGAAGCTGAGAAAGTGTACATAGGCTTCTCTTTGTACTATGCATCCTTTAATTTAGCAGCATGTATATATGGCCTCATGGAATGTGCTATATGATCAGCTGCAGGGGAAGAGAAGATGAGAGCCTGATTTATAGATGACTCAACATTTTTCAGCACCACACACATATAGACAGCTGCAGAATCACATCCTCCTTCCCAGATGTCCCTGATGAACTCTGACTATGGGAAATGTTTACAATGGACAGTTTATGAAGTAAACTTTGTAGTCCATTTTGTCTGGAGTAAAACATGGCCAGACGTGTGGCTATATACTGATTCTCGGGCTGTAGCGAATTGTTTTATTGGATGGTCATATTTTTAAGGATTAACATGAACAAACATACCTAGTGTAGAGGTATGTGAATTGACATTTCCATATAGGCAAAAGACGTAACGATATTTGCATTCCACATAAACAGGCACCCAGAAGTGACCTCAGCAGAAGAGGACTTTAATAATCAAGGGGGTTTGGCATGGTGATGCACACTAATGATCCTAGCACTCAGGATGCTGAGGCAGGAGGAATACCTCAAGTTGGAGGTCAATCTGTGTTATATTCTGAGCTCAAGAACAACCTGAACTGCTAGCAAGACTTGCTCAAAAACCAAATCTCCCTCCTCTTTCTCTTCCTTATCATCATCGTCATCATCATCATCATCATCATCATCATCATCATCATCATAATGCAGATAGTATGACTAGTTCTGTAGAAAACAGTCAACCATTTTTTCTGCTACCCCATCACTACCCAGTAGATTCATGAACAGTGTCTGTGGTGGCAGGAATGGAGTCCATGAGTGTGACACATGCCCTGGAAATGCTACCCTGAGAAATTTCCAACTATGGCTGGGTCAGCTTAACCTTAGTTGTATTTTCTGGATGCTGATCTGAAAACTCCTGAAGCAGCTCTCCTGCCTCTGCAAGCTGCTTGTGAGCAGAGCTGGGCAGTTTGGTTGAGCACACAGAGGAGAGGCGCAGGATTCTGGAACTGTAAACCAGCAAATATTTTGTGGCATTGCTCTGCCTAATTTGTGTACATTGCAAGTAAAGTTTTATAAAATTCTATAGCTGGCAGTGGATTCTTGGAAAGCTTAAATTCTGTCTTCTATGCTGGTTAATTTCATCTTCTTGGAGTCAAAGATAGCTTACTAGACAGCTTACTAATGGGACTTGGGTTATTTGAAATTACAGCTAGTAATACCTACTATGTGGGCTCAAGTTGTGTTATCTGATTGTAAAGCTGCAAAGTCTCTGTATGACCTGAAGTTACAGAATGTAGGGCATCTGACCATGAATGATGGCCAGTGCTGCCTGTGGGTCTTCCTCTATCCCATCAGGGTCTTCTGAAAATGATTGCCAAGAAGAATATTTAGCTTTATGTAGGACTTTAATTGCATGGTTCAGCTGACCTTGTCCTATCAGGCCACAGTTTGTGGGTCCCTTTTGCGAGGCCCATGATCTCTGCAGCCAATTTTCCCCAGCTTCTTGGAAGTGCAACAACTGCTAACAGATTTTGTTTCCTTTATATCCTTATAATATTCTTGGGAGATATGGATGAGATTTATATACACAGCTTAGCATTCATCATAGTGTTCCAAAGGGTACTGAATATCTGTTTATTTATTCAAATTATTACTTTGCTTAAATAGTGGTGGGGACCAGAGGGGGCTCTCAGAACCAAGAAGAGGGTGCTTCATGAGACCAATATCAGAAGCTCAGGACCACTTGTGAAAACTCTGAACCAGCACAGGGACCTCAGGATCTGCAGGAAACCAGGAGTGGCTCAATGAGGTGGTGCAGAGAAGGAGGCTATGGACTGAGGGGTTCACAATGGTTAGTGTCTGAGTTTCCCTTGTGACTTAGCATCACACACATTGCTGAGAGCATGCAGTGAGCACTCTCCAGTTCACATGTGAGGCCTCCAGACTGCACAGAATGGAAGGGATTTTCGAGGTGATGAAATATGTTTATCATCTCCTTCACGTGAACTCCTGTGGCAGGGATGTAACGACTTGCATATTCTGGAAAACAGACTGCAAATCTTAGGAGCATAGATGCTTTGGAATACACAGTTCTCATGATCATCCTGCAAAAATAGTCCTCTATTTTTGTCACTAGGAAAGGTAAATGTCACATGCAGTAATAAATGTTTTAGTTTAGGAAAGAATAGTATACAGGAATTTACATGAAGGTGGTTTTATAGAAGACAACAAGAGAATTTATGAGTACATACATTAGGTGTCTTGATAATAGGCAAGATTTTGTGGATATATATGTATTTGTACAATTCTTTCAAAATGTATTTCACTTACTCATCATTAAAAGAAATGTTTAATGTATATATATATTTGCACAATCTATATAATAAGAGTATATTTTTAAATAATTTCTTATCTCCACAGACATAACGAAAGATGTCATATTCTTGAACATATTTTTGAAAAAAAATGCTGGTTATCAATTCATTAATGAATATAATACTCAATAATATTGTCATATTTTCTCATTAGAAGAAGACATGTGAGAATCACCATGAAGCTTAATCACTCTGTCTTGGAATTCTCAGCAAGCTATTGAGTTCTGTGAGAAGAATTGTAGGACCTCACAGAAGGGACGACTTTATAGCCTATGGTGTCACATCTCAAAGGACATTATGCTTCTCATTCTATGTACATATCTGCAATCCTGTGAAGTTACCAAATCCACTCATTACATATTGGCGAGAATAAAAAAAAAAGATGAGGTTATACATAGGAAGAAACAATGTGTTCTTAATATTGGGGACATTACAAAACAAATCTCAAAACACTATCATGTGCCTTGAACTGTTCCTTCTCTGAGGCTTCCACCATAGAACTGGCCATATACACAGGAGACCAAGCAAGTAAGGGATCCTGTGCTGATGAAAACTTCCCCAGCGCTCACCCTGCAGCTTTGCACAGGAGCCAGCCCTGGTGCCCCTCTTTTCCCACTTGGTGATTGGCACTGAGCACAGATGGGTCACAATGAAGCTGGAGCTGAGCTGGATTTTGCTTCTTCCTATTTTAAAAGATAATTCATGAAAAATAATAAATACTGTATGAATGAATTGCACGAGTGTGATAAACAATGGATATGTGTGACAGCTTCTGGAGCAGAATGTCTCTCTGTTTGAAGGTGTTCTGTGTGAGGAGCAGCTTGTGGAGTCTGGAGGAGGCTTGGTGCAGCCTAGGGGTCCCTGAGACTCTCCTGAGTCAACTCAGGATTCAGCTTCTGTAGCTGTCACATGGACTGGGTCCATCAAGCTCCAGGGAAGGGCCTGCAGTGGATCTCATGGATTAGCTATGATGGTGATTGCACAGATTCCATGAAGGGCCGATTCACAATCTCCAGGGACAATGGAAAGAACACGTTGTATCTGCAGATAAACAGCCTGAAACAGAGGACATGCCCTTATATTATTGTGCTAGAGACACAGTTATGGGACTTTAGTATCAGGCCAGACAAAACCCTCCGTGCAGGGGCGCTTAGAACCAGTAGGTAGCGCTAGGGATACATGGAGCACAGCGTGTATCCATACAGTAGAGTTATTGACGCACTTCATTGTTTCAGGTGGGCTTTACAACATTTAAGAAAATAATGGTATGGAGTAATAGAAACAGCAAAGAAACAAGAGAATTAAAATCCAAACTATGCAAAATGCCACATAAGTCCCAAAATAGGGGCTGAGGATTTAGCTCAGTGGAAAAAGAGCTTGCCTTGCAAGTGGGTGGCCTAGGGTTCAATCCCCATACCTATTTGAAAAAACAAAACAAAACAAAACAAAACAATTTATTTTCCAATTAGAAAAACAACAAAAGCAATTAATCCGATAAAATACTGTAAAACAATTAGGAAATCTGTTACTGAAACTGTGAATTTTGAGTTTTCTATACTTTGCATAGTGAAGAATAAAATCATTTTCAATATTTTGTAACATATATGAACAATTTAGATAAATACAGTGTAAACTTGTAAGAAATTCTTTAAATGTACGACCTTAAATGTGTCTCTTAGGCAATTGGTTGGCTATGGTACACACATAGCATGAATCTACTAAGGTAATAAATAATAATAACTACCTGTCAGCTGTATGGTAACATAACAAGTGACATTCCCATCTACCCACAGTGGAAGATGACATGATGCTGTATGAAAATGATTTTAAAACTACACACTTTAATGAGAAATTAAGTCAATAAAATTGGTGATACTGAGAACCAAGGCATTCAGATTTGATAAGAGGTAAATTTTTTCAGTTGATCCCAACATTTGTCAACAAAATTTTAACACTTTGTTGTGAGCCAACATTACTGATAGAGGTCATGTATTTGGTGTTTCATACATTTATTTTTTCCATAAGTGACCACTGATAGAAACCTAAAATGTCCAGGTATAATAAGGTTGAGATGACACTGAATCAAGTCTGCATGCTATTTTTAACTATCACCTCAAGTTTTTCAATGTCTCAAAATTATCCAACCAAACAAACACCACAAAAATCAAAATGGCCCAGTGTATATTGTAAATAAATCACAACAACTGTACGCATAAGGGAAAGAGAAAGCAGTAAACCAAGGCTGGCTGAGCACACAGCAATGACTCTCTCCTGCTCAGCAAATAAGCTGACAGCAGTTACAGGTGAGAAGAGACAGTGGAAAGGACGCTGTGAGGCCCCTGAGCTTCGCGCTGGTGTTCACTGACCTTGACTGTGGAACTGTGAAGCTGTGGGAGAGGGAACAAGTTGACAAATGGGAAGTCCACTGCCCCCTGAGACTTGCCACGTCTTGCACTGATGGTTAAATCTGATTTCCTCAGGTGTTAGGTGAAGGCTTTACACACACATTGTTTCAACTACAAAACTGATAGCACTCCATGAGAAATAGGAAGCTTCAACTGAAATATAATTCAGTGTTCACAAACTTTATGATACTAATTTCTCATGCTCTTTTGAATTTAGTGGGGCACAAAAATCATGTATGGAAAGACAGGAGGTTACTAAAGTGTAGAGATATTGGCCATACAGATATCTGGCATGATATCAAGAAGTTTCATTAAATTTGGCTTTTAAAATTAATGATTTCCACCATGAAAATCATAAAGATTTACTGTGTGAAAAATTTGGCTATATATACTATTATCTCTAGTTCAGAAAACAGGCAACACATCTGCTTTTTGAAACAGAATAAGATTCTAATTTTGTGTAGCATTTGTTGCTACATTTACATAATATTCATTTAAGATCCTTGGGATTAATGGTAAAGATTGTGATAAACCAAAGTATTCAATTATGGTGTTCAAATATATAATGTTTTAAAGCCAACCACTCACACATTAGAAATTTTATCACCGTGTTAGATAAGGATGTCTGCTCACACAAGAATTCCTTAAGGAGATCTAATTAATACTACTGGTAGATTGCATGTTTCCATGCTGACATTAGGTAACTTGTGAAATGTTTGCTGTGGAACTCAAAGAATTATGAGGGCCCTTGCTGCTTCATAATGGAAAACATTTCAATGCACCAATAGTAAACAACAACTGGACCAATACCACCTACAGCAATGAGCTGAGAGCCTTTCAGTGGCAGGTTCTGTGCTCAGTTCTGAGTTTCGTGTGCAGCATTGTTCTCCACCAAGTGGCAAGTTGACAGCTCTAGGTGTCCTCACAGCAATGCACCTTGCTATAAAAAATGGATCCCTAAAATCTAAGTTGTGTTTCCTCAAGGTTAGAAATTACACTGCACAAAAGGAAGCATCTATTGTGAGGTAGAAAAAAATGTAAGGAACTTGGAGGTGAAAATAAATATATCTTAGCATAAACCCATCACTATACATTATTATGAGTACATTTCACAGGAACAAAGAGAAATACAATCTGATGAGTGTCTAATAGTCTACAAAACTTAAGACAACTTTGTGTCTGAGACAATTTTTCCTAATTCAATGAGATGAGAGCAGTTAGCTGAGGGCTTCAAAACCCTGGAATATGTGAATGATGGTATGAGGAAATACATAATGGAGAATGAAAGCTGATTTGAGCTAGGACCCTAAATCAGATGTGCACATATGCACATAGAATGTGAATTGATTTTATGTCTTGTGCACACACCCCCTATGCACGTGTGCTGTATGTTCTGCACAGCCCTGTTATCCTTGGGACCTGTGTTCTAGTTTTCATATCTGTGAAGCCATCTTTCATCTCTGAACATAGAAACATCCCTGACCATCTCTTCCATTGTATGTCCTGTATGTAGTAGGAGATTTTTGACAGGAGAAATGGACCCCAGGGACATCAGTGAATTCTTCAAGGGCTCATTCAGCATCTTTCACACTGAGGAAATCCAAAAAATTTTCAGATTCTCTGTCTCTTTGTCACTTCATGTACAAGAAAACTCTGCATATGCAAATGCTTCAGGAGGTTACAGATAAACTCATATAGCATATTTAGTTAATTTCTTTGTATCTACATGATAAAGTTGTTCTCAGATATTTGTAAAAATAGTCTTCATGAACCTAGAACAATGCAGGTTCCTTCTCTTTCTGGTGCTGGCTCCCAGATATGTGGTCTGGAAAATTCAGACAGGAGGACGTGGAGATGCTGCATCTGATCACAAGACTCACTGTGTTCTCCCACCGTCTGGTCTCAGCTGCTGCTGCAAGAGACCTGGTCTGTCCTTCACTGTCCCCCTATCCCAGCTGCACATTCTATGGTTTCTCCAGCTCAGGGATGCTTCCCCTGCAGCTGGATGCTTCAGTCACCAGGAAGGAAACTGAGGGAATGTGTCAAGATAATTAATAGGAGAACCACAGCGTGTAATTCATCCTTGACAACTCAGGATGTCTAAAGAGACAGCCAAGAACTAGTTCTCCATGCAACTGACCTCACTATCTATGAGAAACATCACCATGGAGAACTGTGCAAGACAGTTTCTGATGGAGATAAATGGGATCCCAGACACAAAGCTATGCACAGAATAGCATGGGCCAGTAGGGGCACTCAGAACCAACATCAGGTGCTCAGCAGGGAGCTGCCTGAGACCAGGAGGGGACGCATAGGACCAGTGAGGAAAGCTCTGGACTAGTGAAAGAGCCCTGGAAATCTGCTGAGAACTGGATGTGGCCCCAGGAGGAAGTGCAGAGAAGGAGACAAAGGACTGAGGGCTTCCTTTCAGTGTCTGAATGCCCCCTCTGTGTTAGCGTCACACAAACTGCAGAGAATGTACAGTGCATTCCTACTAACTCATATATGAATTCTCCAGAGCCCAAGCAAAAAGGAGACTTCATAGTGACATATTACTTTACACCTTCATTTTTTCATCTCCATCACATGAATTTCTGTGTGATGGCAATAAGAACTTGCATATACTGAAAAGTAGATAAAGAATGTTAAGATATTAGGTACTTTGGAATGTATAATACTCATGTTCATCATCATTGAATATTAGAGTGCTAATTTTGTCCCCAAGAGAAATGGAAAGTCTGATGCAGTAATAAATATTTCAGTTGAGTAAAATCTACAATAAAGAAGGACACTTTCTGAAATATAACAAAATTTAGGAGTACTGATCCATTGCATATCTTGACAATGTGCATTTTCATAAGTACTATCAAGTTGTATGTTTATGTCAAAATGCAACTCATTTATCCACCATTAAAATTTATATATATATATATTTGAAGTAGATAACTGACAGTGAAAAGATTAATGCAGAGATAAGAAAATGTGAACCAGATTCTTGAACATACACTTAAAAAGCATACTAGTTGTCTATTCCTTTGTGAGTCTAATGCAGCATAGAAAATCTTGTCAAGTCCTCTGATTAGAAGACCTTTGAAAAACATCATGAAGCATGACCACTCTATCTTGGAACTGCTCCATCAGCAGTTGAGAACTGTACCAAGGAGTGTAGGATCAAATACATGGGATGTTTTATAAAACACAGCTCAAACCTCATAGGTCATTATGCTTCTCACTCTATGTACATATCTGAAAACATAAGAAATTACCAAATACATTAATTACATATATGTAAGAATAAGTAAAACTGATGAGGTTATGCACTTATTGCTACACAGACATAGGAGGAAACCAAGTGTTCTATAGTATTAGGGCTCTTCCAAACAATTGCCAAAGCACTCTCATGTGCTTTGGACCCTTCCCTCTCTGAGGCTTCCTCAACATAACTGACTATATAGCAGGAGGCCATGCAAATAGGGCCTCCCTGTGCTGATGAAAACCAGCACAGTCCTCACCCTGAGCTCTGCATAGGAGCCCAGCCTTGGTATCCAGCTGTTGCCACTCAGTGATCAGGACTGAGCACAGACAGCTCACCATGGAGTCTGCAATCAGCTGGGTTTTCTTCTTTTTTATTGTAAAATGTAATTGATGAAAAAATAAGTGATAGTGACTGTGTATAGACATGAGTGTGATAAACAGTGGACCTCTGTGACAGTTTCCTGAACAGGATGTTTCTGTGTTTGCAGGTGTCCAGGCTGAGGTGCAGCTGGTGGAGTCCGGGGGAGGCTTGGTGCAGCCTGGGGAGTCCCTGACAGTCTCCTGCGTTGCTTTGGGATTCACCATTAGTACCTACTACATGAACTGGATCCGCCAGGCTCCAGGGAAGGAGCTGGAGTGGATCTCACGCATCATTAGCAATGATAACACATACTACGCAGATTCCGTGAAGGGCCAATTCACCATTTCCAGGGACAATGGCAAGAACACTCTATATCTGAAGATGAGCAGTCTAAGACCCGAGGACACGGCGGTGTATTACTGTGCGAGAGACACAGTGAGAGAATGTGACTGTGAGCCCAGACACAAACCTCCCTGCAGGTGTGCTCACCACCAGAAAGGGGCAATAGAGATCCAATGAGTAAGACCAAGCCAGGCCCCCAGGAGCAGGTGCAGGGCAGGAAGCAGGAAATTGATGGTTTCCTGTAGGCCGCTGGGATTTCCTCTCTGTGTTAACATCACAGGAAGAGACCGGAGATACCCAGGCTCCAGATGACTTAGGAGGTATTAAAGATACAAACACAGTTTTTCTTATTCATACATATTATTTTCTTGTTCTCTTTCACATGATTTTCCTAAAAAAATGATAAAATTCAAAATACAGTTTGCAAAGTTAAGTTTCCTTTGAATGTCACATCATCATTATCTAAAAATGGTATTCTTTTATCCTTATAAGGAGCCACTGTTTATTGTAGGAGTAAATGTTTCAGATTAGAAAATTAAATTATTCCCATCCCTCTGCACATTGTCTGAGACCTTGCAGCTCTCTGCTCTCCTTCGCTCCACAGGAGACCTAGTCCCAGGCTCAGCCGAGCCCCATGAGAAGCTCTGGGCTTGCAAAGAGGAAGAGGGGCAGATGGATGTGACTCAGAGAAGTGTCCAGGGACCTTGCTGAGGTCCACTTTAGTTGGCCATGTTAGCTGGTCAGAATTTACTTAGGTAGCTTCGAAATTAGAAATTTATAAAATATACTATACCTTTATTTTTTCAGGATTCACCATCAGTAGCTAGCACATAAACTGGATGCACCAGGCTCCAGGAAAGGGGCTGGAGTGGATCTCACACATCACTAGCAGTGGTAATACATAACACTCAGACTTATGCTTTTTTAGTCTCTCTCTCTCTCTCTCTCTCTCTCTCTCTCTCTCTCTCTCTCTCTCTGTGTGTGTGTGTCTCACTCTCTAATTCATATGTACATGTTTCATGTTATATATCAGTACATTAATAGATAATATTTAACATAAAATACTTCTGTTTCATAACATACATTTTTCTTTCATAAACAGATTCTCCAATTTCTGCCTTTATACCTTTGATTTTGTCAGTCCATTCTGTATTCATTAGTCACATTCCTTTTCCTAAATTTTTATAAAATAGATGTACCTGTATACTTAATATTACTCTTACTGCTATGGCATACTGTGAAGTAAGTGTACACTGAAGAGAAGAAAATTATTTGAAATTCCCAATCCCCACAGATGCAGGCTTCCTGAAGGCAGAGCTGAGGTGAGCTCTTCACACATGGCTGTCACACATACCCATCATATGGCTGTGGCCTCATGGTCGCTGTCATCCTGGGAAGCTAAATCACCTCCACCTCCTAACCCAGCTCTGCACCTCATCTTGGACATCACCATCACTGCTGTGCCCTGCTTTCAAGGATGAGAGTTTCTGTGTCCTCTGGTGTCCCGGGTGTATCTGTTGTTTCCAGGCCTGGTGAGATCACCATCCAGATCATGCCATCTCTTGAGATGCACACTATTGAACCTCCGGAATTCCACTTTCCTGGAGTGCCCAGAATTCTCTCAAACTTGTGTTGAGTTTCATTGTGTTTCCCTGTTCTCTGTGGCAGTGAGTCCCAATGTCATTTGTAAGAAGAGACAATAAAACTGTGACTCAAGGTAGAGGTAAATGTGTCCAATAGAGCTGCGTCTGGATTTTGTTCCAGTAGGGAAGTCATGAGAAGACATTCCCTATATTTTCAAATGTACTGGAATTTCTCCCAAAACTTCATTATCTTCTCATGGGCCTATGGAAGAAATGAAATTGCAGGTGGAACAGTGACAAAGCAATTTAGTAAGACAGGCAGATCTGGAATCACTGGTTGAGTCTCATTTCATGCACAAGAGTTGGAAGCCCAGAGAGGAGAAAATGATGAGGGAGAGATGATGGAAACTTGGTACATGGAGAGGAGCAGGGTGAGAATGAGACTTCCTGGGGGTCACACACTGACATGACACCGGAAGAAGCTCCTGGTATATCAAGGTAAGGTTCCAATAGGATCCCTCAGAGCCGTGCAGGAAAGGAAAAGTGACCACTGAGAAATAAACCCAGCGCCTTTTCCAGACAGACGCTCAGGAAAGAACTTCTCCAGAAACTTATCTAACTATTTGGAAGTGTATTTCCCTAACTATGAGCAACCACTCATTCTTCAAATATGACCATAAGGAGTGAAAATAGTCTACAGGAGAGATAAACTGTAGGAAGTTCCCTGATCCCCAGAGAGCAGGAGCTGTCAGGGGAAAATTAGCCACGCATTTGGAGATTCCACGTCTGGGTTAGTGGGCCAGGATGATAGAGATCTCACTGTGAGAACACGCAAACTCCATAGTCAGCCACACCAGTTTGGTGAGTGTGAATTACAGCTGCTGGAGCTCTAGGACCAGGTGCGCCTGGAGCAGTACTCAGCGAAGGTACAGACAGCACAAGAAGCAGAGAGAGGAGAAGACAGGGGAGCCCTGTACAGATTTCTCCTCCACCACCTACCAGACCCCACTCAGGGCCTGCAGGGCTTCAGGGTCATTGCTCTCTCTCTTTTTGGTTTCCTCTGAAAGATGTGTCTCCTGGTGGGGCTATTGGAACATCCAGATGAACCCATGAGTGACAGCAAGAGCACACTAACAGGACCCATGCATTCGCACACACATGGGAAAGGCTGCACACAAGGGGAGACTCAGGTTTGGCTCTGTGTCTATGCCTGAGCAGGTTCCTAAGGGAAGAATGGGAAGGGACCAGTAGATGAAGCCCACCAGGACATCACTTGGTCCTTCTTTGAGACAAGGTGTCCTGAAGAACCCTTGTGTTCCTCATGGTATTGAACCAGATCATCAGGGAGCTGCTTGCTGGACAACCATGGGATCAGACACCACATCACTAGCGTCAGTGGGGAATGCTGCTGCCTGCCCATCTGTCCCTTCTGGAAATCCATTATGTAGATGAAGCTTCAGAGAATCCTGAGTGGACACATAGCCTCTGTACTCTGTCCACTTCTGCATCTCACCATTGTCATTCCTGTACTATCTGTAGCACAGGGTCTTGATTTCTAAGCATGGGCATGTGCTGGAATCACATTACTGGTTTCAGCCAGAGTGTGGAGACACAGCCTCCATCTCTTGTAGATATGCTGGAGGCCACCCTGACAGGACGCAGCTCCAGGCTTCACAGTTAGGGTTGTGCTGTGGTCTCCCCTGACCTCATCAGGACCCATTAAGCTAAAGCTGAGTGACCTGGATATCCTTCTATGGGGCACAGAAAGGAAGCTGCAGCTGCACTGCACTGCACTGACCTGGAAGCTCCCTTCTGCTGGAGCCTTGATAATTTATGTGAGCAGTGGCTGCAGCCATGGAGTCTACTTCCTCATGGTAGCAGGGACAATTTCACATGGGAGTATCCATCATGAGGTCCAGGCTGTGGCCATGTACATGAGCACCCATGGCCTCTGACCCAGACCTGGATCTTATATCAGACTGATCCTGCTCCCAGCATCTCTGCAGTGCCTCTGAGCATGGAGACCTATAGGGTGAGTCCCGCCATCTCTGCCATGCATGGGCACAGAGCCATGCATTGACTGGTGGGCCAGGTTTGATTATTCTCTGGGCTTACCGTCCTCAACACCTGCTGGTCCATGGTGTTCCAAGGACAAACACCTCCAGTGTAGATCCTTTCATTGCATCTAATCTGTGCTTAGGGTAAAGTGACTCTGATGCCCAGGGTCAGGGATTTCTTGAATGCAGGTTCAGGGCAAGGGCAGAGGTGTCATCATCACACTGCAGACATCATCTGTGCTGCAGCCTCAAGGACAGGGTGATGGGTGGGATACTGAGCCACTCCTGTTACCAACAGCTGTCCCCTCAACAGAGTCTCACAGAAGATTCTCGAGGACAGATTGCTCCTCACCCAGAGAATCTAGACTCCTGGGCAGGGTTGCTGTGCAGCCTCTGCAGACCTCTGTCAAGGAAGACTCTGCTGAGTTTCACCCTCTGTGCTCTGGTTTCCCTGCAGTTAGGAGGGCTAGAAAGGGGATCCCTGCTCCAGGGCCATTCTGATGTATTTCCCAGAAATAAGAATATGTTTAAAAATATATACTCATTACAGAAATTTTGTAATGTACTTTTATAAAAATATTAAAATATTTCCATTTTCTCTTTACATTTTAGTTCTTCAGAAAAAAATGTATTTTATTGCAAAATATTCAATTACATGTTAGATGAGTCATCTTCCACCCTTAGTTTATACAATCGATGAATAACGGAGGTGAAGAAGCATCAGCTGAAACATCCCCATTTCATAAGCACCAAAGCTCAGCACCATCACAGTCCCTGGTTATCACCTTGATCATGTCTCATATGCTCCACGTATTTCACGCAGCACTTAATCCTGGTCTTCACATGTCAATATCTGTTAATGTTTTAGTTCTTCTCTCTTGAACTGTAACATGATGTAGAACACAGGCAGTTGCTAACAATAAAACCCACAAGTGTGACATGTACTTTCCTAAGCATAGTGACCAAATGTTGCCTGAACTTGTAAGGTTTTAGGAGAGCCTGGGACCCCCTCAGTGCCCAATAAGTGTATGCATTACTATGATAGTTTTCTAGTTTCTCTGTGAGAATATGTGCCATTCTTTCTGCAAATCCATCAATGCCAAACAATTCAGAACGAGATCAGAATTCTGGATGCAATGAGGTAGATGTGTCCAGCATCAATGTTCAAAACTAGTGCGCACCTAGAAAGGGACAGAATCTCCCACTTCTGGGTGTCAGGATCAGTGCTCTCCTTGTTGGGCTCAGAATAGTTGGTGGAGCTTGTCCAGATCCTACCCGGAGTCCCATGTGCAGCCTGTTGATCTATTTGTCCTTACTCCCACTTACTCCACTGTTACCTGCATCCAGACCACATCCTTATTATTAGATTTGGGGAGGGCAGGAAAGGGGCTTATGCAACCAATTTGTGTTACGTACATGTGCTAACTACCCATAATAAATGCATTCAGTATGTTATGCAAATATGTACTAATAAAAACTAAAAATCCAAAATAATAATAAGAATGGGTGGCAGGCTTAAATATGCTGCATTCATGTCTCTGTTTATGAAATGATATGGATAAAAGAGTTTCAAGAACATGGATTCACATCTCTCAGTGAACTGAGAGGGCATCAGCCTGAAGTGCAGAGGCCTGTCCCAGTCACAGATGTGACTCATCAACACAGCAGAATATTTGCCATGTGTGGTAAAAGATGAGGGTTCCCCTGGGCTTAATCTGCCTCTCAATTAGACAAGTACCACTCATGGTAGTGGTGATGATGTTGGACGCTTGTGTCTCCCTGCTAAAGAGGCCACATATGGAGTGACACCTGCATTCAGCATTTGTGCCTCTTCACACTGGAGCTCAGAATGCACAGTCCCTATGCTCAGGGTCTCCCAGTGAGGAGGGATGGAGCTGGGCTCTGCTCTCCATCTTGACTCACTTGGGAATCCTCAGCCCCATTTTCTTGACTCAGAGATGAGTTGATAAGGATGTCAGGTCACTGAAGAATTCTTCAATGAGATCTAATTTATGGCATTAGTAGATTCCACCTTCATGCCACATTCGGTAATGTGTAAAGCATTTGCTTTAGAATTCAGTGTCAAGGAATCATGAGGGTCTTTTCTATATCATATGGAAGGGCTTTCAGTGCACTAGTAGTAAATAAGAACTGCAGCCACTGGTTTAGTTAGAGTACCCTGAAAACCAGTGCCATCCCCATCTCTGCTGAAAGCCTTTCACCTGCAAGCTCTGTGCTCTGCTCTGAGTTTCATGGGCAGCGTTGTTCTCCACCGTGCAGGTAGTTAACAGGTCCAGCTATCTTCACAGCAATGCACCTTGCTACAGAAAAAATGTTTCAGTAAATGTCTAAGTTGTGTCAACAAGGCTAGAAAATGCACTATACATATGCAAACATCTACTACGAGGCAGAAAAAATATAAGGAACTTTGGAGTGAAAAACATGTATCTTCATATAAACTGATGAACATACACGTCTGTGACTGCATTTCACATGTAAAAAGATAAATACAATCAATGGGTGTCTGAAAGTGTACAAAACTTACGACAGTTTTTTATTTTAACGAGAATAAAGCAAAAGAGGACAGAACAAAGCAGATCAGAGCAGAACAACATAAGCAACACAGAACTTTACAAGACAACTGGATATTAACTGTAGATACCATAATGTCTCTTTCTTTGCAATAGCTGAGCATGGCTTCCAATACAATAATATCAAACATAACAACATAGTATAAAACCATTCAAGAGAATGAAAGAATTACAGGGTATTCTGAACCAAATAACAGAAAATGTTCAATGGCTACTATAATATCTGATTTTTCCATAAAAATACATGTTTATACTATCACATATATTAAAAGCCCAATGACACAACATGATAGAAGCAATGCTAATAGAAAAATAAAAACACGCTAGGACAATTTTTGCCCATTTCAATGAGATGCAGCATTGTAGTGCTGCCCTCAAAACCTTGCATTATAACAATTATCAAATGAGAAAATGGAGTGTGGAGAATGCAAAAATTATTTTGCCCGGGACTCTGAAATCGATGTGTATTTATGCACATTGAATGTGAATTGCTGTTGTGTGCTATTCACATGGATCTATGCACATGTGCTTTATGCACGAACAGTCTGGTAACCCTGACACCTGTGTCCTGGTTTTCATACTCATAAAACCATCTTTCATCTGCAATGACAGCCAGATCCCTGACAACCTCTTCCACTACATTTCCTGTCCTGGGCTAGGAGGTTCTCCAGGGACATCATTTAGTTCTTAGAGGGCTTAGTCAATGTCTTCCAGCCAGAGGTAAATCCAAATATTTGCACATCATCTCTCTCCTTCTGACCTTCACACACAAGAGCACAACCCAAATAAATACTTCAGGAGCTACCAGCTAAATTCAAATTGCACACTGGCTTCGTTTCTTTTGTACCCCAATATTTAAGATGCTTTTAGAGATTTGTAAAATTAACCTTCAAAAACTTGGAACAATGCCAGTTTCTTCTTTTTCTGGTGCTGGCTCTCAGATGTGTGCTCTGGAAAATTCAGACAGGATGATGTGGAGATTCTGCCTCAGATCTCAGTACTTGCACTGTTCTCCCACTGTCCCTTCTCAGCTGCTGCTTCAAGAGACCAGACCTGGGCCAGTGAAGCCTTCTCAGTCCCTGCTTCTAAGCCTCACATTCTCTGGTTAGTGCACCTCTGGGAATTTGCCCCTAGAGCTTGTTCCTTCAGGCGCCAGGTAGGAAACTGAGTGGTAGTATGGTAATAGTGGAGGCACAAGTTGTCATTCATCCCTGACAATTCAGCAGCTTTAAAGACAACGACAAGAACTCGTTCTCTGAGTAACTGTTCTCAGTATCCACGGAAAACACAACCATATTGCAATGTGCAATACATTTTCCTAGGGGATCTAAGTGTGAGCTCAAGCACAAAGCTATGTACAGAGTGGTGAGGACTAGCAGGGGACGTTCAGGATCAGCAGCAGGTGCACAGGACCAAGAAGAGGGGGCTGCAGGAGACCGGGACCAGGTGCTCAGGACCATTTAGAAAAGCTTTGGATCAGCACAGGGACCTGGGGATCTGCAGGGAACCAGGAGCGGCCCCATAGTTGACGCAGAGAAGGAAGCTCCGGACTGAGGGCTTCACAACGTTTAGTGTCTGAGTTTCCCCGCTATCTTAGCTTCACATCCACTGCAGAGAGCATGCAGTGTGCCCTCTCTAGTTCACAGGTGAGGTGTCCATACTGTAGAGAATGGAAGGGATTTTGGTGTTGACAGAATATATTTACACCTGTATTTTATCATCTCCTTCACGTGAGCTTGTATGAGGGAGCTGTAACAACTTACATACACTAGAAAGAAGATTGAAAATTTTAATAACTTAGATGCATTGGAATACACAGTTCTCATGGTCATCATGCAAAAGTACTGTGTCATTTTTATTCCCAAGAGAATGGACTGTCACAGTAATAAATATTTTAGTTTAGGAAAAAATAGGAAAAAAGAAGTTACAGGAAGGGATTTTGTGGAAAATAACAGGAGAATTTATGAGTACATAAATTACGTATCTTGAGAATGGGCATGACTTTGTCAATATTTACCTACTTTTATACTTCTTTCAAAATATATCTCACTAATCAATCTAACCTATACATCTTCTATTTAATATGTATATAATATATATGTCATAATTTAGAGCCAAAAATTCTAGACAGCTTTCTTATCTATCCACAGAGATTAAAGGAGATGTCAGATCCTTGCATACATTTTTTAAAAAAGATGCTGGTTGTGTATTCATTTATGAAAATAATAGAATACACAATGATACTGTCATGTTCTCTCATTAGAGGAAGACATCTGACAATCAATCATGAAGCATGACTACTCTGCCTTGGAATTGTTCAGCAAGCTGTTGAGTTCTGAGAGAAGAACTGTAGGACCTCACAGACAGGATGATTTTATAGCCTATGGTGTCACATCTGAAAGAAGATTATGCTTCTCATTCTATGTACACATCTGCAATCCTGTGAAGTTACCAAATCCACTCATTACATATTGGCGACAATTAAAAAAAAGATTAGGTTACACATAGGAAGAAACCATGTGTTCTGTATATTAGGGATATTACAAAATAAATCTTAAAACAGTCTCGTATACTTTTGAACCCTTACTTCTGTGAGGCTTCCAGAATAGAACTGGCCATATATACAGGAGGCCATGCAAATAGGGCCTCCCTTACTGATGAAAACCAGCCCAGCCCCCACCCTGCAGCTCTGCATAGAAGCCCAGCCCTGGATGCCCAGCTGTTTCCACTCAGGGATGAGCACTGAGCACAGACCGCTCACCATGGAGCCGGCTCTGAGCTGGGTTTTGCTTCTTGCTATTTTAAAAGGTAATTTATGAAAAAATAATAAATACAGAATAAATGAGTGGCACAAGTAAAATAAACAAGGGACATGTGTGACAGCTTCCTGAGCAGGATGGCTGTTTGCAGACATCGAGGGAGAGGCCCAGCTGGTGGAGTCCGGGCGAGGCTTGGCGTAGCGCGGGGGCTCCCTGAGACTCTCCTGCGTGGCTTTGGGATTCATATTCGGTAGTGATGGCATGAACTGGATGCACCAGGCTCCAGGAAAGGGGCTGAAGTGGATCTCATACCTCAGTTACAGTGGTGGTAACTCATACTACGCAGACTCCGTGAACGGCCGATTCACCATCTCCAGGGACAATGGCAGGAACACGCTGTATCTGCAGATGAGCAACCTGAGACCCAGGACGAGGCAGTGTATTACTGTGCAAGAAACACAGGAGGGGACTTTAATGTGAGCACAGACAAAAACCTCCGTGCAGGGGCGCTTAATACCAGTAGGTGGCGATAGGGACACACGGAGCACAGAGTGTCCCTAGAGTACAGGTATTCAAGCATTTTATTGTTTCAGCTGGGCTTTATGGCCTTTTAAAAAATAATACTATGGAGTAATAGAAACAGCCAAGAAACAAAGAATTAAAATCCAAGCTATGTAAAATGCCGCATAATACCCAAAATAATTCGTTGTCTAAGTTAAAAAAAATAAAAACAAGAGTAATTAATCCAATAAAATAGTGTAATACAATTAGGAAATCCGTTACTGAAACTGTGAATTTTGAGTTTTATATACTTTGCATAGAGAAGAAAAAATCGTTTTCAACGTTTTTTAACACATATAAACAATTTATAAATACAGTGTAACCTTTAAGAAATTATTTAAACATACGACATTACATGTGTATCTTAGGCAATTGGTTGGCTATGGCACACACATAGCATGAATTTCCCAAGGTAATAAGATAAAAACAAGAACCACCTGTCAGCTGTATGATAACATACAGGTGACATTCCCATCTACCCACAGTGGAAAATGGTATGATGATGTATGAAAATGATTTTTAAATTAGACACTTTGGTGAGAAATTAAGTCAATAAATTTGGTGATACTGAGAACCAAGGCATTCAGATTTGAAAAGAGGTACATTTTTCAGTTGATCCCAACATTTGTCAACAAAATTTTAACACTTTGTTGTGAGCCAACATTACTGATAGAGGTCATGTATTTAGTATTTCATACATTTATTTTTTCCATAAGTGACCACTGATAGAAACCTAAAATATCCAGGTATAATAAGTTTGAGATGACACTGAATCAAGTCCTCATGTTGTTTTTAACTATCACCTCAAGTTTTGTCAGTGTCTCAAAATTATCCAACCAAATAAACACCATAAAAATCAAAATGGCACAGCATGTACTGTAAATAAATCACACAACTGAATGCATAAGGGAAAGAGAAAGCACTGGTCCTTTAAACCAAGGCTGGCTGAGGACACAGCAGTGACTGTCTCCTGCTCAGCAAATCAGCAGACAGTGGTTCCAGGTGAGAAGAGACAATGGAAAGGACTCTTTGAGGCCCTTGAGCTTCCTGTTGACCTTCACTGACCTTGACTGTGAGGCTTCAAAGCTGTGGGAGAGGGAACCTGTTGACAAATGGGAAGTCCACTGCCCCCTGAGATTTGCCACATCTGTCACTGATGGTTAAATCTCATTTCCTCAGCTGTTAGGTGAAAGCTTTGCACACACATTGTTTCAACTAAAAAACTGATCAAACTTTGAGAGAATTGGAAGCTTCAACTGAAATATACTTGAGTGTTCACATACACATTGGTGCTAGTTTCTCATGCTCTTTTGAATTTAAAATAGGGAACAAAAATTTTGTATGAAAGGAGCACTGGTTATTAAAGTATGTAGAGATATGCAATATACAGATATCTGGTATGAGATCAATAGGTCTCAGTAAACTTGGTTTATTAAAAACAATGTTGTCCATCATAAAAATCACAATGATTTACCAGATAGAATATTTTGCTATGTATACTTTTATTTGCAATTAAGAAAATACCCGGTTCACACCCTTCTCCACATAGAACAAAGCTCTAATTTTGTTTGTAATATTTGTTATAACATTGAGGTCTTACATAGAATCCTTTGGATTATCATGAAGATTGTAATAAACTCAGTTTATTACAGCTGAGTGTAATAAACTGTAAAGCACTCAGTTATGATGTTGAAACATATGATGTTTTAAAGCCACTCAGACATTAGAAAAGTTGTCATATTTGTTCACAGTGTCTGATTTCACAAATCTGTATCCAGGTTGTGTCACAGATCATAAAATTTAAACCACAGACTCATTGTTCTTTCCTCCTGTCCTTGTTTTAAAACTGCTCTATGACTGACTGACATACTTGGGCTTTTATTTAGAAGGCTTACCTGATATTATTGCCTGTTAAGGAAAATAATGATCTTTCTGATCTTTAGAGTCATTCCAACACTTAAAAAAGAAGAAAAGAAAAAAAATAAAGCTAAAACAGCCTCTTTGGTCTTTTTTTGTTTGACAACCACCACAAAAACTCCTTTAATGAAATGAAGGGTTGCTTCTTTAAAAGAAAAACAGTTGAAAGTATAAAACTCTTCATTTCCAAATATCTATATACTTTTTCTGTATGCACACTGATATACAACAAAATGTCTACTTTCATTCATTTCTTTAAATTCTATACTTTATATTCTATTCTATACTTTATCTAATATTTTGTTTCATGTATACAGACCAAGAGCGCATTTAAAAGGAGGGTGGATGGTAGTTTCCTCTCAGATTTGGGAATTTGTGCATGTGATACTTATCCCTGAAACTGTGATTTTATGTCTTTCCTTACCTCTGAAGTCTCAGTTTATTTTTAAAGGAGAACATATTTTCAACTTTGCAGGACTCCAATTATCACTGTGTCAGATAGGATTCTACTGTGTTCATCTGGTCTAGGTCCTGGTGAAGCTCAGGGGACCTGGCCATGATCTGGATGCAAGATGGATACACAGTGAGGGGAGGTCAGTGTGAGCCCAGTCACAACCCTCACCTCTGCAGGGATTCGGACTCACACACCCTGCTCCTCACAGCCCAGGGGTGTGCAGTCCCTTCAGAGGGAGCTGAGGAGCACAGGGTGATCATGTTGCCCAGGAGCCAGCCATTCCAGGTCCCAGCACAGGAGCAGCTGCACGGAGACCCTGAAGGGACTTTAGCTGCTGAGACCCCAGGTCCTCCTCACTCCTCATCCTCCTGTGACCCACTTCCCTCTATGGAAGTGGAGTAATAATGACCCTGTGAGTCTTTTTAAAAATTTTTATTTAATGAGAAAAAACAAAAAACCAAAACGGAAAAAAGGGCAGCAACAATACAGAATTCCAAGGAAAAAAAGAAAACAGCAAAAAACACTAAGAAATCACTACATGATAAATTACATTCTTTCATCTTGGAAACAGTTGTTCAAGTTACAAAATTAAAACATATTGTGTATCTCTTATTATATCTTCTTCATGCAAGTGAGACTATAAAACATTTTATAACTATCAAGGTGAATCATTAACAAACTTATTGAAATCTCTATATATCAACGATTTCACCAATTCAAATTTAAGAACTTCATTTTTGGTGAGTACATGCTATTAAACCTGAAATCACCAACACAATGTTAGTGTGAATTATTTTCCTAATTCTCATTTTTTGCTGTTACTTTTCATTCTTGCATTCACCACACACTGATCTAGTCAAAGTGAGTACAGATACACTACTCCCTTTGTGGATTTCATTTCACTGGAAAATTCTCTTAAGCTTCAAATAAAACAGAGTGCTTATGTCTACAGTCAAAGTGTAGCAAAATAGTATCAGTTTTTTGCATTTTATACCACCCTTTATGGTTAGGGTAAAAATGACAGGCAAGAGACATTAGGGCCCTTAGCAATGGCGATGAGATTGTGTGACTTCACAGCTGCTCTGCAAGTAGTTTAATATCTTTTTAAATTCACAAAATGAATTCTTCATAGAATTTACATCTTTAGGAATTAATTAAGAGTGTTGAAAATTGACATTTGCACCAAATCATGGAAGCTCACATCTCTATAAAAATTCTTCATAGTAACCAAAAGTTAGAAAGGAACTAAAAGTCTATCAATTCAAAGAGGATAAATGAAGAAATTTTACCAGAACATGGATATTCCTCACCCTTAAAGAAATGAGTTTAATATTCTTGTTACTGCATGAGTATGCATTGAAACATTCTAATGAATACAAAGTTCCCCTCCTGTGTAACTCTGGTGACACATATCATCTACATTTTTCACAGTAATTGCACACTGAAAATACATCTACAGCTTCCAGGGACTCTGAGGACATGAATTATGCAATAAATAATTAGAATTTGTCATAAGTTTCCTTATCATGATGAACACACAGATTAAGTATGATTACAGTAGAATCAGAAATGATTTAATTTGCACAATCTCCCTCAATTGTAAATGTAAACTCTGATCTTACTGTTTGTGGGTAAAATTCAAGGAGAAAGCCATTAAAAGAGATGAACCAAAAGTTATAACACCTAATGCATTTTTGGAGAAAACATGCAGTGCAAAAATCTCATTTACACTTTAAAACTGACTGGAAAATCTCAGTAACTCACTGATGCTGACACCATGCCTAGATTTATAAACATAATACAGCAGACAGGAACTGGTACATAGAAACAGCAAAAAGGGGTTCATTCCTAATGATACAGTGATTGAATGGAGCAATAGGACAGTGTGGAATAAGAAGTCAAAGGAAAGAAAACTTAGTAAATAGGAAATTTCTCAGATTGGCCAAATTATAAATAACATAAGATTTACTAAAGTGAAGGGATCACATGATAGGGAGAGTAGCACAGGTTGAGAGAAGTCAGATGTTGGTCCACAGGAAAATAGGAGACTGACCCAAATGGCATTTAAATCCTGTCACTCCCACCGCAGGACCAGTGTGCAGGGACTTGAGAGACTGACAGGGTCATTGATGGTCAACCTGTGAACTTCATCCTCATTTGTCAGGGTTTTCTTAAGTGTCACCCCAAATATTTTGGGTCCACATTCTTTGCTACCCTCATGTGTGGCACCTGTGTTTCTCAGAGAATTGTGGGCCTCAGCGACTGATATGGCAGTGTACATAGATCACGTCTGTCCATGGAGTTCATGGCGCGCTCCCTGTACAGGGGCACAGATTCTAAGAATTTTGGTGCATGGATGCCTCCATGTGGGTTTGAAACCACATCTGAATGGGGTCATGAAGAGCACCCACACAGCTAACACAAGCACAAGGCTGGGATGAGAGCCGGCACAGACAGGCACCCAAGCAGGTTGTCTCATAGACCTGTGTTGCCCTGTTTGCCATAAGACCGCTGGCCGCACTCTGTCACCTCAGAATGCTGGTGTGGGAGCCAGCAGGCTTGATCTGACACCCATATGGGGTCAGGTAACAGCTTCATAGATGAGTCTACCAGAATCTTGTCAAATTGTGAACTTGTGTCACAATGACGTGACGTCAAAGAGGATAACTGTGGATCATGAAATAGAAATGCTGCTCTAGCATGGTTTTTGTGCTTTGTGAAAAATGTTACTCTGTTTCATCAGCTCTGTGCATTGGGAATGTCTACCCTATGCCAGGCCCAACACTGCATTCGGGGAGCACTGAGCACAGTTAATTTTATAAGTACAAACAGTGCAGAGTCATGTGAATCTGATGCATTGTTCACTCATATGCTATTTATCTCAGATGCTTAAATTAATATCTCAAACTCTGGGGCCACTGTGAGGGAGTAAAATGACTTTAGTAGGAGATAAGACAGGATGGCGGACAGGGCAGAAAGCTGTGATTTGAGCGCATGGGACTCTCAGTGCTTCCATGTTGGAGCTCATGTGTCCCCTGGGGGATGTCATGAATAAGTACTGTGTTTTCTGGGAAATTTTCCGGGGAATCCTGAGCTTCTAGATGAGATAAGGGTTCTTGAGACACGAGCTGATCTCCTGCTTAGCCTCCCTGCAGTGGAGGGACACAGTGTGCACCTCTCTGGCAAACTAAGAGTTCAGAATAAGGACAACATTTGGAGGCACACAGCTACCTCTTGCCAGACACCAACTCTGTCATTCCTGTTATTTAAATTTTGGTGCCCAGAAATACAAACCCACATTTCATGTAAAGTTCTCTTTGTGGTTCATTTTTACAGCCTCACAGTTCACATGCTCATGCTCTATTATGCACATCTGCTATCCTCACACTCTGATGCTCCAGCATGGACAGTCTGTAGTAATGTACCAATTGCTTCCACTGCTCATCTTCTGATCCCATAGCCTAGCATTCACTGTGATGGTGACACACAGGATGGTGACTCGGTGAAGGGCTGATTAACCATCTCCAGAGACAGTGCCAAGTACCCACTGCATCTACAGGTGCACAGCTACAGATCCAGGGACACAGCCATACATTATCATGCAAGAGACACAGTGCAGGGACATCAGTGTGAGCCCAGACACAAATGTTTCTGCAGGGCACCCACTATCTCCCCTTCTCTCTCTCTCTCTCTCTCTCTCTCTCTCTCTCTCTCTCTCTCTCTCTCTCTCTCTCTCTCCATCATTTTGATACTGGGTTTCAGGATGCTCTTCAACTCACTTGGTAGCTCAGACTGGCCTCAAACTCACAGCAATCCTTTCCACTCAGGCTCCTGAGTGCTAGTATTACATTCTCGTGCCACCATGCCCGTCTCTTATTCTCTTTTCAAGGGGCACACAAAGACACACTCAGCCTGATCCATGGTATGATTTTGCCACCATTGTCCCACACCCATAAAATCCACTCCTACACTTGTTCACTGGGCCTCTGCTGATAGGAGTTACAAAACTAAGATGCTCTTTGGGAGAATAGTAGACCTGCTCATGGCTCACACTTCTCCACTGCACTTTCCAAGCCTTCCAGGATTTAAACTTGGTTACATGCATAAAGGCCTGAGTGGATGTTGAATGTGGGACCAGAAGAGTGTCATCATTATCATGCTTGGTAACGCAGGCTGAGTTTCCCCAGGTCAGAGAGGAAAGGCCAACATCACAGGGTGTATATATGTGGAAAAAATCGGGCCCTGTGAGGAGGGAAATTTTGTCACTTGGCAGGATAATATCATTAGTGTTTAGGAGTTCAGTATCCTCCACCTCATCCGGGTACTCACAAATATATCCATCCCAATGCACAGAATCTAATTCCTTCCTTTTCAGCACCCTCACTTTTACTTCAGGTATCTTTTAAGGCTGAGAATTTAAGTTCTAGTTAATGGTGTAGTCAGGATTTAGTGGGATTTACTGGGAAATAAATTTAATTCAGGACATATAATTTACTGGATTTTTAATATTATTCACCCAATGAGTAAAATGCAGAAGAAAGCATATATGTCTGCACAAAAGCAATGCCAAGAATCTAGCTAAGGACAGAGTACTAACAGCAATGTCTTCCACAACTCCAACTGGAGGCCTAGAGCCTACGACAATGTCTCATGCAAGTATGTGTCAACAATCCGGGCCAAGAAGGTTGAAAGATCAGTAGTGGAAGCTAGAAAGTATGTGCCAGCAGGATGAAAGATATGAGCCAGCAGGCTGAGGCAGCTGCCCTGGATCCAGGAAGCAACACTCAAAATAAGTGTCTGCACTCGCCAAGAAGAGCAGCAGCTGTCCTCTGTGACTGACAAGACCCAATCTCTTCTGACAAGAATAGCTGAGTTTCTATCAGGAAAACAACCATGACAAGCTTCTCCAAGAGAATCTGTAATGAACCAACTTTCCCTTCACTTCTGCTTTTAGGCTGTCAGCAAAAATCCTCAGGTGAACTTAACACCAAGGACCACGGTGAATAAATTCAGCCAGATGTCACAGATGACTGATGTTAATTCACTGCTATGTCTATCAGTGAATACAATGATCAAGACTATTATGGTTGGAAAAGACAAATAAAAGTTATTAGAGTTGCCTTTGTAGAAATAGTAAACAAAACAGTGTTCACATTCCTGGAGAGTTGAAGGGATTGCAGTGCCTAAATCCAAGGTTTAAAAGATGCAGAACTTCTGGTTCCCACCACACCTCTATTTCAATATATCTGGCCTGTGCAGAAGATTGACTGGTCTTGGAGAATGGTGGTGAACAATCACAAATTCAATCAGGTAGCAACTTCAATTGCACTTTCTGAGCAGATGTGGTTTCTTTGATGATGCGGATGGCTATATTACCTCTCCAATCCTGGGTCACAACTGACGCCCCAAGGATCTTGATCACTTTTCTCTCCCACAAGGTGTCCCTCTGGTCTCTTTTACTGATAATATCACGTCATTTGCACCAAGTGATCCCATTTTGGGAACCATTCTGGACTTGGCAGTAGAGAATTGGTAAGCCAGATGATGGGACTTAAATCCAATTAAAATTCAAGCTCACTTCACCTCAGTGAAACTTCTAGGAGTCCAGTGGGACTTTTGTAGTTGTCATTTCTGAGGTGAAAAATAAATTGTCACATCTGACTCATGGTAAAAGCAGATGCATAAAGCTGAGTGGACCTATTTGGATTCTAGAACCAACACAGTCTCACTTAAGCATTTTGCTCTAACAGTTTATTAAATGATTCAGAAATTTGCTACTTCTAGTGTGGCCTAGGAGGATGACAAACTCTTCAAGAGGTCCACACTTCTGCATAGACTGTCCTATGGCTGGGCCATGTGATCCAGCAGATCGAATGGAATTTGTGGTGTCAGTGACAAATAGGGATGTTTTTTGGTTTCTCAGGCAGGGAACCATGTGTAAGTAACAGCAGAGGCCTTTTCAATTTTGGAGGAAGTTTCAAGCACCCCCTGAAGATAACCACTCTCCATTAGAGAGGCTGCTCTTCCCCTGCTACTGGCCTCAGTGGAAAATGAAAGCTTGAACAAGGGACACGAGGGTACCTTGAGATCTAAGCTGCCCATCATGACCTGGATGTCACTGATCCACTGAGTCACACAGTTTGAAATTCACAGCAGCAACCCATCATGAAATGGAAGAGGCATACACATGATCAAGTCAGGGGAGCACCATTGGTCACATGCAAGGCAAGTGAAGAAGCTGCCCAAATGCCCAGAGGCTCCTACCCCTATTGTGTAGCCTTTAATTTAACAGCATGCACCTATGGCTTCCTGGCAGGTAGCTTATGACCAGCTGCAAAGGAAGAGAACACTAGGACCTGGTTTACACATAGTTCTGTGCATTTTTCAGATACCATACACACAAAGACAGAATTTCAGCCCCTTTCAGGATGTCTCTGATTTTCAGAATTGAAGAGAAATCGTCACAATGGATAGAACTTTGGACAGTGCACTTAGTGATACATTTTGCCTGGAAAAAAACATGGTCAGATCTGTGACTCTCGGCTGATTTCTGGTCTACAGTCAGTGGTTTCCATAGTGAGTTTAAGGACAGCCTAAAATGCATAGTGATACCCTGCCTCACAAACCAAATCAGTCTTCTGCTCCTCCTCCTACTCATCATCATCATCATCATCATCATCATCATCATCATTATCATCATGTGAACAGGATGACTTGTTCTGTGGACAGCAGTCATTTTTTTTTCAACCACCCTCTCATTGCACAATTGACTCATGAACAAAGTGTTTATGGTGGCAGGGATGGAGTTCATGACTATTAGACACATTTTTGAAATATTGTCTTGAAAAAATTTTCATTTGTTCCATGTTCATGGCTTATACATGCTCTAGTGAAAATTCTTGAAGCATTTCTGTTGTTTTTGTGAGCTGTTATTTTTTTTCTGGGCTTTGATTGTTTGGTTGGTTTGTTTAGTTTTCATTTTGTTTTTTTCTTGGCAGATCTGGGAAGCTTGGATGCCCACAGGCAAGAGTACTCAGGAAGCTGGAAATGTGTACCAGCATATGTTTTGTGGCATTCTCATCCTACTTTGTGTGCATAGCAAGTAAAGATTATTAAACTTCTATAATATGAATTTGTTTCTTAGAAAGTTTAAGCTCTAATTTTCTGTAGTTGTTAATTTCCCCTTCTTGTTGGAGTCAAAGACAGAGTGATTCTTACTGATGGTAATCGTGTTAGTTACAGGTATAGCTGGCTGTCTCACATTTATTGGCTGAAGTCTTATTTTTTATTGTAAAGATGCAACGTCTCCTCTACATGACCTGAAGGTACAGAATGTAGGGCATCTGACCATGAGTGATGGCCAGTGCTGCCCATGTGTCTTCCTCCATCCATTCAGGGTCTCATGAAAAAGACTGTGAACAAAGCTCTGCAGCTTTCAATAGGAGTCTCACTGCCTGGTTCAGCTGGCCTTGTCCCATCAGTGCACGCATGGCATCACAGTACAGTTTGTAGGGCCCTCCTGGGAGGCCCAGGTTCTCTGGAGCCATTTTTCCCCAACTGCTCTGAGGTGCAACAGCTGCAGAATGGATTCTTTTCTTATCCCCATCACACACTTTTTGGGAGCCTTGAAGAGATTTACATACATGGCTAAGCATGCATGGTAGCATTCCAAATGTTATAGAATTCCTGCTTTTTTAGAGTTGGCAAAGTTTCAGATATATCAGAGGAGGGAAAAATCCAGAAGTGTTGGCAAAATAATTGATCTGAGAGAAAGTCTGTGTCAGGTTAAAAGGGATTAAAGACTGAAAATTAAGCCACACTCAGGAGTTGACGGGCCTGGTTTGAAGAGGAACAAAGGCTACTCAAGCTGCTCTTGTTTAAAGTATGGTGAATGCTTTATTAGGGTTGGTGTAGGGTGCACTGAGGAGGACAGTGCAGCTGCTCAAAGCAGTGAGGCACAGAGCGGCCTTTTGAAGATGCAGTGACAGTGCCTGTTACATGAAAATACCTTGCGGAGCTGCTTTGATTCTTCCCAAGTATGTATGTGTCTTTAACTAGGGTGAGCTCCGTAGTAATTTGTTTCCCTTGGCCACGATTCATGGGTCCAGGAATCAATAGGTGGGACTGGGAAAGGTACCAATTATAGCTATTCCTAGTGATCTGCAAGCAAATTTTCTGCTTCCCATTCCCACAAATTGTGCACTGCTGTCCTATATGTCTTAGTTTCAAAGGATCAGGGAGGCTTGTACCATGCAGCATGATGATGATTTCACAGATCTGGAAGCTGGCGATTTGCCCTGGTTGTTTTGGGCTCCTCCTGCCTCTAAAGAAACAAGCTAAAAAGGGAATGGTGATGTTCCCCAGGCGATCGATCTAAGCTATTCAAGGGAAATTAGACTGTTACTCCATTGTGTAGAAAATAAAACACCTTAGTGGAGTGCAAATGTTCCCTTAGGTCATTTCCTTACCATACCCTTATATTAAAGGTAGTGCAAAACTACCAGCAGGGGACGATAGGGATCCACCGAGCACAGGCCAGGCAGGGCCCAGAAGCAGATGCAGAGCAGGAAGGTGGGGATTTCGGGTTTCCTGTTGGCCTCTGGAGCTTCAGATGACTTATGAAGTATTCAGGATACAAGTACAGTTTTATATTTATGTTTTCTTAGTCTCTTTCATGTGATTTTTCTTAAATTGCCTGTAGAACATAAAGTTCGTTTTGAGCATCTCAGGTTGTTTTAGTGTCATGTCATCATTATGTACATCTACACCCTGAAGCATATAACAGTGTCAGGGACAGGCATAACAGACTATTCAAACTATTGTGTTTTGTTTCTTTTTAAATTTTTTTTTGGTACAAGTGATGGAACTCAAGACTTCTGGCTTGCAAGGCAGGTGCATATGCTACTGAATTAAATCTCACATCCCCCACCGCTTTTTTTAAAGGTACATGAGAAGAAGTTATTAGAGGTAGACATATGATGCACTCAAGAGTGGAGCACGAGTGCCCAAAGAAACAAGGCAATGGAATGGCTATTTGAAGATGCAGTTACAGTACTAACCAAATCAGAGAAATATATTGCAGGGCTGTTTCAAACCTCTTCTGAAGTCCTATGTCCTTTAAAACAGGGTGCACCCTATGGTACTCTGTATCCCTTCACCACAATTCATGGGTCCAGGAATCAGTAGATGGTGGTGTGGCACAATTAAATTATTAGTAAAGGCATGGTTATAAAATAACTAATTCATACTGAGTGTTGTGGCTTACACCTGTAATCCCATGACTTGGTAGGCTGAGGCAGGAGTATTGCTAGCCATTCAAGACTATCTTGGACTACAAAGTGAGCTCAAGTGAGACCAAACTGCATAGCAAGACCCTGTCTCAAAAAAAAAACACAAAACAAAACCAATAACAAAAATCTAACTTATAGATGTGTTACGGAAAGTTAACATCAAACAGGAGCCTCTGCCTAGCTCCTGCTCCCTGCCAGGCAAACATCCTGTTTAATTCAGTCAGACTTGACGTCTGGGTGCAGCTGCTTTTCTTCTGATACTGTTCAGGGCCAATTTGACTATTCCAGCTGATGTTTCCCTTAATGAAGCAAATATATTGCTCTTAACTGGTTTCAAGGACTTTGTTTGGGGTGAAGTAACCCAGTCAAAAATACTTTTTCACTCTGCGTGCTCCACTTGAACACTTTCCTTTCATCTCCAGGATGTTGCTATGTTATGATAAACAATTCCTTTTAAGTGAATGTATGCAGAGTTAGCTTATCCAACACTATGTGACTGAATTCAGTCCATGTAACCAATCATGCAATGCCCTGTACTTCCTGCTTGCAAACCATAGGTAAACTGATCCAAAACCTGCCCCAGTGCTGATGATTTGGATCTGAGATTTCCATCAGCCTGCTAAACAGTTGTCTTCTAGATTCCTCAGTGCACATAGTCTTCCATTCATTTGATACTGGTTTTTCAGGGTAGCCTTGAAATTATAAGGATTCTCTTGCCACAGCTCCCAAGTGCTGGAATTAAAGGCATTCACCGCCACATCTGGCTTATTTCCATTTTTAACTGTTGCTCATTTCACTCTTCCAAGGTCGTTTATCTTGAATCAAGTCCACACTCACGTAGCATTTTTACTGATGGCTCTGGCTACACTAAAAGGTATCATAATAACAGGCTCCCTTCAGCCAAGGAGGCAAAGATTTTCTTCCACTAAAAGGCAGAATTAGGTACTATCATCCTAGTTTTACAAACACCACATGATGGATGTGGAGCTCAATTTAAATCAATTATTTTGCATTATAAATTCTTAAAGTACTAACCTGAACTTTTCTTTGCATTATGCTTGTATCAATAGAAGAGCACTGATTCAAACTTACTTGGATGGGGGCTGGGGATTTAGTTCACTGGCATAAAGCCTCGGCCTGGCAAGTGCTAAGTCATGAGTTTGATCCTTGCTACCAAAACCAAAAACACTAAAAATAAAATGGGTAACTCAAACTTACTTGGATGTCTATTGGCAGACAGTCATACATAAAATGTAACATTATGAGATGATCCAATTGAGCTCAGTCATGATCCTCAGGAAAAGTTTATAGTCTGTGTGATGGAGAAAAATATACAAAGAAGACTTTAAATATAGGAGACATACTTTTAATATGAGAGGATTTTCTATGACAAAAGATTTGCAGGCTTCAGTTCTAGAAACTTGATTCATTATGAAAATATGAGTGTTCATGGTCATGGTTGCAGGAGAAAGGGCAGAATGTCTGTGTGGCATGAGGAGTGCCAGCATTTCAGGAAGAAGCAGAGAGTCCTAATTTTACAAACCCGAGAATGGGCTGAGGTGGATATGCATGGGATCCCTTAGTCTTCCCCAAGTTAGGATACCATGGGGACCCAGTAAACAAGGCCCACACGTTTTCTATGAAGATCACGTGCAAGGATGAAACAGTAATTTTTCAAAAGGCAGTCAGGGAGAAGAGCACAGGGCTTGCACCAAAAAGAAACAAAGTTTAGGTATTTTTTTGAAACATTTTTCTGCATCTCCAGTAAGAGACCAAAGATACACAGTTCTCTGCCCCTCTACAATCCCTCCCATGGAAAAAGCCCACATCAGTTAACGCAGCCAGTGGGCCAGCAACTGTTCAGGACAAAAACATTCCAATGGTAAACATTCCCACATAAATTGTGCTCACAGTCAACACGTACTTCCCAGTGTTCAATTGCACTTTTTGTGTGGAAGTGTGAATACTACAGAAGATGTAGAAAAGTATCTCAGTGTCAGGAGTCAGCTCTCATCCTCCTGTGAAAATCCCTCTCCCTGGGAAGGGTGGTACTCCTGCCAGGAGTACCACCCTTATACCCACAGGGCCTCCCCATGCAAAGCAGCCCCAGGCTCAGGGTGAAAAGCCGGTTCTGGCTGAGCAGCCCCAGTCTCCTCCCACAGGAGCCTTCACTGAGCATGGAGTTCTTGGCTCTGCTCCTCTGCCTGGTGGCGACTTCCTGGTGTGAGTGTCCCTGATGTTCAGGAGAGGGGCCTGGGTACAGGGAACCAGGTGGGCTTGGCTGATGGTCATGCTTCTTGTCTCAGGTGTCCTGTCTGAGGTGCAGCTGCAGGAGTCAGGACCTGGCCTGGTGAAGCCTTCAGAGACCCTGTCCGTCACCTGCACAGTCTCTGGATTCTCTTTGACCAGCTATCATGTCAGCTGGGTCCGTCAGGCTCCAGGGAAGGGGCTGGAGTGGATTGGTGCTATGTGGAGTTGGGGAAGCACAAATTATAACTCAGTCCTTCAGTCTCGAGTGGGCATCAGCAGGGACACTTCCAAGAGCCAAGTCTCACTCACACTGAGCAGCCTGAGCCCTGAGGACACGGCCGTGTATTACTGTGCAAGAGACACAATGAGTGGACATCAGTGTGAGCCCAGACAAAAACCTCCCCACAGAGGCGTTTAGGACAGCAGGGGGCGCTTGAGACCCACTGAGCTTTGTGAGGTTTAGGACCAGGTGCAGGTTCCTGGGCTGCTGTGATGTCAGAGTCTGTGGTTTTTCCCTTCCTTCCGTGACTTTGCAAAAGACACTCTGCAGTGTTGACTTCTAAATTTTTAACTTTATTTCTTTTTATTAATACGTTTAGGTTCATTTAGGTTTAATACATGTTTTCAGTGCAGATAGTTTACAATCATCTTGGGGAGTGTGTGCAAGTGTGTAACACAGCTTGATTCTCTTCTAAATCCCCTTCCTCTCCTCTTCTGCCTCTCTTCCCTCTCTTCTTAATCTGCTTTCCCCAGTTTTATTAATGTGGGTAATACTGATCTTATCTCACATGTGTGGTGACTAGTGCTTACACTCATTTAGGTTTTTAGACTGAAGGGAAACTACATGTGTGTTCTACATCGCTTCCTTCCCTCCTCCTTTTCTCACATATGTTTGACACAGACTCCTTCCTATTTGCAAAAGATGTGCTTCTTTGTCTCCTTCTAGGCTTGCTTTTTCGTTCTCTGTTTGTGCTTTTCCTTACTTAAATAACAAGTCCTATGTGATATTTAAGCTTCTGCGTCTGATTTATTTCTCTCAAAATTGCATTTTCAAGGTGCGCACATTTTCCTACAAATATCTTAAGTTTGCCCTTCTTTGAAAGTGGGTGGCACTCCATTAAATATAGACAGCACATCCATCACCTGCTATTAGATACACAAGCTACTTGAAGGACTTAGCTCTTAGGGACAGTGCTGCTCTGGACATAGATGTGTGCACATCACTGTAGTGTGACTTGCCTAACTCTTTGGGAAAAATACCTGGAAGTGTGATAGATGAGTCCTGTGGAATTTTGAACTCAGCTCTTTGAAGAATTTCCATACTGTGTTTCATAGTGTGTATACTAGTTTACTTTCCATCAAACAATTGGAGAATGTCCCTGTTTGACTGCTGCCATGCTAGAATTTGTTATTGTGATGTTTCTTGATAGTTGCCATTCTTTCCAATATTAGACAGAATAATAGCTTTATTTTAATTTGCATTTTTGTAAAGGAAAAGAATGGTAAAAGATTTTTAATATATGTTTGGTGACTGCTTGCTTTTTCTTCTCTGTGTTCTTTGTTTCTTCCCGTTTTTTTTTTTTGTATCAGAGATTGAACTCATGACTTTACACTTGCCAAGCAGGTACTTATGCCACTGAGCTAAATCCCTAGCCCTTGGTTTTTCTTCTGAAAAGTGCTGGTGTACATTCCCTGACCATTTTTTGGTTTTTGCATAGTCTAATATTTTTTACTTCTTCATATACTCAAAATATAATTCTTCTCTGTGAGGAATACTGAATTTTTTTTCCATTCTGTAGATTATCTCTTCCATGCCAACTGATTTCTTGGTTACTGATAATCTTTGTGATTTGATGTCCTCTCATTTGTTGATTCTTGCATTTATTGTTTGTACAACTATGGTTCTCTTTAGGACTCCTCTCTTATATCTAAGACTTCAAGAGTTTTACATCTTTTATCTTCCAACGGGTTCAGTATTTCTCTTTCAATGTTTAATTGAACAATTTTGATTTCAGTTTAGTACATATTGAGAGGTAAAGGTCCAGATTTAATCCATCCATCTTCTGGCACTGGACATACAGCATTGCAAGCCAGACACAAACTGTCCTTCAGGGTCGTCCATGACCAGCAGGCGGGAGAGGTTTTGCAAAGGACAGGAAAGGTCCCAAAAGCAGGTGCAGAGAAGGAAGCTGAGTGATTGCTGCCTGTCAGGATCTGTGGTCCCTCTTTGTCCTACATCACATGTCCCGAAGGACCCTGCAACACATAAGCTGTGAGTGACTGATGAAGTAAACAAGTTACAAGTAATGATTCTCTAAATTTAATTACATAAATATATAGTTACATAATTACATTTTTATCTATTAACATGAGTTTTAGTTATCCATTTATTTTTGTTTTTTGAGACAAGGTCTCCCTATGCAGTTCAGGCTGGCCTTGGGCTCACTTTGTAACCCAGGATGGTCCTGAACTCACAAGGATCCTTCCACCTCAGGTTCCCAAGTTCTGGGATTACAGGCGTGTGCCACCATGACCGTCACATGTGAATCTTAGCAGATGAGTAAATGTGACGTGCATGAATCTTAAAGTACCCTGCAAATTTTGTGACTTTTTGTTTCTTTTGAGTGCCAAATCATCACAATCTAAAAACGAATCTTATAATCATATGCCCATGACAAGGAGTTGGCTCGTGAAGAATTAAATGCTTCAGATTGAGATTTAAATCCTTCACACCCCACTCCTCAGGGTCTGAGAGCACAGTTCTTCCCTCAGCCAGGTTATTGCAGGAGACTTTGTCCCCAGCATCAGCACCATCACCATGTGCAGCACTGTGCTCAGGGGAGGAGTGAATAGGAGCAGCCTGGCTGCACTCAGGACAGTGCTCAAGGGTCTCCGTGAGCTCTTTCTTCTCATGGTGGCTGAACAGGATCAGTGGCTGCTATTTCCTTATGGAAGTTAGAAGTAGGGATTTATAAGACACAGTGATGACATTCTATTCTTTGGATATCTATCTATCTTATCTATCTATCCACCTAGAACTTCTCTCTTCTTTGGAGTGGATCTCCATGTCCTTTCATAGCCTCATGTACTTTAGGTAAGAGTTCTCAGAGGTGATTAGACTTAGGGTGTATGGATATGTTGAAGGGCACATGTTAATTAGATGATGTCATGGTTTATGTTGGTAGCCCCCAGGTCTCATGCTTTTGCATTGTGCATTTATGACTGGTTCATTGTATAGCGCTCAGATTGATGGAGTCAGTTCTACACCCACCTAGGTGTGGAGCCCAGCATACAATGTAATGGCTAGATGAGGGCTTGTCTCTCCCTCTAGAGGGTTTTCACCTTGCTGTTTGCAGACTCCATGAACTGCAGCCCTGCCATGCCACCCTGCTTTGGAGCCAACTGAGTATGGACTGAAACCTCCCAAAACTGTAAGAAATAAATCTTTCTTTTCCCAACTTTGGGCATCAGGTATTTTGTCTCAGCGATGAGTAAAATGTAACTAAGACAGATGGCTTTGGTACGGATTTGGGTCAGGACAGTGGGACAGGACACAGCTCTGGCTTGCTCTCACCACATATGCTTCATCCCTCTATGAAGATGAGGCACAAGGAAGTTTTCTCTCTATTAATAAAAAAGATCGCAGAGCTTGGGTCGATATTTCCAAGACTTAAGCAATGAGTTGAAGTTGCAAAATATCCTGCCAAATCTTTCAGTGTGAATTTTCTGGCAGGTTATCCAAAATATTTTTTCAAACTGCTTCCCTTTCTCTTGCCACTTTTTCTGATACCATTCACTTCCCTTCTCATTGGGCAGCTGTCCCTCATGAACCAAATCTAGGAGCTCTTCCAAGCAATCCTAATTTATGTTCAGGGTGGTATTGTTAGTCAACTAAACCAAGTTGGCTCCAGGAAGGGAGAATTGGCTTCCTATCCTTGTTTCTTCTCCCAGGCCTAGCTCTGATTTGCTCTGGGTCACCAGAAGGGTGAATTTGACTTATTTTCCACCAAGGCCCAGAATGGCTTCAAAAGTGTTCTTGCCTTTAATAAAATAGATCATTTAATGGGTGTGTGCTGACACTGATGTGCATGACACTCTTTCAAGAGTAACATCTCACACAAAATTGCAGGGAATTATCTTTATTTGTCACAGGAGTACATTAAAAGCATCAGCAAAAGTTTAAAATATTAAATAGATAAGTTATATAATCATTTAATTTTGTTAACAACTGTTATATTCATACATGATTGTGAATTACTCTATGTATTTGATGGTGCAGTATTAAAGTCATCCTTTTACAGTGATTCATATTTATAATACCATCACTCACAATAGGTAAAATATGGAAGTGACCTATTTATACTCAGGAAGAATAAATGAAGACAGAAAATCTGGTATATATATATATACAAAATAGGGACAAATTTGAGTTATTATTAGGAATATGGTTGGGTTTTGAGAAAACAAGAGCAAACTAATTCAGACAAATAAGTTAAATATCATATGATCTGTCTAAAATAACAGATACACATTAGAAACAATATAAAGAACAAAATAAACTTGTTAAGGAACGGAAAAGTGCACTCTGTGGAAAGATGAAGAAATTTGGGGCAGAGGGAATGATAGAGGGACACTGTGACAAGTAACCATTACATACCACAAACACATAGTGATAAGAAATTTATAAAGAATGTTGGACAAAAATAGATGTTAAAAGAAATATGGAAGACTTTTCAGGTGAAAATGATAGACTAGAATATTGGGAAGAAAAGGAAGAGGCATCCCTGGCACAAAATGGAAAATAAGGGTATATACACACCAGTATATGGTAAATGCAGGAAGTTAAGATGTGTATAACAGGATATATTTTAGAATGAATATTCAGGTAACATGTTGAATGTTTGGTATTGCTTCCCTTGATTGCTAATTGTTGAAAATATTTCATTTATTTATTGACCTTTTCTGCATGTGTCTCAGATAAGCATCTATTCATTTCAATTGCCCATTTCTTATTCTGAGGGGTCTAATTTTTTGAGTTCTCTATTCAATGTATTCTTGATAGTAGTTCACTGTCAAAGTGATAGCTGGAAAGCAAATTTGCACTATGTAGGTGAAATAAATCAGAAAAGCTTAAATATTTCATGGTTCATTTTATGTATGAAAACAAGTATTTAAATAAGGTAAAAGGCAAAATAAAGCAGAGATAAAAAGAAATAAAGATATTTTGCAAGGCTAAAATGACCAAAGAAATAGAGGGATGTTAGAGGGAATCTGATGAAACAAGAACTAAAGTGTTTTAGGCATACGTATAATGGTGTACTATAAATGCATCCATTACTGTATTGTACTGTAATTGCAACTGATAAAAATTAATAAGAATTTGAGAACTAAAAAATGAAGTTAGGAAAAAATGGGACAGAGGAAGGTAACGACAGGTGAAATCGAGAAACTCATCAGGAGGCTCCACGTGAAGGCTGGTGCTGTTTCCTTTCAGAAAAGAGCAGAACACAGCACAGTCACATAAGCTCTCCCCACAGCGAGAGGTCTTCAAACCACAACAGGAGTGTCCAGGAGCTCAACAGTGGGGATGACATTTACACAACTTCAGGTGGTATGTGGAGAGCACAACTCCTCATGTCACTCAACATTTCCCATGTTTACAAAGCAAGCATTATTAATATAAAACACATGGTCCATGCATAGGAGTAAAAATCAAAGCTTATAAAGAGTATAAAATACAGTAGAACCCGATTACACAAGTTATCATTTTCTTTTTGTATCAGAGTTCCAACTCATGACATAGCACCAGATACCTCGCAGGCACAGTGCCCCCAAGCTATATTCCTGGCCCTATTAGTTGTCACATTTCCTTGAATGTGTCTTTGTTACCAAACTTCTCCAGTGCAATCACATCTGTTGTGGACACTGCCTGCTCTGAGGTCCAACCACTGCACTGTCTATATAGCAGGAGGAAATGCAAATAGGGCCTCCCTATGTTCATGAAATACATCCCAGCCGACACCTTGAGCTCTGCAGAGGAGCCCAGCCCTGGTGCCCAGCTGTTCCCACTCAGAAATCAGTTCTCAGCACAGATGATCAGTATGGAGTTGGGGCTGAGTTGTGTTTTCCTCTTTGCACTTCTGAGAGGTAAATTATTTAGAACAAAAGATAGGGAATGGAGATACTGACTTGCCAGTATAATGAGTGGGCATATATGACAGTTTCCTGAGCAGGATATTCCTGTGTTTGCTGGTGTCCAGATAGAAGTGCAGATGGTGGAGGCATGGGGAAGCATGGTGCAGACTGGGGCATCCCTGACACTCTCCCATGCAAGTTCAGGATTCACCTACAGTGACTACTGCATGAGCTGAGAACAACAAGAGAGGGGACATCAGTGAGAGCCCAGACACAAACCTCCTGGCTGAGGCACTGGGAAACTGCAGGGGACACTATGTCCCACAGAGAAACAGTCAGAGCCTAGGAGCAAGAAAGGAAGCTGCCCAGTGCGGGCTTCCTGGTGGCCTCTGGGGTTTCCTGTATGCTTTAAAATAATGTGAACTGAGGAGACCTCGAAATTCAGAGGCTTCAGATGGCATGTGATGCGTCCAAGTTGAAGTAAACGTTTTCTGTTAAATCTAATGGCAGAAGTGTCTATTTATGTTTTGACTTTCTTCATCTCCTTTGTATGAATATCACTTGCTGCAAAAACAAGACTTGTATCCATCTTGAAAAAAACTTATGAATTTGTCAGAATTAGGTTTCTTTTAAATATTAAATGATCATTATCTAAAAATTCATCTAATTTTTCCCAATGCTTAGTAGTTGTCTCATGTAGAAATAAATATACTGCATTAGGAAATTAAATCCTTCCCATCTCTGTGTACAAGGTCTGAGAACACACAGCCCTCTTCTCTGCTTGGCCATGTCAGAAGACCTTGTCCCCAGGATCAGCCCTGGCTCCCTGTGAAAGGAAGAGGAGCGGCCTGACTGGACTCAGGGCAGAGTTCCCAGGCTTCTGTGTTCTCATTCTAACAGAGGAAGGTTAGTTGAACTTGGACCTGCATCATTTTTTGGAACTTAGGAATTAGTGAGTCATATAATACAGCCTAATTCAGCATAATATCTCTCTGTCTCTCTCTTTCTCTCTTTCTCTCTGTTTCTCACTTAAATTTTCTGATTTCAAAGTGATAAATAATGGGACTATGTAAGATCAAATACTCTAGTTTCATAATATTCCATATTTCTTTCCTATATAGATTCTCATATTTCTGCATTTATAATTCTCCTTTGTTTTATCTCAGTATCTTATCTCAGTTAATTATATTATTATCAGTCACATATACCTTAGCTGTCATCACATAGTGCAATAGGCCTGCATACTTACTATTATTCTTTTAGTTATGGTCTTTTTAATTTAATATGTTTTTGTTTGATCATGGTCTTCTTTGAAATAGGAACATACACTATGGAGAGAAGAAAAGACTCATCCAGCAATAAATCTCAGAGCAACAGTGCCAAACACAGGATGGCCCAATGCATAGAGACAGCTCTCACCCTGGCTCTCCTCCTATACATCTCAGGCACACATACAAATCACACTGGGTGCTGGCAGGAGAAATCCACTCACAGGCTGGGGCAGTGTGAGAGTATTGATTCTGCAGGCGCCATGCAGATGCTGTGGATCCTTCTGTGCCTGATAGCAGCTTCCCTCAGGAAGGGTCCTGGTTTTGCTACCTCTTCACAGGTTCCTTGGTGTGGGATGGGAAAGACTCACCATGACTTCTTTGTCCTTAGGCATCCCATCTGATCTGATACTTTTGGAGTCATACTAAAGAAAATTAGTATGACTAAAATTAGTTTGGTCATACTAAAGAAAATTACTCACAGGAAACAGAGTCAAAAAACAAGTGAGATTTATTTCAAAAGGTGAAGTGGCCTGCCAGCTGTGGCCATTGGAGCAGCACTGGTGGTGGGCTTCAATTCATTTGTTCTCTTTCCTTATATAGCCCTCTGTGAGTTCACAAAGTCAGGGATTACATGGATACCATCCATCTTTTTGCATCACTATCATTGCTTTGCAGTTTCACGAAACTTTTTATACATCTGGTTAATTGACAAACAGCATTTTGGCATTGGGCAGTTTGGTCACCTTGAGATAAACCTGTTTGCTCCCCTTTTCGTAGTTTTTTATGGCAAAATAATGGAAAGGAGAAAGATTTTTGTGTATTTGCCAAAGTTTGCTTGCTGTTTAAAGTCAAAGTGCTTGTTAAGCAACTGAGACGTCATTGATAGGCCATAAACTAAATAAAGTTTTCAAAACTAATGTTTGAGGGGTTTCTGAAGAAAAGCACATACATGCACACACACACACACACACACACACACACACACACACACACACACCAAATAGTGGGGGTTACAAATGCCCTCACATCAAGACCAAGCCTGGTGTAACCCACACAGACACTGTCCCTCACTTTCACTCTTACATGGGTTCCATAAGTAGCTCTGTCATGAACTGCATCTGGCTGACTCCTGGGAAAGCTCCACAGTGGATGGGGTACTTTTTAGGGAGCCCAGGTAAAACCCAGAATTTCAGTGCTGCACCTTCATCCCTGCTTACACAGGCAAGAACCAGGTCTTCCTGCAGCTCAGCTCTCTGGCCACAGAAGGCATGGACCTGTATTATGTGCAGGACACAGTGAGAAGGTATCATTGCTTTTAACAAAAAAACATTCGTGCATAGCACAACCTTCTATTTATTTGCACATTGCATCATTCAGCTCCGTGGGTCTGGAATGCATATCTTAGGTTGGGTAAATTAGAAAGGTGCAAGTCTCCTTTTGGATCAGGGTTTCACATGAGCTTTTCCTTGCCTGTGCAGCCCTGATACTTCAGAGCTGGGGTCCTTACATCTCCTATAGAAGCATTTGATCAGTGATCTAAATTCCTGCCTCTGGACCCCAACTCCTGCAGGTGCCACTATGTACTTCTACTGCCCTAGATAGAGAAAAAAACTTCAAAATGGAATTATGGGGCATTGAAGGCTAGAATCAGAGCAGAAACTGAAGACATAGACACAAGTCAGGTGCTTGGCATAAACATAATAAAAACCATGCTTCCTAAAAATAAACTTTAAAAACCCCAAAATTTGTAAGAAGCAACAATATAACCCTAATACATAAAATTTCTGTAGGTATCCGTAAAAAACTGTACAAAGATAATATACATCCAGGTCCAAGACTAGTAGAAACCATTTATAATATACATATGTGAGAGATGAATTTCTTCAAAGCATACAGAGAACATTATATATTCTACAAAATAAAGCTACAAATGCAATGATAAAATGAGTGAAAAATCTCAACACAGTCTCCAGAAAATCAAAGATAGGAAAGGGAAATAAGAATAGAACATCATGTACTATTATTATTTATCACCAAGAAAATTAACTACATCAAAAGAGAAAACATGAAAGTAGGCAACTTAAAAGTAGAATGAAAGTCACAAGGAAGTGGGAAAGTGAACAGCTAAGGTGGATAACTGTAATCTAAGTATGTTTATGCATGTTTAAAGATGCAAAATGAAACCCACTAATCTGAACAAAAACATCAAACTCTAATGACAAATTAAACACGTTTAACTAACAGCTCCCACTTTACAATGGGTGAAAGAAAAAAAAAGAAAATTTGAGTGTTAGTGAGGATACCAAGAGTCATTGTGTCTTATTCCTGAGACAATGTAAGCAGTGTGACAATTCTGAAACCCATCTCATCTGATCTTTTACAGTAAAAATGAGTCTCCCACCACAGTTTCAGAGTGAAGACAGGTGAAAGGAGGACTGTGTTACAGATCACCTGTGAACTGCTTGCAGTGTAATTTCCTAGTGACATATCACATTGTGACCTCTTTCCTAGGTGGTCGAACCTCATCTCTGTTTTTAGGACACAGGCCTTCTGTTCCAGATGTCATACTTTAATTTGCTTTGTAACTTTAGTTGTTTTATGAAGTCAAGAAACTTAATTAATTTGCATTTAATTCACTTTTGCTGTTCTGTTCTTCTCTTTGTTTTAAAAAATATGAGATCCACTCTTTCTAATGTAGTTACATTTGCAAGATGGCATGTAGCATTTTTGCAATAAGTTGAAACTTAGAACATTTAATTACCTATTAATAAACCTACTGAGAAAGTTAAACCAAAATGCATTTTCTTGTGTATTTATGTTTATGGCTCCAGGGACCAACGTGAGAATGCCTTCCAGAACATGCTCTAATTGGTAGGTAATATTTGTTGTGAGATTCAGATCTTACACAATGTTTATCCCTGAATTCATTAGAGTAACAACAAAGGTTGTAATAAACCAAAGTATGGAATTATGACATTTAAAAATATGATGTTTTTAAAACTAACTGGGCACATATTTGAAAGGTCATCAAATTTGTTCCCAGTGTCAGATTTAGCTCATTAGCATCAAGATAACATGGCACAGATAATAAAATTTAGGCCACCAAATCAGTTGTCTCCCCTATCTTTGCATACTGCTATGTGACTAACTCACATGCTTAGACTTTCATTAAGAGAAATGAGATGATCTTATTTGTCCAAATGACTATGAAAGAAAACAAGGCTCTTTTGTGTTTTACCCTTATTAAAATATTTTAAAAATAAAAAAGATGAAATGGCTGTTCATGTTCTGTTTGTTGAGAAGCACCAGAGAAATTCATTTAATGAAAAGATTTCTTATCTTTTCTTTAATAACACTGGAAAGAATAAAATTTCACATTTCCAAATGACTATGTATGTTTTCTGAACCAGAAACCTTGTTTAGTAAAAATATTTACTATTTACCCACTTCTTTCTATACACTCCACTTTACCTACAGTTTCAGTCCATTTATGCAGCCCAAGAGCACACGTAAAGGAAGATAAAAGATAGTTTCCTGTCAGTATGGTTGATTTCTCTATATAGTACTTATCCCTGATGCTCTCTCTGATTTCATGTCTTTCCTTACCTCTGATCTGTCAGCTAGACAAGTTGATTTTTAATAGGTGAGCCCATTCTCAAAGGACTCAAATTTTCACTCAAATAAGATTCTGATTTGTTCATCTGGCTCAAGTCACGGTGAACCTGGTAGCGGTCTGGATGGAAGTTGAAGCCACAGTGAGGGGTGGTCAGTGTGAGCCCAGCCACAAGCCTCACCTCTGCAGGGATCAGGACCCACAGACCCTTCTCACAGCCCAGGTGTGTGCAGTCACTTCAGAGGGAGCCAAGGAGCACTCATGGTGGTCACAGTGCCCAGGAGCCAGCCCTTCCAGTTCCCAGCACAGGAGCAGCTGCCTGGAGACCCTGGGGGGAATTTAGCTGCTGAGACTGTGGGTCTTTTCACTCCTCATCCTCCTGTGATCCACTTCTATCTATTTAACTTGAGTAGTAATTGGGCCTTTATTTCTTTCATTATGTCTTTTTTATTTTAAAGAGCATAATACAGAATAAAACAAATCAAAACAAACCAATGTAAGAGAAACAGGACTTTAAAATATGAAATTGATAACACTTACCACAATGCCTCTCGTTTTCTTCAAAATAGCTTAAGACATAGTAAAAATCCAACAGAACAGTATAGAAGAGAAACAATAAAAACGGACAATGAATGTGATAAAGGATTTCTTTTTTTTTTCTTTTTATCGGTACCAGGGATCGAACTCACGACTGCCTGCTTGCAAGGCAGGCGCTTATGCCGCTGAGCTAAATCCCCAGCCCCATTATAAAGGATTTCAAAACAAGCCAATAGTAAATCCAAAACTGCTAACATAATATATCTTGCTATCTTTGAAATAGTTGCTCCTGCTATCAGATTTAACATAATCAAACAAAACAAAAGAAAATAAAACCCTACCCAAGAAAGCAACAGAAATGATATAGGACCTTGAAACAGGACCATAGGGAGTCACCAATTGCTGCAACCTTCAGAAAGAGATCTCACTTAGATGCCACACTGCTTAATGATATATTGTGAACCTATGATCAGACCACTGGCCCAAGCCCTGCAATATGAGTGAAACACAAAGCACCACAGGCATCCAGTGACGTTTCACGTCCATAGCTATCATCACAGCCTGTGTTTCTCTGGATAAGTTGGTCACTTACAGGGGTGGTACCCCTTGTCTGCCAGTCCACTTGCTGGAAGGGGCTGGGGACCAGCCGTTCCAAGTTTGGTGCTGTTTTCCACACATTGTGCTGGTTACCAGACTGGGCTTGCTTTCTGATGGAGCCATTGTTCTCTGCCCCTCCTTTTTCATTATATCTTCTTTGTACAAATTTAGCTGTATGTCATTTTAAACTATAAATCTGTGAATATTTGCTGAACATATTGAAATAATTTAAATATCAACAATTTCATCAATTAAATTTTTAAGTGCTCATGTTTTGTGATTATACCCCATTATACCTGCAACCACCAATACAATGTCAGTGTAAATCATTTTCCTAAATTTGAAGGAATCCAAACATTTTTTTTTCTGACCCTTTGAATTCCTGCACTTCCCATACCCTGACCCAGTCACAGTGAGCACAAATCCATTACTGCACTATGGACTTGCATGTTATGGAAAGTTTTCTTAATCTTCAAAGAATAAAGAGTGCTTCTATCTACATTCAGGTTTAGCAAAATAAGTTTAGATTTTTGCATTTTATGCATATTGTATGTTTTGGAAAAAAATGACATGCAACAGCCATACTGATGAGGATGTGGTAAAATTAGAGCCCTCAAAATGATTATGATATTGTGCAATTTCTCAGCTACTGTACAAATAATTTAGTAACTTTTAAAATTCAGTAAATGGATTTTTATATGATTTATGTCAATGAGTAATTAGTAGAAAATGCACATATGCACAAAATCAAACAAACTGACATTCCTATAAAATTTCTTCACAGTACGTAAAATTTAGAAACTACCTAAAAGTCTATCAGTTCATGGAGAATTTCATCAAAGAAACTGTATCGACACATGGTATACACATCATGCTTCAAAAAATGAGATTACTATTTTATTATTGTGTGAATATGCATTGAAATTTCTTAGTGCATGCAAAAAAACACTTCTTGTGTGACTCTGGTGACAATATCATCTACATTGTTCATACCATTGCACATAGGAAATAGTGCTATGGCTTCCAGGGACTATGGTGACATGAATTAGATGGTGAATTATTAGCGACAGTCATGAATTCTCTTATGGTGAGAAACATGAAGTTTAAGTATTGTATGGTACAATCACAAATGATTTAATATGCAAAAGTCCCATTCAGTTTCATACTTTAGCATTCATTTTATGAATGAGAGTAAAATCAAAGGATAGGAAAACTCAGGAATCTGAAGATTTTTCAGATTGACCAAATGACAAATGGCACAAGGGTGGAGTGAGAGCTGGCACAGAGAGAGGCGACTAAGAACAGCACCTTGCAGACCCCTTTTACTATATTTGGCACAAGACCCCTGGCCTGCAGAGCCTTCAGCATGAAAGCTGGTGTGGAAGCCAACAGGCCTTAGCTTGTACTCATATGCAGTCAGGTGACAGCTGCAGCCACAAGGAATGCGGATGAGGCTGCCAGGCTCTTGTCACCTTGTGACCTAAAGTCACAGTGACACAAAGACACAGAGGACTCCTTTAGATCATTAAGGATACACGCTGCTCTAGCAGGGTTTTGGTGGTTTTGGGGACTTGTGACTCCTTTCTGTCAGCTCTGTGGATTGGGAGTGTCCACCCTATGCCAGGCCCACCACTGTATTTGGGAAGCACAGACCTCGGTTAGTTTTAAAAATACAAAGTTGGACACTTATACCCCAAATCTGATGCAATATTTATTTCGATGCTATTTATATCAGTTTTTAATTGACAGGAGAAAGATTTCAAATTTGGGGGCCACTGTAAGGGACTAAAATGACTTTAGTAAGAGTTAAAAACAGGATGGAGGTCAGGATGGAAAGCTGTGATTTGAGAGCATGGGCCCCTCAGTGTTTCCCTGTTGGAGCTCATGCGTCCCCTGGAGGATATCATTAACACGTGGTAACTTTTTTTGGCAAATTTTCCTAGGGGTCCTGGATTTCTCCATGAGATCAGGCCTTTTGAGACCCGAGCTGGTCTCTTGTTTTGCCTCCCTGCAATGGCAGGACACAGTGTGCATCTCTCCTGTCACTTGAGCATTCAGAAAGTTGACAAGATTTGGAAGCACAGAGCTACCTCTGCCAGAAACAGTCTGTGATTGCCTTTTCTTGAATTCTCAGGGTGAAGAAACACAGGAGAACTATATTTGATGTAAATTTCTCCTTGTGAGGCATTTTTACTGTTTCAGCAGTAGATGTGCAGCCCCTAAATTTGCACATGTGTTATACTCACACTCTTATTCTCCAGCAAACTCAGCCTTCATTAATCAATGAATTTCTTCCAACTTAATCTTCTGATCATGTGGCCTAGAGTAACTTCAGCCCCAGGTAGTGAGTCTTGGACCTACATTGTTATATCAGTCTGGTTCCTCCAGATCCCATATATTATTGAATTGTAATGTGATTCTTTGATATTCTCATGAAAATTTATTAATTTATACCTAATTCATTGTGTTTTTTTGCTATGATTGCACTATATATTGGAAAGAAAAAAACACATGCAATAAACTCAAACAAAAGAAAATAGTATAAAAGCAATCAAAACAAAAGAATAAAAGCATTCAGGCATTTGAGACCAGATAATAGGAAATCAATAATGGCTGTCATAATGTCTCTTGTTCTCTTCAAAGTAGCTGTCCATACCCTCACACATATTGAAATCTTGTGAAGTTATGGCCAACTATTTAGAAGAAAACAAAATACATTATGGAGGCCCCTACTGATTTCCTGTTGTCTGGTTTAGAAGTCCTATGTTGCTTGCATTGTTCTGTTGTCATCATCTTTGTCCTGTTTTGTTTTGTTTTGTTTTATTTTCTTTAAAGTAAAGAAAGAAGAACATTTTTACATATCTATATTTGCTAGGTGATGAGTGGCTTCCCTTGTAATCACCAGAAGCTTTTAATATTTAACTAAGCATTAACAGACCAACTGAAGAATTAAACCACAATATATTATACCTTGTTATTTCTTGATTCTTCATTTTCTGCTTGATTTTGCCTTCCAGGGGATGAAAAGGCCTCACAGCATATCAGCAAGTCGTCTACCACTGAGCTGTGTCCTCCGCCCCATTTTCATATATTGGCCAATTGATCAGGATAAATGTCCATGAAAGCTGACCCCCACAATCATGTGCAGATACTTCAAGCTGATATTTTGTTAAACCTGAGCAAAGTTACAGAATGTGTGTTCTTTTTATCAATGTTGAAATAGGGGCATTAGTGGAAAGCAGCCTGAGGATGGTCCCGAGCTGCCCTGGGATTGGATGCAGGAGGGAAGCAGGGGAAGGAGGGATTGCAGAGGAGCCTCAGGACACACTGATGACATTGCTACTGTGACTGCATGTATGATGATGCAAGTGTCCAAGTGTGTTAATACTTCTCAGGTGCAGACTTTACATGTGGGCAGATTGTGTCTTCTATGTGTCACAGATTAGCAACTTATAATTATAGAAAAGTAGTCAGAGAGTTAATGACAGTTGAAAATGAGAGGCTCACCACCAGGAATCTCCTTAAACGCTGATTCTGTTTACTCTTAGAAAACAGTAGAATGCAGCAAAGTCACACATTTTGCCTGCAGAAAGAGAAGAATGGAATCATGACAAGGCTTGTGTACTCTGTCCAGGACCTAGAACAGGAAGCAGTCTGGGCAGTTTAGGAGAGCATAGGCTCAGGCATTATGGAGGACATTTACTGCACAAAAGCTCTTCTGTAGGAAAAGAAGATGTTTCTGATATTTTAATAACTTTCATTAAGCAGATAAATTGAATAGAAAATGCATTTTATGTGAACAGGAGAAATAAAAGAACATGAAGGGATAGAGATACTGAGCCATTATCTCACAATGAGTTCTCATATTGTCTTGAATAAATCATTGTTGCCAAACTCCCTCATCACAATCACATCCGTGGTGGACACAACCTATGTCAGTTTTTTTTTTTTTTGCCCAGAGCTGTTCATATAGCTGGAGGTGATGCAAATAGGTCCTCCCTGTGCTGATGAAATCCAGCCCAGTCCTCACCCTGCAGCTCTGCAGAGGAGCCCATCCCGGGTGCCCAGCTGTTCCCATTCTTTGATCAGACTGAGCACAGATGACTCACCATGGAGCTGCCACTGAGCTGGGTTTTCCTATTTGCAATTTTCAAAGGTAAATTATTTAGAACAAAAAATGATAAGGATATGAGTGAACAAGAGTGAGGTAACAGTGAACCTGTGTGACAGTTTCCTAAGCAGGATGTCTCTCTGTATTTGCAGGTGTCTTGTGTGAGGAGCAGCTGGTGCAGTCCAGGGGAGGCTTGGTGCAGCCTGGGGTGTCCTGAGACTCTGCTGCGTGGCCTCGGGTTTCACCTTCAGTAGCTGTGCCATGTACTGTGTTCCGCAGACTCCAGGAAAGGGGCTGGAGTGGATCTCATTCATAGGTATCGGTGGTAGCGCATACTACGCAGACTCCGTGAAGGGCCGATTACCATCTCCCGAGACAAAGGCAAGAACACGCTGTATCTGCAAATAAGAAGCCTGAGACCAGAGGACACGGCTGCGTATTACTGTGCCAGAGACACATTGAGGGGACATCAATGTGAGCCAGTCATAAACCTCTGTGCAGAGGCACTTAGGACCAGCAGGGGGCGTTTGAGACACACAGCACTTGTTCTCTACCCCCTAGAGATCAAGTATTTAAATATTTTATTATTTTTAGTTGGAGTTATGACATTTTTACAAATGATGCTATGGCTTAATAGGAAGAGCAGGGAAACAAAGAATTAAAACACAAACTATGGAAAATCCCCACTAAAGCCTAAAATAATTGATTCATTGGCTAAGAGACCATGAAATACAAAAAATCCAGTAAAATAAAATCCTGTAATTGAATTTGTAATTTTCCATTACTGAAACTGTGCATTTTATTTATCCTTTGTTGAAAGAGGAAAAATTCTTTTTAATATTTTATAACAGTATAAAACAAGATAGAAAAATACAATATTAAGTTGTAAGAATGGCTGTACTTACATGATCTTATGTGTCTCTCATATGCAATAGATGGGTTATGGTACATACATAAAATGAAACTTCTAAGGAAATAGAAGAGAAACAAAAAGTCCTCTCAGCTCTATGATAATATACAACCAACTTTCCTATCTGCCCTCTTGGAAAAGTCACATAATACTGTCAAGGAAATGTTTTAAAGCTGAACACTTTAATAAGAAATTAATTCAATAAAAATGATGCTGTTGAAGACTAAAGCATGCAGAGATTTCAGTAGTTATGATATTTTTTCAGTTGATCCCAAAATTTGTCAAATGAGTTTTCAAATTTTGTTCTCAAATGACATTCCTGTCGAACATAAATGTTGAACATTTAGTGTTTCAAAGATTTACTTTCTTTCCCATGAAAAATCATTGTTAAACATCTAAAAGTGCCCAAGTATAACATTGAGATGACAATGAATCAAATGCTGTTATCATTTTTAATAGTCACTTCAAGTGTTTGAGTGTCACAAATCTATTCAACAAGCAGCATAAAAATGAACATAGCACATGGCTTATCTTAAATAAATAAATAAATAAATAAATAAATGTTTTGTTTGACACAGAAAGACACAGCCTTGTCCCATTAAACCATAGAGCAGAGTTCAAAGTAATGATGAAACAAGAACCAAAGAGGTCATCTAGGACCATCTTCAGGAAAAGCCCTGACATTGCTTCTCAACACATACTCAGAGCTCCATGGAACTCCTACACAAGCACAATCATATCATTTATGACCCCCACACTATTGGTCTTCTAAGTTATAAATAAACACATTATAGTTACAAATTTTCCATAACCAATATTTGGTATTTCCTAAACTTTACCTACATCATCAACAAAAAGTCTCCAGCGTGATGCAGTGTGTGTGTTCATTTTCTAAACTGTGCCTCACTGGAATATGAGGAATGGAAACTCAAGGCTCACAGAGCTCCAGTGTGCCCATTTCTGCACACACCCCTGATCGGAGTGTTAACCAGCAGCACTGCTGCTCCTCTGTGGCACTGTTGCATTGCATTCCTGATGTAACTGTAATGAAGAGCCCATTTCTTTTCAAATATGTACCACAAAGTTCACCTTCATCCTTAGTTCATATACTCAATTCCTAACCCAGGTGAAGAAGCATCAGCAGAGCCATCCCCACTTCATAAACATGAAAGCCAGCACCATCACAGTCCCTGGTCACCACCTTGCTCGTATACTCCAGGTGTTACACTCTGATTATCCTCTTGCTTTCCATGTGTCAATGTGTGTTAAGGTCTTGGTTCTTCCACCCCCAGAACAGGACAACATGACATAGAACACAGACATTTGTTCATAGTAATAAATCCCACAAGTGTAACATGCACTTTCCTAAGCATATTGACCAAATGTTGCCTGAACTTGCAAGGTTTTAGGACAGCCTAGGACCACCTCAATGCATCATAAGCGTATGCATTAATATGATAGTTTTCTTCTCTCTCTGTGAGACTATATATCATTCTTCCTACACATCCATCAGTGACATGTGATTTAGAACAGAGATAATAATTCCGGATGCAGGAATAAGTGTGATCTCACCACAGGGAGATAGAGGTGTCCAGTAACAAAGATCAAAACCAGTGTCCACCCAGAAAGTAAGGCCCTCACCTACTTCTGGGTGTCAGGGTTCAGTGCTTTCTTTGTTAGACTCAGAGCACTCCACCCCTTCTCCAGATCCTATCCTGAGGCCCATGTGCAGCCTGCTGATCTATTTGTCCTTACTCCCACTGACTCCCCTGTTATCTGCATTCAGGTCACCTCCTTATTATTAGATATGGGGAGGGCAGGAAAAGGGATTATAAAACCAATGTGTGTTATGTACATGTGCTAACTACCTATGATAAATGAATTCAATATGTTCTGAAAATATGTACAAATAAAAACTAAAAGTCTCAATTAAAAATATAAGAATGGGCATCAGGCTGAAATATGCTGGATTCGTGTCTCTGTTCATGAAATAATACGGATAAAAGAGTTTCAAGAACATGGATTCACATCTCAGTGAATTGAGTGGGCACCAGGCTGAATGCAGGGACTTGTCCCAGTAACAGATGTGACCCATTAACACAGCAGAATATTTGCCTAGTGTGGTCACAGATAAGGGTTTCTGTGAGCTTATTCCATCTCCAAAGTAGACAAACAGTACTCACAGCAGTGGTGATGATGTTGGATGCTTATGCCTCCCTGCTGAAGAGGTCACATCCTGAGTGACCCCTGGATTCAATATTTTCCCTCTTCACACTGGAGCTCAGAATGCACAGTCTCCATGCTCAGGGTCTCCCAGTGAGAAGGGATGGAGCTGGGCTCTGCTCTCCATCATGACACACTCAGGAATGTTCAACCCCACTTTCCTGACTCAGAGACAAATTGAAAAGGATGTCAGTTCACTAAAGAATTCTTCAAGGATATCTAATTTACAGCACTAGTGGATTCCATATTCATGCTACTTTAGGTAATGTGTGAGGCATTTGCTGTGATACTCAGCAGCAAGCAATTATGAGGGTCCTTGCTTCATCTTACTGAAAAGCCTTTCAGTGCACCAAGAGTAAACAGGAACTGCACCCCTCTGGTTGAGTGAGAGTCCCCTGAAGACCAGTGCCATCCCTGTCATGGCTGAAGTCCTTCCACCTGCAGGTTAGGTGCTCTGCTCTGAGTTTCATGTGCACCACTGTTCTCCACCACGGAGGGAGTGGACAGCTCTACGTGTCCTCACAGGAATGTAACTTGTTACAGAAAAAAAAGTGTCAGTAAAAAACCAAGTAATATTTCAAAAAGGCTATAAATTACACTATGCACACATCTACTGGGAGGCAGAAAAAAACCATAAGGAACTTTGAGATGAAAAATGTATCTTCACATACACCCATGAACATACATATCTCTGAGCATATTTCACATGCACAAAGAGAAATACAATCAGATGAATGTCTAAAACTCTATAAAACTTAACATTTGCTTGTGAGACAATTTTTGCCCATTTCAATAAGATGACAACTTTGTGGTACTGGCCTCAAAACCTTGAATTATGCCAGTTATCTAATGAGCAAATGGGAGAATGCAAATTGATTTGAACAAGGACCCTTAAATGGATGTGTAAGTATGAACATAGAATGTGAATTGATGTGTTATGCACAAGCACTTATGCACTTGTGCTGTGTGTACCTCCAGTCCTGTATTCCTGGGACCTGTGTGCTGGTTTTAATATTCCTGAAATCATCTTCATTTGAAAACACAGCCAGCTCCCTGACCAACTCTTCCACTACATGTTCTGTTCTGCAATAAGAGTTTTGGACCTTGAGCAATGGATTCCAGGGACATCACTGAGTTCTTCGAGGGCTCAGTGCTCTGCACCCAGAGGCATACTCAAAAACTTGCACATCCTCTGTCTCCCACTGTCCTTCATATACAAAGTGCAACTCCACTTCATGAGCTGCTACATAAGCTCATATTGCACATTGGCTTAATTTCTTTTGTATTCCAATATTTAAGATTCTCTCAGAGATTTGTAAAGTTAGTGTTCAAGAAACTGGAACAATGTTGGTTCTTTCTATTTCTTGTGATGGCTCCCAGAGATGTGCTCTGGAAAATTCCACAGAATGATGTGGAGTTGCTGCCTCTTATCTCAGGACTTGCCCTGTTCTCCCACTGTCCTGTCTCACGTGCTGCTGCAAGAGACAAGACCTGGGCCCATGAAGCACCTTCACTCGTCTTTCAGGTCACATTCTCTGGTTAGTGCAGCTCTGGGACTTTACCCCTGGAGTTGGCTCCTTCAGCCCCCTGGCAGAAAACTGAGTGGATGTACCATGATGGTAATAGTGGAGACACAACTTGTCATTCATCCCTGAAAAGTCAGCATCTCCAAAGACACAGCCAAGAACCAGTTTTCTGAGTAAATGTCCTCAGTAACCATGGAAAACACAACTATATTACACTGTGTAATACATTTTCTGAGGGGATCTAAGTGTCAGCCAAGGCGTAAAACTCTGTACAGGGTGGTGGGGACCAGAAGGGACCGCTCAGGATCAGCAACAGGAGTACAAGACCAAGAAGAGGGGCCTGCAGGAGAACAAGACTGGGTGCTCAGGACCAGTTGGGAAATCTCTGGACCAGCACAGGGACATGGGGGTCTGCAAGGAACCAGGAGCAGCCCCATAGGGGCATATTATTGAAAAAGATTTTGAGCATATTATTGAAAAAGATGCTTGTTGGCTACTCATTTATGATTACAATAGTGTGCACAATATACTGTCATATTCTCTCATTAGAAAAAGACAGATGACAATCATCTTGAAGCATGACCACTCTTTCTTGGAATTGCTCAGCAAGCTGTTGAGTTCTGTGAGTAGTATTGTAGGACCTCACATACAGGATGATTTTATAGCCTATGATGTCACATTGCATAAGATATTATGCTTTTCATTCTATGTATACATCTGAAATACTGTGAAGTTACCAGAACCACTAGTAAGAATAGATAAGCTGAAGTTACACATAGGAAGGAACAACGTGTTCTGTATATTAGGGATATTACAACAACAAACCTCAAAACACTTATGTGGTTTGAACCCTTAGTGCTCTGAGGCTTTCACCAAAGAACTGGCCATATGTACAGGAGACCATGCAAATAGGGCCTCTCTGTGGTGATGAAAACCAGGCCAGCCTTTACCCTACATCTTTGCAAAGGAGCCCAGACCTGAGTGCCCAGCTGTTGCCACACAGTGATCAGGACTGGGCACAGAAGGCTCAACATGGAGCTGGCACTGAGCTGGGTTTTTCTGTCTGCAATTTACAAAGGTAGACTATTTATAATAAAAGATGCTGAGGACATCAGTGGAAATATATGGCTTAGACAGTGGACCTCAGTGAGTTTCCTGAGCAAGATGCCCCTGTGTTTGCAGGTGCCTAGGCTGAGGTGCAGCTGGTGGAGTCCAGGAGGTCAGGTTTGGTACAGCCAGGGGCATCCCTGAGACTCTCCCGTGAAACACCTGGAGTTACCTTCTGTGACTGCTGGATGAACTGGGCTTACCAGCTCCAGGAAGGGGCTACCAGCATTCATTATGATGGTGACATACACTATGATGACCTAGTGAAGGGCTGATTCACCATCTCCAGAGACAGTGCCAAGAGCCCACTGCATCTACAGATGAGAAGCCAGAGATTCGGGGACACAACCATATGTCACCATGCAAGAGACACACTGTGGGGATCTCAGTGTGAGCCCAGACACAGTTTCCTGCAAGGCACACACACACACACACTCTCTCTCTCTGTCATTTTGAGATAGGGTTTCAGATTGGTCTTGAAGTCACTTGGTAGCCAAGACTGGCCTTCAATTCACAGCAATCCTCTCACCTCAGGCTGCTGAATGCTGGTGTTATAGGCTCATAACACCATGCCCATCTCTTGATCTATTTTCAAGGGGCACACATCCAACATTCAGCCTGACAAGGGTATGTTTTAGCCACCATTATTCCGCATCCATAAAATCCATTCCCACACTTGCTCATCAGGCATCTGCTGATAGGAGTTAGGAAACTAAGATTTTCTTTGGGAGAACAGTAGACCTCCTCATGGCTCACACCATGACACTGACCTTTAGAAGCCTTTCTGGATTTGAACCTGGTTACAGGCCTAAAGGCTTGAGAGGGTTTTGAGTGATGGATCTGAGGAGTGTCAGCATTATCATGCTTGGTAACACAGGCTGTTTCCTCAGGTAAGACAGGGAAGGCCAGCATCACAGGGTGTGTGTGAGAATATCTCGGACCTTCTGAGGAGGGAGATTTATCCACCTGGCAAGATAATCTCACTAGACTTTAAGAGTTGAATATCCTCCACCTCATTAGGCTGCTAACAAATATCTCCATCCCAATGTTCAGAATATAATTCTTTCCCTTTTATCACCCTCATTTTTACTTTTACTTCAGATATCTTTTAAGCCTGAGTGATGAAGTTATACTGCAGTCAGAATTTTCAAGGAAATAAATTTTATAAGGCACACATAATTTATAGGATTATTTTACATTATTCACCCGATGAGTAAAATGCAGAAGAGTGCAAGAGATCTGTATACACACCAGAGAACCCAAGAATCCAGCTAAGGACCTGGATCTCATGGCAACGTCCTCCATAACTCCAGCTGGAGGCCTAGTGCCCACAACAAGGTCTCATGTAAGTCAGTGTCAAGGATCTGCACTGGGAAGCCCCAAAGGTCAGTGGTGGAAGCTAGAATGTCAGTGCCAGCAGGATGAAGGATCTGAGCCAGCAAGTTGAGGTGCCTGCCCTGAATCCAGGAAGCCATGCTCAAAATTAGTGTCTGAGCTCCACCAAGACCAGCAGCCATCCTTTTGGACTGACAGGACCCAATATCTTCAGACAATGAGAATAGCTGGGTTTCTATCGGGAAAAAAACCATGGCAACCTTCTTTAGGACAATCATCTTTCCCTCCACTTCTGATTTTATGCTGCTGGCAACAATCCTCAGGTGGGACTTAACACCCAGAACCACACTGACTAAGTTGGCCAGGTATCACAGCTGACCATAGTTAATTCATAGTTTATTCCATGTTGTATATCAGGGAATAAAATTACCAGGACTATTATGGTTGGAAAGGACAAACAAAAGCTATTGGAGTTGCCTTTGGAGACATAGCAAACCAAATCCAGTATTGAATTCCTGGTGGGATTAAGGAATTTTAGTGCTTCTGTCCAAGTGTTAAAAGGTGCAAGATGTGGGTTCCCACCACATCTCTATTTCAATCCATTTAGCCTGTGCAGAAGATTGATTGGTTGTGGAGAATGATCATAAATTCAATCAAGTAGAAACTCCAATTGCACTTGCTAAGCAGATGTGGTTTCTTTGAGGATGAGGTTGGCTATGGTTTTTTGATCTCTTCACAAGTGGGATGGAGCTACTGATGTGACACATATATTCATCTCTATATCAGCCATAAGCACAGGGGAAGAATCAGCCTTCAGAGTTAGAGATCAGCAGTCTAATCCTGCAGTGTCTTTCCTCAGGGCTATATCAACTCTCCATTCCTGGGTCACAACTTACTCCCCAAGGATCTTTACCACATTTCTCTTCCATAAGGTCACCCTTTGGTCTCTTTCATTGGTAATATCATGTCATTTGCAGCAAGTGAGCCTAAATTGGGAACCATTCTGGACAAGCTTTCAGAGAATGTGCAAACCAGATGATGGGACATAAATCCAACTAAAATTCAAAGCCATTGTGACACTCATGGTAAAAAAGGATAAATCCAAGTGGGCTTATTTGAATTTTGGCAGCAAAACAACCTCACTTCAGGGTTTTGCTCTTAATTGCATTTTAATAGATGATGCAGAAAGGTTCTACTTTGAATGTGGCGTAGGAGGAGAACAAGCTATGCAAGAGGTCCATGCTTCTGTGCAGACTGTCTTGCTGCTGCATATTATGATCCGGTAGTTCTAATGTAATTTGACGTGTCAGTGACAGATAGGGATGGCGTTTGCTTTCTCAGGCAGGGTACCATGGGTAATTAACAGCAGAAGCCTTTAAAATTTTGGAGGATGTTTCAGTCATCAGGTGAATATAGCCAATCTCTTTGAGAGGCTGTTCTTCCACTGCTACTGGCCTCAGTGGAAACTGAAACCTTGAACAAGGGATACCAGGTGACTTTGTGATCTCAGGTGCTTATCGTGACCTGGATGCCACTGATGCACTAGGTCACACAGTTAGAAATGCACAGCAATAGCTCATAGTGAAATATAAGAGGTACACATGTGATCAAGGCAGGGCAGCACCAGGTCACAAGCAACGCATGTGAAGAAGCTGCTCAAATGCCTAGGGGCTCCTACTGATACTGTGTAGCCTTTAGTTTAGCAGCATGTACATATGGCCTCCTGGAAGATAGCTTATGATCAGCTTCAGAGGAAGAGAACATTGTGACCTGGTTTACTGAGAATATCTGTGCATTTTTCCAGCACCATGCAACATAGAAAGAATTTCAGCCCCTTTCAGGAGGTCTCTGATATTCAGTGGTGAAAAGAAATCATCACAATGGACAGAGCTTTAGGTAGTGCACTTGGTGATACATTTTGCCTGGAAAAGCACATGACCAGATTTGTGACTCTATGCTGATTCCTGGGCAGTGATCAGTGTTTTCCACAGTGAGTTCAAGGACAGCCTGAACTGTATAGTGATATCTTGTCTCACAAATGAAATCAATTTTCTGTTCCTCCTCCTACTCCTCCTCCTACTGTTCATCATTGTCATCATCATGTAAATAGGATGACTTGTTCTGTGGACAGCAGTTAATTTTTTCAGCCCCACTCTCACTGCACAATTGGCTCATAAGCAAAGTGCCTATAGTGGCAGGGATGGAGCTCATGAGTATTGGACAGATTAGGGAAATATTGCTTTGAAAATAATTTTCATTTGTTCCATGGTCACCTTAAATTCAGCTCAATTTTCTGTAAGCTGCAAATTCCTATGGCATTTTTGTTGCATTTGCCAACTGTTATTGTTTTGTGCTAGGTTTTATCTGTTTGTTTTGCTTTTGTTTTTTGCTTGGCAGATCCAGGCAGGTTGGATCCACACAGGCAGGAGGGCTCAGGATTTTGGAAGTGTGTGCCAGCACATATTTTGTGGCATTGCTCTTCCTACTGTGTGTGCAGAGCAAGTAAAATTTTTAAAACTTCTATAATGTGACATTGTTTCTTAGGCAGTTGAAACTATAACCTTCTGTAGTTGTTAATGTCTCCTTCTTGTTGGAGTCAAAGAGAGTGTGCTCCTTATTGATGGTAATCATGTTAGTTACAAGTATAGATGTCTGTGTCACACCTATTGGCTCGAGATTTATTTTATGATTGTAAAGACCCAAAGTCTCCTCGGTATGACCCTGAAGGTACAGAATGTAGGGCATCTGACCATGAATGATGGCCAGTGCTGCCTGTATGTCTTCCTCCATCCCATCAGAGTCTCCTGAAAATGACTTCCAACAAAGTTCAGCAGCTTTCAATAGGAGTCTCATTGCCTGGTTCAGCTCTCCTTCTGTCATTATGGCACACATGGCATCACAGCACAGTTTATGCGTCCCTTCTGGGAGATCCAGGTTCTCTAGAGCTACGTTTCCCCTCTGCTCTGAGGTGCAACAGCTGCAGGAAGGTTTCTTTCCTCTTCTCATCACAATCTCCTTGGGAGCCTCAGAAGAGATTTATGTACATGGCTAAGCATGGATCATAGCATTCCAAATGTTATAGAAATCCTGCTTCTTTAAAGGTGGCATAGTTGCAGATATATCAGAGAAGGGAAAAATCCAGAAGGGTTGGCAAAATAATTGGGAAGAGAGCAAGTTTGGGTCAGGTGAAAAGTAATTAAATAATAAAAATTAAAACACACTCAGGAGTGGAGAGGCCTGGTGTGAAGGGGAACAATGGCTACTGAAGCTGCTCTTGTTTTAAAGTGAGGTGAAGAACACTTTATTAGGTTGGTGTAGGGTGCACTTAGGAGCAGAGAGTGGCTGCTTAAAGCAGTGGGGCACAGAGTAGATTTTGAAGATGCAGCGATAGCACCTGTTACAAGAAAATACCTTGCAGAGCTGTTTTGATTCTTCCCAAGTATGTATGTGCCTTTAACTAGGGTGCGCTCCATGGTAATTTGCCTCCCATGGGCACAATTCTTGGAATCAGGAATCAAGTGGTGGGATTGGGAAAGGTAAAAATTATAGCTGCTCCTAGTCACCTACAAGCAAATTTTCTGCTTTGTGTTCTCACAAATGTGTGCAAGCCGGCCTATATGTCTTAGTTTCAAAGGAGCAGGAAGACTTGCATATGCAGCACGATGATGTTTTTACATATCTGGAAGCTGTAAATTTTCCATGGTTGTTTTGGGCTACTCATGCCTCTAAGGAAACAAGCTAAAACGGGAGTGGTAGTGTGCCATGGGCGATCGATCTCGGCTGTTCAAAGGAAACTGGACTGTAACTCCACAGTGTAGGAAACAAAAAACATGTGGAATGCAAAAGTTCCCTTAGGACATTTCCTACCATACTCATATTAAAGTCAATGATAAACCACCAGCAGGGGTCGATGTGGATCCACTGAGCACATGCACAGGTCAGGGCCCAGGAGCAGGCGCAGAGCATGAAGCAGGGGACTGAGGGTTTCTTGTTGACCTCTGGCTTTCCTCAGTGTGTTAGCATCACATAATAGGAAGGGACCTGAAATACACAGGCTTCAGATGACTTATGAAGTATTCAGGATACTAGTATGTATATATATATATATATATATATATATATATATATATATATATGTGTGTGTGTGTGTGTGTGTGTGTGTGTGTGTATGTATATATATATGTGCTAGTATCCTGAAAAAGACTCAGAAATATATATATATATGTATATATTTGTATATATGTATATATACGTATATATATGTATATATATATATATATATATATATATATATATATATATATATATATATATATGTTTCTTAGTCTCTTTCATATGATTTTTCTGTAAAACACAAAGTACCATTTGAGAATCTAAGTTTTTTGAATGTCACATCATCATTATCTAAATCTACACCCTAGAGTACAGTGACGTATTAGGAAGAGGCACAACAGAATATTCAAGTTGTTATTTCTTTTTAAAAGGACATGTGAAGAAGTTATTACAGGTAGATACAGGATTCACTCCAGAGTAGGGTGCCGGTGCCCAAAGAAATGTAACACTGGAATGGCCATTTGAAGATGCAGTTACAGTGCCATTCAAAACAGCAAAATACCTTGCACGGCTGGTTCAAACCTCTTCAGAAGGTTTAATGTGCTTTAAATCAGGGTGCACTCTATGGTAATTTGTATCACATCACCACAATTCATGGGTCCAGGAATCAAGAGATGGTGGTGGGGTACAATTAAATTATTAGTAAAGGCACATTTATAAAACAACTAGTTTAAGCCAGATGTCCTGGCTCACACCTGTAATCCCAGCACTTAGCAGGCTGAGGTAGGAAGATAATTGAGAGTTCAAGACTAGCCTGGGCTATAATGTGAGCTTAAGGCGAGGCCAAACTGCACAGAAAGGCATTGTCTCAAAAAAACAACACACACACACACACACACACACACACACACACACACACAAATCTAACTTATAGATGCGTTACAACGAGTTAAAAATCAAACAGTAGCCTCTGCCTAGCTCCTGCTCCCTGTAAGGTAAACGCCCTGCTGAATTCAGACACCCTTGTTGTCTGGGTCCAGCTACATTTCTTCTGAAACTGTGCAGGGCCAATTTCACTATTTCAGCTGATGTTTCCCTTAATGAAGAAAATATATTGCTCCTAACTGGCTTGAAGGACTTTGGTTGGGATAAATTAGCCCAGTCAAAGATATTTTTTCGCTCTGCTTGCTCCTCTTGAACCCTCCTATCATCCCCAGAATGTTCCTATGTTATGATAAACAATTCCTTTTTAGCAAATGTATGCAGAGTTAGCTTATCTGACAATATGTGACTGAATTCCATCCATGTAACCAGTTATGCAGTGCCTTGTACTTCCTGCTTGCAAACTGTAGTTAAACTGACTCCAAACTGCCTCAGTGCTGATGATTTGGATCTGAGATTCCCCTCAGCCAGCTAGCATATTAAACAGTTGCCTTCTTGATTCCTTAGTGCAAAGATTCTTCCATACATTTTGATATTGTTTTTCCTGTAACAATGGAACTGGGAAAGGTACCAGTCACCATTATCCCTGGTGAACTACAAGCAACATTTGTGCTCCCTCTTCCCACAATCATGTGTTCTGCTGGCCTAGATGTCTTAGTTCTGAAAAAGAGGGGAGGCCTGCACCATGCACCACAATGATCATCTCATAGAACTGGAAGCCAAGGATTTACCCTAGTCATTTTGGGCTCCTCATGCCTCTGAGGAAACACGCTAAAAGAGAAGTGGTAATTTGGCATGGATGATTGATTGAGACTTAAATAGTTGGAAATTTCCTAGATGGGCCAGGGTGTAAAGAAATCAAAGATGTTTCAGGGCAAACTCTGCACCGGGTGGAGGGAACACGGGATAAGAGGGCAGCATGGAATGAGAGAAACCTGATGTTGCTCAACAGGAAAATAGAATAATGATTCAAATTGATCAAACTGTCACTCCCACCACAGGCCCAGAGTGCAGGGACTGGAGAGAGTGACAGGGTGGAGATATCTGGGGTGTCCTTTCTCAGGTTACCTCAACTGACAGCCCTTCACATATCAGGACTCCTTCCTGTCAGTGTACCGGTGCTCCTGTATACTCAAGCACAATGTGAGCCTCAGGGGATGACACTGAGGAGTGCAGAGATCATGTGTGTGCCTGGTGTCCATGGGGTGCTCCCTCTGCTAGTGCACTCATGCCCAGAGCTGTGGGTTATGGACACCTTCTCGCTTTCAACACAAGACCCAGACATCCGCAGGCACAGGAATGAACCCCTGAAGAAGGGAAGGAGCTGCAGAGACTCCATAAAGGTGATGCCAGAACCCTGTGGAGTGAGAACCATGTCAGAAAGGCACCAGAGCTCAGGGCCTCGGAGACATGTGTTGCCCCATTCTCCAAAAGTCTCCTGGCCTTCAGACCCCTGGCATGAAAAGCTGATGTGGTCTTTCCCTCCTGGCTCTAACTCACACCTGTAGGACTCTTATAGGTGCTGCACTCCACAAAACATGTTGATGGAGTGACAGGGCTTCATGAAGTGACAGAAAATCACAGTGACATAAATTCAAAAGAAATTACAGGAGCTCATGCAGGCAAGACCTTGGTCGGTACACCTGGGGTTTGGTTGTTGTTGGTACACGTTACTCCTTTCTGTCAACTCTTTAGATTGGGAATGTCCACTCTCTGCCAGGCCCTCCACTGTGTTTGGGAACGAACTAAACTTAACTTGTTTAACTTTATGAATACCAACTGGAGTGAGTCATACCCAAATGTCACCTATAGTTTATTTAGGTGGTATTTAAAACAGATTTTAAATTGGTTCTTGAGAGATTGAAATCTTTTGGCCAACAAAAGTGCCGGTGGGATCTGCATAGACCCAGGAGTGGCCCCGGGGAAGGAACCCAGGAGGACACAAAGGATACACACCTTCCCCTCTGTGTCTGAGTTTCTCTTATGTCTTAGCATCATAGCCACTGGCGAGAACTTAGAGTGTGTCCTCGCCAGTTTACATGTGACCTCTCCAGACTGTGTAGAATGAAAAGGACTTTGTTTGCAATAGTTAGAATATAAATATGTATATATATATATATATATATATATATATATATATATATATATATATCATTCCATGGGCATCTGCTTCACATGAACTTCAGTGTGAGGGCAAAATCAACTTGCACATACTAGAAAAGAAGACAGTGACTCTTAAGAATTTTGATGCTTTGAGAAACCCAGTTACCATGATTGTCTCCACCACCATCATCTCACACTGAACTGCTAATTTCATCACATGATGAGACAGTGTCTCATGCAGCAGTAAATCTTTCAGGTTAAGAAAGCTAAAATAGAAGAAGATCTAGGAAGGAGGTTATACTGTTAAAATGAAAAGAGGATTTATGAGTACTGTTTCATTGCATACCTTGAGAAAGAGCAAGATTTCATCAATGTTTAACAAGTTGAATATTGCTGTCAAAATGTTTCATTCATATATATGTATAGGAATTAATAGCTCAATAGTTATTTTAGTGATAAAAAAGGAGATGCCATACTTTTGAACACATACTTGAAAAAGACACTACTTGTCTATTTATTTATGAAAATATTATAATGCAGAAAATCCACATCTGGGTCTCTCCTTAGAAGATGTCTGGCACGTGTCATGAAGCATGACCACTCTGCCTTGGAACAGCACAGGAAGCCATTGAGCAGTGTGGGAAGGATTGTAGGAAAAACACATAAGATGTTTTCATAACTAATGAGCTGACATCTCAGAGGTCTACTATGCTTCACAGTCTATGTACACATGGGCAAATATAGGAAATTGCCAAATCTATTAATTAAATACAAATGAAGCAATTAAAAAATCAGATGAGGTTAAGTGTTTAGCACTACACAGACACCTAGGGAAAAAAACATATTTTTGATAGAATTAGGAATATACCAAAACACCTCTCAAAATGAACATGTGTTTAGACCCTTAACTTTCTGAGGTTTCTGAGTTTGGGCTGAGTTGGGTTTTCCTGTTTCCACTTCTGAAAGGTAAATTATTTAGAACAAAGAGTAAGGAATGGGGAAGTGGATGTGACTGGGATAAACAGTGGACACCTGTGACAGTTTCCGAACAGGATGTCTCTGTGTGTGCAGGTGTCCTGTGTGAGGAGCAGATGATGGAGTCTGGGGGAGGCTTGATACAGCCTGAGGAGTCCCTGAAACTCTCCTGCGCGGCCTCGCGATTCAACTTCAGTAGTGAATGTATAGACTGGATGACCCCCCAGGCTCCAGGGAAGGGGCTGGAGTGGATCTCACGCATCAGTGGTAATAATAGTTACATAAACTACGCAGACTGTGTGAAGGGCTGATTCACCATCTCCAGAGACAATCGCAAGAACAAGATATATCTGCAGATGAGCAGCCTTAGACCCGAGGACACGGCCCTGTATTACTGTGCAAGAGACACAATGAGGCAAACCTCAGTGAGAGTCAGTCATAAATCTCCAGTGCGCTTAGTACCAGCAGGGGTCGCTCTAGCCACACAGCACAGAATCTAACAAAAGAGCACATGCATTTCACCATTTTACTATTTTAGGTTATCGTTATGACATTTTAAAAAATGATGCTGTAGAATAATAGAAACAACAAAGAAACAACTTTTAACAAAAGTATTACATAAAATGCCAACTAAAGGCCAGAATAACTGATTCATTGTCAATGTCCAGAAAAGACAAGAAATACATTATACGGAAATAGTGTAAAATGGTTTGCTATTGTCCGTTATTGAACTGTGTATTTTGCATTTTGTATCCTTTGCTCAAAGAGGAGAAAATCTTTTCAATCTTTATAACAAAACATAGAACAAGGTAGTAAAACACACTATAAACTTGTAGTGATGTATAAAAATAAAACATCTTACATGTCCTACAGATTATATGATGGACAAATAGACAAAAAATATCCATAAGATGCATGACTACTCTTTCTGGAGTGATATGGAATCTCAGTGTGGTTTTAATTTGCATTTCTCTCATGACTAATGATGATGAACATTTTTTCATGTATTTATTTGCCATTCATATTTCTTCATCTGAGAACTGTGTATTCATTTCAGATGCCCATTTTTGGATTGGGTCTTTGAATTTCGAGGGTCTGATTTTTTTTTAATTCTTTATAAGT
>PVJX010000181.1:77469-141075 GCA_004027295.1 Dolichotis patagonum | reverse complement strand
ACTGTCCATGAAGATTTTTTCCCAATTTGTGGGTTTTCTTTTCACTCTGCTGGAAACCTCTTTTGACATGGAGAAACCCTTTAATAAGATGTGGTCCCAGTTATTGATTCTGGGAAGTACTTCCCGTGTACTTTGGTTATTGTTCATGAATTCTCTTCCTACACCTATATCTTTGAGGTTTTTACCTACTTTGTCTTCCAGCAGTTTTAGTGTTTCTGTTTTAATATTTAGATCTTTGATCCATTTAGATTTTATTTTAGTGTATGGTGATAGACATGGGTCTAGTTTTAGTCTTCTGCATATGGACAGCCAATTTTTCCAGCACCATTTGTTAAAGAGACTGTCATTCTTCAACAAGCATGCATGTTTGGCCCCTTTATCAAAGATAAGGTGGTTGAGTGAGTTTGTGGTTGTGGTTGTATATTCCAATCTATTCCATTGATCCTCGGGTCTGTTTCTATTCCAGTACCATACTGACTTTATCACTGTAGCTTTGTAGTATAATTTCAAGTCGGGGATTGTGATGCCTCCTGCCTTGCCTTTGTTGCTTTTGTTTTATTCTCTTTCAAATTAAAAAAAAGATGTATGACTACATACAATTCACATTTTTGCCTACTCACAATGAAATATCACATAATACTCTCAGAAAATGGTCTTAAAACCACAACCTTTAATAACAATTTAATTCAATAAAAACTATGGTACTAAATACCAAGTGATTCAGAGATTCCAATGAATATCAGTTTTTTCAGTTGATCAAAACTTCTGTCAAATAGTTTTTATAAAGTACATTCTAAGCCAACCTTACTGATAAATGTCACTGATTAATATTTACTTTCTTTCCCATACAAGGTCTCTGGCAAACATCTAAAAATGTCTGTGCATAGCAAAGTTGAGATGACACTAAATCATATGTTTGAATTGTTTTTATCATCTCAAGAATTTCAATGTCGCAAACTTATTCAATGAAACAAACAGCATAAAAATCAAAATATTTATGTGTTTCCAGGTGTCCAGTGTGAGGTGCAGCTGGTGCAGTCCAGGAGGGCAGGCTTGGTGCAGCCAGGGACATCCCTGAGACTCTCATTGCAGCCCCTCGACTCACTTTCCATGACTGTAGGATGAAAAGGGTCTACCAGCTCCAGGGAAGGGGCTTCCAGCATTCACTGAGATGGTGACACACACAATGCTGACCCTATGAAGGCCTGATTCACCATCTCCAGAGACAGTGCCAAGGGCCTACTGTATCTACAGATGTGCAGCCACAGATATGGGGACACAGCCATATGTTACCATGTGAGATACAGTGTGGGGACATCAGTGTGAGTCCAGACACAAAGCTTCCTACAGGGCACACACACACACTCTCTCTCTCTCTGTCACTTTGAGATGAGGTTTCAAATTGGTCTTTAAGTTACTTCATAGACAAGGCTGGCCTTAAAATCACAGCAATTCTCTCTCCCTCAGGATCCTGAGTGCTGGTCTTATAGGATCATACCACCACGCCCAACTCTTGATCTCTTTTCACTTGGCACATATCCACAAACTCAGCCTGATCCAGGGTAGGTTTTAGCCACCATTGTTCCACACCCATAAAATCCATTCCCACACTTGCCCATCAGGCCTCGGCTGATAAGAGTTAGGAGACTAAGATGCTCTTTGGTAGATAGTAGACCTTCTCATGGCTCACATGGTGTCACTGAACTTTACAAGCCTTCCGAGATTGGAACCTGGTAACAGGCGTAAAGGCCTAACATGGTGCAGAGTGTGGGACCTGAGAAATGTCAGTATTATCATGCTTGGTAACACAGGCTGAATTTCCTCCAGTAAGAGAGGGAAGCCCAACCCCACAGGGTTTGTGTGTGAGAACACCTTGGGCCCTGTGAAAAGGGAAATTGTTCACTTGGCAGGATAATCTCACTAGAGTTCAGGCGTTCAGTTTTGGCTACCTCATTTGGGTGCTTACAAATATCTCCATCCCAATGCACAGAATCTAATTCTTTCCATTTCAGCATGCTCATTTAACTTCAGGTAATTTTTAGGTTGAGGATTAAAGTTATAGTTTATAGTGTAGTGAGAATTTATAAGGCAATAAATTTAATTCAGGGCACATAATTTACAGGATTAAGTTATATTATTCACTCAATGAGTAATAAGCAGAAGAGTGCAGGAGATCTGTCCATGAAACAGAAACCCCATGAATCCAACTGAGGACCTGGAACTCATGGCAATGTCCTCCACAACTCCAGCTAGAGGCCTAGAGTGCATGACAAGGTCTCATGCAAGTCTGTGTCAAGGATCTGCACTTGGAAGGCCCAAAGCTCGGTGGCTGGAGCTAGAAAGTCTGCACAAGCAGCATGAAGGATCTGAACCAGCAGTCTGAGGGACCTGCACTGGATCCAGGAAGCCATGCTCAAAATTAGTGTCTGAGCTCCGCCAAGAAGATCAGCAGCTGTCCTTTGTGACTGACAGGACCCAATCTCTTCTGACAAGGAGAATAGCTGAGTTTGTGTCAGGAAAACCACCATGACAAACTTCCGCAGGACAATCAGTAACAAACCACATTTCCCTCCACTTTTGCTTTTATGCTGCTGGAAACAATCCTCAGGTGGGACTTAACACCAAGGGCCATGCTAAGTTCAGCCAGGTGTCACAGCTGATCAAGTGAATTCACTATGTATACCAGGGAATACAATTGTCAACACTACTATGGTTGGAAAGACAAAAGCTATTAGAGTTGCCTTTGGAGAAACCAAATCCAGTGTTGAATTCCTGGTGCAAGTAAGGAATTGAAGTACTTCCATTCAAGTTTTAAAAGATGCAGGACTGCTGGTTCCCACCACACCTCTATTTCAATACATTTAGACTGTGCAGAAGATTGATTGATCTTGGAGAACGGTAGTGAATGGTCATAAATTCAATCAAGTAGCAACTCCAATTACACTTGCTGAGCAGATGTGGTTTCTTTGATGATGAGGTTGGCTATGGTTTTTTTATCTCTTCACAAGTGGGATGGAGCTATTGATGTGACACATGTGTTCTTCTCCATATCAGCCATAAGCACAGGGGAAGAATTAGCTTTCAGAGAGTGAGATCAGTAGTGGAATCCTGCAGTGTCCTGCCTCAGGGCTATATCAACTCTCCATTCCTGGGTCACAACTTAATCCCCTAGGATTTTGATTACCTTTCTCTCCCACATGGTGTCCCTCTGGTCTCTTTCACTGATAGTATCATGCCATTGGCACCACGTTGGCAACCACTCTAGACTTAGCAGCAGAGCATATGCAAGCCACATAATGAGACATAAATCTGACTAAAATTCAAGGTCACTATACCTCAATGAAACTTGTAGGAGCCCAGTGGGAAATTGCTAGTTATCCTTTCTAAATTGAAAGATAAATTGTCCCATCTGAATCTTTGTAAACCCAGATGCCCAAAACTGTGTGGGACAATTTGGATTCTGGAACCAACACAGTTTCACTTAAGGATTTTACTCTTGCAGTTTAGTAAATGATTCAGAAAGGTGCTACTTTAATGTGGCCTACAAGGAGAACAAGTTCTGCAAGAGGCTCAAGCTTCTGTGTAGACTGTCCTGCCGCTGGTCCATATGATCCAGCAGATCGAATGGAATGTGTGGTGTCAGTGACAGATAGGGAGGTTGTTTGGTTTCTCAGGCAGGGAGCCATGGGTAATTAACAGCAGAAGCCTTTACAATTTTGGCCGAAGTTTCAGTCATCACCTGAAGATAACCCCTCTCCATCTGAGAGGCTGCTCTTCCCCTGCTACTGGCCTCAGTGGAAAATGAAAGCTTGAACAAGATACATCAGGGTACCTTGTGATCTAAGCTGCCCATTATGACCTGGATGTCACTGATACACTAAGTCATATAGTTGGAAATGCATAGCAACAACTTATCATGAAACGGAAGAGGTGCACACATGATCAAGGCAGGGAAGCACCAGTGGCCACAAGCAAGGCACATGAAGAAGCTGCCCAAATGCCCTGGGGCTTCTGCCCATACTGTGTAGCCTTTAGTTTAGCAGCATGCACCTATGGCCTCCTGGCAGGTACCTTATGATTAGCTGCAATGGTAGAGAAAACTGTTTCCTGGTTTACACTTAATTGTGTGCATTTTGCTGGCACCACACACATGGCCAACTGTAGGGTCCCATCCCACTTTCAGGCGGTCTCTGATGTTCAGTAGTGAAGAGAAATCATCACAATAGCCCGAGCTTTGGGCAGTACACTTGGTAATACATCTTGCCTGGAAATCACATGGCCAGATTTGTGACTGTATGCTGATTCCTGGGCTGTGGTCAGTGGTTTTCATAGTGAGTTCAAGGATAGCCTGATCTGCAGAGTGATTCCATGTCTTACAAACTAAATAAACCTTCTACTGCTCCTCCTCCTCCTACTGGTTCTCTTCTTCATCACCATCATGTGAATAGGACAACTTGTACTGTGGACAGCAGTTAATGTTTTTCAGCCACCCTCTCATTGCCTAACTGACTCATGAACAAATTGTCTATGGTAGCAAGGATGGATTTTATGAATATTAGACAGTTCTTGCAAGTCTAACATTGAAAAATATTTTATTTGTTCTATGGTCAGATTAAATTCAGCTAAATTTTCTGGAAGATGAAAATTACTGCAGTATTTCTATTTCTTTTGTTAGCTGTTATTGTTTTTTCTGTATTTTTTGTTAGTTTGTTTTGTTTTTGTTTTTTGTTTGGCAGATTTGGGCAGCTTGGATCCCCAAAGGCAAGAGTGCTAAGTATGTTAAAAGTTTGTACCAACAGATATTTTGTGGCATTGCTCATCCTGCTGTATGTGCAGAGCATGTAAAGATATTTACAATTCTATAACATGAAGTTCTTTATTAGAAACTTTAAGCTTCTGTATTTGTTAACTGAACCTGTTTCTTAGAGTCAATGACAGAGTGGTTATTACTGATGGTAATCATTTTAGCTACAGGTATAGCTGTCTGTGTCACATCTATTGGCTCTAGTTTTACTTTCTCATTTAAAGATGAAAATTGTTCTCTGTATGACCCAGAATGTACAGAATGTAGGGCATATGACCATGAATAATGGCCAGTGCTGCCCATGGGTCTTCCTCGATCCCATCAGGGTTTCCTGAAAATGACTGCCAACAAAGCTCTGCAGCTTTCAATAGGAGTCTCATTTCCTGGTTCAACTGTCCTTGTGTCATTACAGCACACATGGCATCGCAGCACAGTTTGTGGGTCCTTCCTGGGAGGCTCAAGTTCTCTGGTGCCACTATTCACGAACTGCTCTGAGGTGCAACAATTGCAGAAAGGTTTTATTCCCCTCCTCGTCAAAATCTTCTTGAGAGCCTCAGAAGAGATTTGTGAACATGGCTAAGCATGCATGATAGCATTCCAAATGTTATAGAATTCCTGCTTTTTTAAAAGTGGCAAAGTTTCAGACATATCAGAGGAGAGAAAAATCCAGAAGGATTGGCAAAATAATTGGGCTGAGATCAAGTCTGTGTCAGGTAAAAAGGGACTACATAATAAAATTAAGGTACACTTAGGAGTGGAGGGGTCTGGTGTGAAGAGAAATAACAACTACTCAAGCTGCTCTTGTTTTGAAGTGAGGTGAAGAACACTTTATTAGGGTTGGTGTAGGGTGCACTGAGGAGCAGAGTGCAGCTGCTCAAAGCAGTGAAGCACAGAGTGGCCATTTGCAGATGCAGTGACAGTTCCTGTTACATGAAAATACCTTGCAGGGCTGGTTTGATTCTTCCCAAGTCTGTATGTGCCTTTAACCAGGGTGCACTCCCTGGTAATTTGGCTTCCATGGCCACAATTCATGGACCTAGGAATCAAGCATTGGGACTGTGAAAGGTGCCAATTACAGCTGCTCCTAGTGACCTGCAAGCAAAGTTTCTGCTTCCTGTTCCCGCAAATGTGTACACTGCTGGCCGAGATATCTTAGTTTCAAAGGAGCAGGGAGACTTGTACCATGCAGCATGATGATGATTTCACAGATCTGGAAGCTTGGGATTTACCTTGCTTGTTTTGGGCTGCTCCTGCCTCCTGCCTCTTATAAGGTAAAAAGGGAGTGATAATGTGGCAGGGGTGGTTGATTCATACTATGGAAGGCAAACTGGACTGTTACTCCACAGGATAGAAAAAAATAAACTTGTGCACAGTACAAAAGTTCCCTCAGGGCATTTCCTTACCATACCTTTATATCACGGTCAATGAGAAACCACCAGCAGGGGGCGATGGGGACTCATGGATCACAGGGCCAAGAGCAGACACTGAGCAAGAAGATGGAGGTTGAGGGTTTTCTGTTGGCCTCTGGAGTTTCCTCTGTGTGTTACATAACTAGAAGGGACCTGAAATACACAGGCTTCAGATATCTTATGAAGTATTCAAGATATATGTTCAGTTAACTTTGTATACATTTTTTCTTTTTTTGATTTCTATCATGAATTTTCTCAAATAAGCAATAACCTCAAAGTAGGTTGTATACATTGAGAAATTAAGTGTATTTTGAATATTAAATCATCATTCTCTAAAATGAAATTGTTGTTTTGCTCATCATGAGGAGCAATTGTCTATTACCAGATTAAATTTTTGAGATTAGAAAATTAAATCCTTCTCATTCCTTTTCACAGGATCTGAGACCTTGCAGTTCTCTCCTCTCCTTGGCCCTCAGGATACCTGGTCCCCAGGCTCAGCCCAGCACCACGAGGAGCTCTGGGCTCAGGGGAGGAGGAATAGGGGCAGCTGCACTGGACTCAGGGCTGTGTGCTGGAACCACGTTGAACTCTTTTTGCAAATATTATCTGGCTGGAATTTTATTTAGGTAATTTATAAATTAGGAAGTTGTAAAATATATGTTACCATCCTTATTTGGTTTCCTTTTCCTCATTTCTGTCACTGTTTCTGTCCCGGTGAAGCTCAGGGAACCTGGTAACAGTCTGGATGGAAGCTGGATCCACAGTGAGGGGTGGTCAGTGTGAGCCCAGCCAAAACTCTCACCTCTGCAGGGATCAGGACCCATAGACCCTGCTCCTCACAGCCCAGGGTTGTTCAGTTCCCATAGAGGGAGTTGAGTAGCACTCAGAGGAATCACATTGCCCAGGAGCCAGCCCTTCCAGGTCTCAAAACAGGAGCTGTGCACAGAGAGCCTGGGGGACTTAAACTGCTGAGACCCAGGGTCCTCCTCATTACTCATCCCCCTGTGAGCCACTTATCACTATGAAAGTGAAGTAATAATGGGACCTGTGTGTCTTTCATTAAATCTTCTTCATGCAAGTTAGACTATATAACATTTTATAACTATGAACCTGAATCATTAAAAAACTGTTTGAAATAATTTAGATATCAACAATTTAACCAATTCAAACTTAAATCTTGATTATTGTTGAGTACATGCCATTAGACCTGCAACCACCAACACAATATTAGTTGAGTTATTTTCCCAAATCTCATATTTTGCTGTCCATTTTCATTCTCGCATTCCCCACAACCTGACTTGGTCAAAGTGACTGCAGATCTACTACTCCCTTTGTGGATTTCCTTTAACCAGAAAATTCTCTCATGTTTCAAATGAAAGAGAGTGTTTATAGCCACACTCAAAAGTTTAGCAAAGTAAATTCAGTTTTTGTGCATTTTATGTCGCCCTCTATGGTTAAGGTAAAAATGACTGGCAAGACACATACTAATGAAGATGTACTGATGTTAGAGCCCTCAGCAATGAGGATGAGACTCTGATTTCACAACTACTCTACAAGTAGTTTACTATCTTTTGGAATTCACAAAATGAATTCTTCATAGGATTTACATCTTTTGGTAATTAATTAAAAATGTTGAAATTTCACATTTGCACAAAATCATAGAAGCTGACGTCCCTATAAAAATTCTTCATGGTAACCAAAACTTAGAAACTATCTAAAAGTCCATGAATTCAAAGAGAATAATCAAAGAAATTTTACCCAAACATGGGCTATTCTTCACCCTTAAAAAAAAGAGTTTAATATTCTTGTTACTGCATGAGTATGCATTGAAACATCCTAATGAATACAAAATTCCCCTCCTGTGTGTCTCTAGTGACATACAACATCTAAATTTTTCAAAGTAGTTGGACACTGAAAATACATCTACAGCTTCCAGTGATTATGAGGACATGAATTATGCAATGAATAATTAAAAATAGTTACAAGTTTCCTTATCATGATGAACACACAGATTAAGCATTGTTACAGTAGAATAAGAAATGATATAATATACATTTTCCTCAATTGTATATGTAAACTCTGATCTTACTTTTTGTGAGTAAATTTCAAGCAGAGTGTCATTAATAATGATATACCAAAGGCTATAACACCTATTGCATTTCTGAAGAAAACGAACAGTACAAAAACCTAATTTACACATTAAAGCTTACTGGAAAATCTCAGCAACTAACTGATACTGACACCATGCATAGATTTATAAACATAGTACATCTGACAAGGCCTTATATGTAGAAACAGCACAATAGAGCTCATTTCTAATGATACAGAGATTGAAAGGAGCAACAAGACAGGGTGGAATAAGAACTCAAAGGAAAACTTAGCAAATCCCAGACTGTTCAAATTATAAATGACACAAGATTTACTAAAGTGAACATTCAAGTCCTGTGAAGGGATCATGTGATAGGGAGAGTAGAATAAGCTGAGAGAAGCCAGATGATCCACAGGAAAATAGGAAACTGACCCAAATGACATTTCGATCCTGTCACTCTCACCACAGGACTGAGTGCAGGGACTTGAGAGACTGACAGAGTCATTGATGGGCAACCTGTGACCTCCACTGTCATTTCTCAGGGTTTTCTCAGGTGTAAGTACCACATATTTTGGGGCCACCTTCTTCACTACTCTCATGTGTGGCACATGTATTTTCAAGAGTAATGTGGGCCACAGTGACTGGCAAGGCAGTGTACAGAGACCACGTCTGTCCCTGGAGTCCATGGTGCACTCCTAGTACAAGGGCGAAGATTCTAAGAAGTTTGGTGCAAGGATCCCTATATCTGTATTTGAAAGCAAGCCATGGCATTGCAAGCACATGCAGAAACGAAATCAGGAGGGAGGACACTGCATAGACCCAACATAGGCAATGCCAGCACAAGGGTGGGGTGAGCACCGGCACTGAGAGGCACCCAAGCACGCTGCCTGCTGGCCATGTTACCACATTTGCCCCAAGACTCCTGACCTTCAGAGCCATCAGCATGAAAATGGTGTGGGAGCCAACTGGCCCTAGCTCACACCTGTATGGTATCAGGTAGCAATGCAACCACAAAATATACAGATGGGGAGGTTAAGACACAGTAAAATTTTAATATAAATTTGTAGGGACATGAAGTCAAAGAGGATTACTCTGTATCATTAAGGTTAACTGATGCTCTAGTGGTTTTTTTTTGTCTGTCAAGCATATTATTACTTTCTGTCAGCTCTGTAGTTTGTAAGTGTTCACCCTATGCCAGGCCCATCCCTACATTTGAGAAGCAGCTACAGTGGTTAATTTTATAAGTGCAAACTGGGGAAGATCACACCTCAAACCTCATGCATAATTTATTTGTATTCTATTTAGGTCAGACTTTAAAAATGGCAGAATATTTCAATCTTTGGGCCCACTGTGAAGAAGTAAAATAACTTTAGTGAGGAGGGAGGACAAGATGGAAAGCTGGGATCTGATAACATGGAGCCCTCAGCGTTTCCATGTTGGAGCTCATCAGCCCCTGGACGATGTTATTAACACTTCCTGATTTTTGGGAAATTTCCCTGAATCTGAGTTCCTGGATAAAATTAGGCCTCCTGACAGCTGAGCTGATCTCTCATTTCGCCTCCCTGCAGTGGAGGAACACAATGGGCACCTCCTCTGCCACCTGACAGTACAGAAACTAGAAAAGATTTTGAATCACATGGTTAAATCCAGGCAGACACCACCTCTGACATCACCTGTTCTTGAACCATTAGTGTGCAAAAATATAAGAAAAATCTGTGTTTTCCATAAATTTCTCTTCATTGGGGATGTTGAAACCTGAGCAATGAACATGTCCTACACATGAGTTTGTACATTTCTTATATTCACGCTGTCATTTTCCAGCACACACAGTTGTTAATAATCAATGAAGTGCTTACAATTTAATCTTCTGATCCCGTGGCATAAGGTGACTTTAGACCAAGATATAAAGCCTTGGTCCTGCTTTATTATGTCAACCTGGTATCCTCAGATTCCATGTTTTTATTGTCTTGAAATGTCATTCTTTGAATTTTTTAGGAAAATTTATTCATTTACAGTTAAGGCAGATTTTGGGTAATGTGTGTACTGGCAATGGTAAAGAAAGAGAAACTTTTTCATGTATCTACATTTGCAAGAAGATGAGCAGCTCTCTTGGTAATAATCATGAGCTTGGCATATGCAGACAAACATTAACAGATACATTAAGGAATTAAATGCAGTGTTTTATACCTCATTTCTGTTTGATCATTTTCTGATTGTTTTTGCTTAATGGGGATGAAAAGGCCTCACAATCAATAGGGAAGTAGCCTAGCGCTGAGCTGTATCCTCAGCTCCATCTTTCTAGTGTGGGAAATGAATCAGCATAAATATTCATGAATCCTGACTCACAAAATCATGCATAGATAATTAAAAAATACTCTGTGCTAAAGATGCCCAAAGTGATACGGTGTGTGCTAGTAGTATAAACGCTGAAACAGGAAAGTTAATGTAAAGCAACATGAGAATGGTCATTAGCTGCCTGAGGATGAGATGCAGGAGGGAAGCAGCGGAGAGAGGGATTGAAGAGGAGACTCAAGACACACTGAGGATGGCATGCATGCTCACTGCTGAGGCTGTGTGTATGGTTGTGCAAGTGTTCATGTGTGTTAATATATATCAGATACAAAGTTTACACATGGACTGTTTACATTTTACATCTGCCACTGATTAGTGATAGCTAAATATAGGAACAGAGTGAGTTAATGACAGAAACAAATGAGAGATTCATTGCCAGGCATCCATATAAACATTGGTTCTTTATATTTCAGCAAATAGCAGAATGCAGCAATGTCACACATGTTCTCCCAACAGAAAGAGGGGAATGGAATCATGACCTTGTGTGTGAGCTCTGTCTAGGACCTGAAACAGCAAGCAGTTGGTTCCTAGCTTAGGGGAGCATAGGCCCAGACAGTGGGGAACACATTTGCAGCACAGAAGCTCTCCTGTGGAAAAAGAAACTGTTTCTGGTGCTTTCATAATTTTTCATGTTTCCAAAACAGATAAATTGAATAAAAAATGCACTTTCTGTGAATAGGAGAAACAAAAGGAGATGAAGAGTTAGAAATACAAAGACATTATAACTCATAGTGGGTTTTCATATTTTCTTGAATGAAATCATTGGTGCCAAACTCCCTCACTACAGGTCACATCAGAGGAGGGCAGAGCACTGTGTGAGATTTTCATGCCCAGACTATACAGCAGGAGGCCATGCCAACAGGACCTCCCTGTGCTCATGAAAACCAGCCCAGCCCTGATCCTGCAGCTATGCAGTGGAGTCCAGTCCTGGAAGTCCTGGTCTCTCAGCTTGGTGATAAGGCATACCATGGAGTTCACAGTGAACTGGGTTTTCCTCCTTTTTATTTTAAAAAGTAATTGATGAAAAATAAGTGATAGTGAGTGTGTGAATAGACATGAGTGTGATGAAGAGAGGACATGTGTGATATTTTTCTGAGCAGGAAGTTTCTGTGTTTGCAGGTGTCCATGTTGAGGAGCGGCTGGTGGAGTCAGGATGAAGCTTGGTGCAGCCTGGGAGATCCCTGACGCTCTCCTGCATAGCTTCAGGTTTCAAATTCAGTAGCCACTGGATGATTTGGGTCTGCCAGGCTCCAGGGAAGGGGCTGGAGTGTATCTCAGACATCAGTACTAGTAGTGGTACCAAACGCTACGTGGATTCCGGGAAGGGCCAATTCACAATCTCCAGGGATAACGACAAGAACAAGATGTATCAGCAGATGAGCAGCCTGAGACCCGAGGATACTGCTGTGTATTACTGTGCTAGAGACAGAGTGCAGGCAACCTCAGAGGGAGTCAGTCATAAACTTCGGTGCAGGGACCCGTAGAATCAGCAGAGGGCGGGAGAGACACACAGCACAGAATCTGCCATAAGAGGACATGTATTTTACCATTTTATTATTTTAGGTTTGCCTTATGTCATTTTCAAAAGTTATGCTATAGGATAAAAGAAACAGAAAAGAAACAAATTTTAAAATCAATACTATATAAAATATCAACTAAAAGCCAGAATAATGGATTAATTGTCAAACAATGCCTAGAAAAGACAAGAAATCCAGTATAGTCAAATAGTGTACTACAGTTATTGAACTGTGCCTTTTCCATTTTGTATCCTTTGCTCAAAGAGGAGAAAATCTTTTACAATTTTTGAAATATAACATAGAACAAGTAGTAAAATACACTATAAACTTGTAGTAATGTCTATAAATGTATCATCTTACATCTCTCTCACAGTTAATATGTTGGGTAAATAGACAAAAAATACCCATCAAATGTATGAGTACGTACAATTCACATTTCTGCGTACTCACAATGAAATATCACATAGTACTGTCAGAAAAGGTTCTTAAAATTACACTCTTTAATAAGAGTTTAATTCAATATAAAACATGATACTAAATACAAAGAGATTCAGATATTTGAATAACTATCAGTTTTTTTCAGTTGATCAAAACTTCTGCCAAATAGTTTTTCTAAAGTATGTTCTAAGCCAATGTTACTGATAAATTTCACTAGTTAATATTTACTTTCTTTCCTGTACAAGGTCACTGACAAATATCTAAAATGTTTGTGTATAGCAAAGTTGAGATGACACTGAATAATATGTTTGTATTGTTTTTATCACAAATTGATTTTGATTTTATCGCAAATCTATTCAATGAAACAAACAGCATTAAAATCAAAATATATCTGTGTTTGTAGGTGTCCACTGTGAGGTGCTGCTGATTCAGTCCAGGAGGGCAGGCTTGGTGCAGCCAGGGGTATCCCTGAGACTCTCCTTTGCAGCTCCTGGACTCCCTTTCCATGACTTTTGGATGAACAGGGCTTACTGGCTCCAAGGACAGGGCTTCCAGCACTCACTGTGACAGTGACACACACAGTTTCGACCCTATGAAGTGCTCATTCATCATTTTCAGAGAGAGTGCCAAGGGCCCACTCCATCTATAGATGAGCAGGGTCACAGATCCGGGGTCATAGCCATATGTTACCATGCAAGAGCCACAATGCGTTGAGATCAGTGTGAACCAAGACACAAAGCTTCCTAAAGGGCACCCACTCTATCTCTCACTCTGTCATTTGGAATCCGGGTTTCGAGATGGTCTTGAAGTTACATGGTAGGCCAGGCTGGCCTTAAATTCACAGCAATCCTCTCAGCTCAGGCTCCTCAGTGCTGGTCTTAAAGGCTCATGACAACATGCATATCTCTTGATCTATATTCAAGGGACCCACATCCACACACTAAGCCTGATCCAGAATGTTTTAGCCAGTATTTTCCCACACCCATAAAATCCATTCCCACACTCCTGACAGGAGTTAGGAAACTAAGATGTTCTTTGGGAGAATAGTAGACTTCCTCATGGCTTATACTGGGCCACAGCCCTTTACAAGCCTTCCAGGATTTGAACTTGGTTATAGCCCTAAAGGCCTAAGACATTGTTGAGTGTGGGACCTGAGAAGTGTCAGCATTATCGTGCTTGGTAACACAGGCTGAGTTTCCTCGGGTAAGAGAGGGAAGGCCAGCATCACAGGGTGTGTGTGTGTGTGTGTGGGAATAACTTGGGCTTTTTGAGGGGTGAAATTTCTTCACCTTGCAAGATAACATCACTAGAGTTCAAGAGTTTAATATCCTCCATCTCATCAGGGTACTCAAAAATATATCCATCTCAATGTACAGAATGTAATTCTTTCCTTTTTAGCATCCTCATATCTACTTCAGATACATTTTATAGCTGAGCATTAAAGTTTAGTTCATGGTGTAGTCAGGCTTTACAAGGAAATAAATTTAATTCAGGACACATAACTTATAGGATTATTTTACATTTGTCACACAATGAGTAAAATGCAGAAGAGTGCAGGAGATCTGTCTAAACACCAGAGGCCCAAAGAACCCAGCTAAGGACCTGGAACTCATGGCAATGTCCTCCATAACTCCAGCTGGAGGCCAGGAGCCAAGGACAATGTCTCCTGCAAGTATGTGTCAAAGATATGCACCGGGAAGGGCCAAAGATCAGTGGTAGAAACTAGAAAGTCTATGCCAGCAGGATGAGAGATTTGAGCCAGCAGGACGAGGGACCTGCCCTGGATCCACAAAGTGATGCTCAAAATAAGTGTCTGAACTCTGCCAAGTAAAGTAGCAGCTGTTCTCTGTGACTGACAGGACCCAATATCTTCTAACAAGAATATCTGAGTTTCTATGAGGAAAACCGCCACAGCAAGCTTCTCCAGGAGAATCAGTAACAAACCATCTTTCCCTCCACTTGTGCTTTTATGCTGCTGGCATCAATACTGAGGTGGGACTTAACACCCAGGCCATGCTGACTAAGTTTGGCCAGGTGTCACAGCTGACCATAGATAATTCACTGCTTTGTGTATCAGGCAATCAAATTATCAGGACTATTGTAGCTGGAAAGGACAAATAAAAGCAATTAGAGCTGCCTTTGGAGAAATAGTAAACCAAAACATGTACCGCATTCCTAGAGGGATGAAGGGATTGCAGTGCTTCCATACAAGGTTCAAAAGATGCAGGACTTCTGATTCTCACCACATCTCTATTTCAATCTATGTAGCCTTTACAGAAGAATTGGTCTTGAAGAATGGTAGTGAATGATCACAAAATCAATCAAGTAGCAACTTCGATTGCACTTGCTGAGCAAATGTAGTTTCCTTGATGATGAGGTTAGTTATGGTTTTTTGATCTCTTCACAAGTAGGATAGAGCTACTGATGTGATACATGTGTTTTTCTCCATATCAGACATAAGCACAGGGGTAGAATCAGCGTTTTAAAGTCAATATCAGCAGTCTACGACCTGCAGTATCCTGCCTCAGGGTTATATCATCTCTCCATTCCTGACTCACGACTTTCTCCTCAAGGATATAGATTACATTTCTCTCCCCCAAGGTATCCCTCTGGTCTCTTTCACTGATAATATCGTGTAATTTGCCTCAAGTGAGCCCAATGTGGGAACACTCTGGACTTGGCAGTAGAAATGTGCAAACCACATAATGGGACATAAATTTGATTAAAATTCAAGGTCACTGTACCTCAATGAAACTTCTAGAACTTCCACTGGGACATTCCTAGTTATACTTTCTAAGTTGAAAGATAAATTTTCACATCTGAATCATTGTAAAACCAGACGCGTTAAGTCGAGTGGACAAATTTGGATTCTGGAACCAATAGAGCCTAACTTAAGAGTTTTAGTCTAGTAGTTTATTAAACGACTCAGAAAAGTGCTACTCTGAGTGTGGTCCAGGAAGCAAACAAGCTCTGCAAGAGGCCAACGCTTCTGTGTAGACAGTTCTGCCACTGCTCCATGTCATTCAGCAGCTGGAATGGAATTTGGGATGTCAGTGACAGATAGGGAAGCTGTTTGGTTTCTCAGGGAGGGAACCATGGGTAATTAACAGCAGAGGCCTTTATAACTTTGGAGAAAGTTTCAGTCATTCCCTGAAGATAAACACTTTCCATTTGAGAGGCTGCTCTTCCCCTGCTACTGGGCTCTGTGGAATCTGAAAGCTTGAACAAGGGACACCAGGAAATCTTGTGATCTAAGCTGCCCGTCATGACCTGGATGTCCCTGATCCCCTAAGTGATACATTTGGAAATGCACAGCAATAGCTCATCATGAAATGGAAGAGGAGCACACATGATCAAGGCAGGGCAGCACCACTGGGTACAAGCAAGGCACATGAAGACCTGCCTAAAATGCTCAGGGGCTCTTATCCTACTGTGCAGCCTTTGCTTTAGCAGCATGCACCTATCGACTCCGGGAAGGTAGCTTATGACCAGCTGCCAAGGGAGAGAACGCTGTGTCCTTGTTTATAGATACTTCTGTGCATTTTGCAGACATCACACACACATAAACAGCAGCAAAATAGCAGCCCTGTTTCAGGAGGTCTCTGATGTTCAGGCGTGAAGCCACAACATCCCAATGGACGGAACTGTGGGCAGTGCACTTGGTAATACATTGTGACTGGAAAATCACATGGCCAGATTTGTGACTTTATGCTGTTTTCTGGGCTGTGGTCAGTGGTTTCCATATTGAGTTCAAGGACAAGCTGGTCTGCATAGTGATACCTTGTCTCAAAAACTAAATTAACATTCTGCTCCTCCTTCTCCTCTGTCTCCTCCTCTTCATACTCCTTCTCCTCTTCATCATCATCATGTGAATAGGACAACTTGTTCTGTGGACTTCAGTTTATTTTTTTCAGGCATCCTCTCAACTGACTCATGAACAAACTATCTATGATGGCAGGGATGGAGTTTATGAGTATTAGATGCGTTTTGCAAATAAAAACTTGAAGAAAATTTTATTTGTTCCTCGGTCAGATTAAATTTAGCTAAATTTTCTGGAAGTTCAAAATTACTGAAGCATTTCTATTGCTTTTGTTAGTTGTTATTTTTTCTTTCTCGGTTTTTGTTTGCTTGTTTGTTTTGCTTGGCAGTTCTGGGCAGATTGGAGCCCCACAGGCAGAGCGCTCAGGACGTTGGAAGTGTGTACCAGCACATATTTTGTGGCATTGTTCTTCCTACTGTGTGTGTGTAGAGCAAGTAAAGTTTTTTAAACTTCTGCAATGTGAAGTTATTTCTTAGAAAGTTAAAGCTCTAAACTTCTGTAGTTGTTAATTTAATCTGCTTGATGGAGTCAAAGACAGGGTGGTTCTGACTGCTGGTAATCATGTTAGTTACAGGTGTAGCTGGTTGTGTCACCTGTATTGGGTCGTTTTACTTTCTGATTTAAAGGTACAAATTCTCCTTTGTAAGACCAGGAAGATATAGAATTTAGGGCACCTGACCGTGAGTGATGGCTAGTGCTGCCCATGGGTCTTCCTCCATCCTATTAGGGTCTCCAGACAATGGCTGCCGACAAAGCTCTGCAGCTCTCAGTAGGATAATCATTCCCTGGTTCAGCTGGCTTTGTGCCATCAGGGCACACATGGCATCGCAGCACAGTCTGTGGATCCCTTTGGGCAGGTCCAAGTTTTCTATTGCCAATTTTCCCCAACTGCTCTGAGGTGCAACAACTGCAGAAAGGTTTCTTTTCCTTTCCTCATCACAGTCTTCTCAGGAGTCTCAGAAGAGATTTAGGTAAATGGCTAAGCATCCATCACAGCATTCCAAAAGTTATAGAATTCCTGCTTTTTGAAAGGTGGAAAAGTTTCAGATATATCAGAGGAGGGAAAAATCCAGAACAGTTGTTAAAATAATTGGGTGCAGAGCAAGTTTGGGTCAGGTAAAAAAGGATTAAAGAATAAAAATTAAGAAACACTTAGGAGCAATGGGGCCTGGTGTGAAGAGCAACAAGAGTTACTCAAGCTGCTCTTGTTTTAAAGTGAGGTGAAGAATACTTTATTAGAGGGTGGTGTACAGTGCACTGAGGAGTAGAGTACAGCTGCTCAAAGCAATAAGGCACAGAGTGGCCTTTTGAAGATGCAGTGACAGCACCTGTTACATGAAAATACGTTGCAGGGCTGGTTTGATTCTTTCAAAGTCTGTATGTGCCTTTAACCTGGGTGCGCTCCATGGTAATTTGTCTCCTATGGCTGCAATTCATGGATCCAGGAATCAACCAGTGGGACTGGGAAAGGTACCAATTACAGCTGCTCCTAGTGACCTGTAAGCAAAGTTTCTGCTTCCTGTTCCCACAAACGTAATCACTGCTGGCATAGATGTCTTAGTTTCAAAGGAGCAGGGAGACTTATACCATGCAGCATGATGATGATTTCACAGATCCAAAAGCTGGGGATTTGCCCTGGTTGTTTTGGGCTCCTCCTGCCTCCTGCCTTTTTATAAGGTAAAAAGAGAGTGATAATGTGGAAGGGGTGGTTGATTCAGACTATGGAAGATAAATTGGACTGTTACTACACAGGGTAGAAAATAAGAAACCTATGTAGAGTGCAAAAGTTCCTCCAGGGCATTTCTTACCATACCCTTACATTAAGATCAATGAGAAACCACCAGCAGGGGGCGATGACGACCCATGGATCACAGGGCCAGGAGCAGGCACAGAGCAGGAAGCTGGGGGTTAAGGGTTTCCTGTTGGCCTCTGGGGATTCCTCTGTATGTTAACAACACATAACTGGAAGGGACCTGAAATACACAAGCTTCAGATGTCTTATGAAGTATTCAAGATATAAGTTCAGTTATATATGTGTATATTTTTTCTTGATTTCTGTCATGTATTTTCTTAAAAAAGCAATAACCTCAAAGTAAGTTGTACATGTTGAGGAGTTAAGTGTATTTTGAATATTGAATCATCATTATATAAAATGAAATTTTTTCTCATCATGAGGAGTGATTGTCTATTGCCAGAGTAAATGTTTCAGACTGGGAAATTAAATCCTTCTCATCCCTTTTCACAGGTTCTGAGACCTTGCAGCTCTCTCTTCTCCTTGGCCCCTCAGGAGACCCAGTCCCTAGGCTCAGCCCAGCACCATGAGGAGCCCTAGGATGAGGGGAGGAGGAAGTGGGCATCTGAACTGGATCAAGGCTGTGTCCAGGGACCATGTTGAGCTCTGTTTGCAAATATTATCTGGCTGAAATTTTATTTACATAATTTAGAAATCAGGAATTTATAAAATATGTGTTACCATTCTTCTTTGGTTTCCTTTCCCTCATCTCTATCTCTGTTTCTATCGTTGTCTTTATCTCAAATAAACATGTGTAGATTTCAAGCTACACCTGAGCATAATAATAGACAATATGAGGATAAAATGATACTGTTTCATAATATTCATTTTACTTTATAAACATTTTTGAATCTATGCTTTTTTATTCTATGTAACTTCATTCTGTATTCATTAGTCACATATCTCTTCCTAATTTTTTAGTAAAATAATCAGATTTACCTCTACACTTAATGACATCTTCCTTATTATCATGGTGTTCTATGAAGCACATGTCCACTGAACGGGAGAAAATTAAGTGAAACACCAATCCCCACACATAAAGGCTTCCTGAAGGCAGAGCTGAGGTGAGCTATTCACACATGGATGTCACACATATCCCTCATGTGGCTGTGGCTTCATGGTCCCTGTCATTTTGGGAAGCTAAATCACCACCACCTCCTCACCCAGCTCTGCCCCTCACATGGGCCATCACCATCACTTCCCTGCCTTGGTTTCAGGAATTAGAGTTCCTATTTCTAATGGCGTTCCACATGTACCTTTTGATTCAAGGTCAGATGATAACACCTTCCAGGACATACTATAATGGGTAATATTTGTTGTGAGATTCAGCTTTTATACAGTGTTTATCCCTGGATTCATTCATTCATTACAACTACAGTTTGCAATAAACCAAAGTATGGAATTATGACATTTAAAAATATGATGTTTTAAAACTAACTAGGCACACATTAGAAAAGTCATCAAAGTTGTTCCCAGGGTCAGATTTAGCTCATTAGCATGAGGGTAACATGGCACAGATAATAAAGTTTAAGCCATGGACTCAGTTGTCTCCCCTATCTTTGCATACTTCCATGTGACTGACTCACATACTTAGATTTTTATTAAGAGAAATGAGCTGATCTTATTTGACTAAATGACCAAGAAATAAAACAAGGCTATGTCTGTGCTTTAGACTTAATACAACACTTAAAAATGAAAAAAAGGCAAAATGCTCTTTTCAACTTGTTTCTTGAGAAGCACCAGACAAATTCATTTAATGAAAGGAGGAATGTCTTCTTTATCTTTTGTTTAATGAAAGAATAAAATTTTGCATTTTCAAATGTCTATTTTTTTCAAACTGACACCTTTGTTTAGTAAAATATCTACTATTCACCAATTTATTTCTATACACTCCACTTTACCTACATTTTCATTCCATGTATGCAGCCCAAGAGCATACATAAAGGAAGGTGAAAAGTAGTTTTCCATAAGTTTTGGGGATTTCTCCATATAATACTTATCCCTGACACTCTGACTTCTTGTCTTTCCTTAACTCTAGTTAAGGAAACAGCTAGACTAGTTGATTTTTAATACAAGAGCCCATTCTCAAATGACTTAAATTTTCACTTGTGTTAAAAAATATTCTGACGTGTTCATCTAGCCCAGGTCGCGGTGGAGCTCAGGGAATCTAGTAAGGGTCTGGATGGAAGCTGGATCCACAGTCATGGGTGGTCAGTGTGATGAGCCCAGCCACAACCCTCTCCTCTGCAGGGATTAGGACCCAAGTCCCTGCTCCTCACAGCCCAGGGTAGATCACGTTGCCCTAGAGCCAGCCCTTCCAGGTTCCAGCACAGAAACAACTGCACAGAGTACCCTGGGGGGACTATAACTGCTGAAACCCAGGGTCCTCCTCACTCCTTATCCCCCTGTGAGCCACTTCCCACTATGGAAATTGAGTAGTAATGGGCCCTGTGTGTCTTTCATTACATCTTCTTCATGCAAGTTAGACTATATAACATTTTATAACTCTCAACCTGAATCATTAACAAACTGTTTGAAGTATTTTATTTTTAAAATTTTATTTAAAGAGAAAACAAAACAGAAAAAAGGGTAACAGTAATACAGAATTCCAAGGAAAAAAAGAAAAGAACAAAAAACTCTAAGAAATCATTACTTGATAACTTGCATACTGTCATCTTAGAAATAGTTGTTCAAGTTACAAATTTAAAACATACAAAGTACACATTCAAACAATGAGACTGTTAACAGTTCTGCTCCACGATCTAACAAAGACAGTAATATGGTCATTCATCTTTCACACTTAAACATACATGCAATTATATTCTTTAGAGCACTTTCTTTTCCTCTCTTTTTTACAGTAGCAATTACATATTTTGGGTTTTATTACTCCTACATTTCTTATTACTTTTTACACTAGAAACACGCACACACACACACACACACACACACACACACACACACATATATATATATATATATATATATATATATTTCTCATTTATTTCACTAATGAGGATACTCTCAATTTGTCTCCATTTACCGATGAAGGCCTCAAAATCATCCTTCTTCATAGCTGAGAAATACTCCATTGTATAAAAATACCACATCTTTTTCATCCACTCTGCAGTTGATGGGCATCTTGGTTGTTTCTAAGATTTAGCTATTACAAATTGTGCTGCAATGAACATGGGTGCACATACATCACTGTAACATGACCTTTTCCATTCTTCTGGGAATATACACAGGAGGGGAATATTTGTGTTGAATGGAGCTTCATATCAACTATTTCACCAATTCAAATTTAAAGCTAATTTTTGTTGAGTACATGCCATTAGCCCTGCAATCAACAAAACAATGTTAGATGAATTATTTTTCCAAATCTCATATTTTGATGTCCATTTGCATTCTTGCATTCCCCACACCCTGACCCAGTCAAAGTGAGTACAGATCCTCTACTCCCTTTGTGGATTTCCTTTAACCAGAAAATTCTCTCACATTTCAAATGAAAGAGAGTGCTTATATCCACACTCAAAAGTTTAGCAAAATAAATTCATTTCTTTTGCATTTTATGCCTCCCTCTATGGTTAGGACAAAAATGACTGGCATGACACATACTGATGAGGATGCAATGACATTAGAGCCCTCAACAATGAAGACGAGACTGCAATTTCACAACTGCTCTGCAAGGAGTTTACTCTCTTTTGAAATTCACAAAATGAATTCTTCATAGGATTTACATCTTTTAGTAATGAATTAGGAGTGTTGAAAATTCACATTTGCATAAAATCTTGAAAGCTGACATCCCTATAAAATTCTTCATGGTAATCAAAACTTAGAAACTACCTAAAAGTCCAGCAATCCAAAGAGGATAATCAAAGAAATTTTACCCAAACATGGGCTTCACCCTTAAAGAAAAGAGTTTTATATTCTTGTTACTGCATGAGTATGCACTAAAACATCCTAATAAATACAAAATTCCCCTCCTGTGTGATTCTGGTGACATATAACATCTAAACTTTTCAAGTAATTGGACACTTAAAATATACCTACAGCATCCAGGGACTATGAGGACATGAATTATGCAAAGAATAATTAGAAATAGTTATAAATTTCCTTATCATTATGAACACACAGATTAAGCATTGTTACAGTAGAATAAGAAATGATATAATATACACAGTTTCCCTCAATTGTACATGAAAACTCTGATCTTACTGTTTATGGGTAAATTTCAAGCAGAGTGCCATTAAAAATGATAAACCAAAAGCTATAACCCCTAATGCATTTCTGGAGAAAACAAACAGTGCAGAAACCTAATTTACACTTTAAAACTTACTGGAAAATCTCAGTTAGAGGGGAATGGAATCATGCCCTTTTGTGTGAGCTCTGTCTAGCAGCTGGAACAGCAAACAGTTTGTTCACAGCTTGGGGAGCATAGGCCCAGGCAGTGGGGAACACATTTGCAGCACAGAAGCCCTCCTGTGGAAAAAGAAACTGTTTCTGGTGCTTTCATAATTTTTCATGTTTCCAAAACAGATAAATTGAATACAAAAATGCATTTTATGTGAATAGGAGAAACAAAAGGAGATGAAGAGTTAGAAATACAAAGACATTATAACTCATAGTGGGTTTTCATATTTTCTTGAATGGACTCAATGGTGCCAAACTCCCTCACTAGAGTCACATCGGAGGAGGGCAGAGCACTGTGTGTTTTTCATGACCAGACTATATAGCAGGAGGCCATGCAAATAGGACCTCCCTGTGCTCATGAAAACCAGCACAGCCCTGATCCTGCAGCTGTGCAGAGGAGCCCAGTCCTGGAAGTCCCTGTCTCTCAGATTGGTGATAAGGCATACCATGGAGTTCACAGTGAACTGGGTTTTCCTCCTTTTTATTTTAAAAAGTAATTGATGAAAAATAAGTGATAGTGTGTGAGTAGACAGGAGTGCGATGAACAGAGGACCTGTGTGATATTTTTCTGAGCATGATGTCTTTATGTTTGCAGGTGTTCAGGCTGAAGAGCGGCTGGTGGAGTCCGGGGGAGGTTTAGTGCAACCTGGGGGATCCCTGGGACTCTCCTGCGTAGCTTCAGGATTCACCTTCAGTAGCTACTGGATGAGCTGGATCCGCCAGGCTCCAGGAAAGGGGCTGGAGTGGATCTCAGAAATCAGTGCTAGTAGTGGTACCATACGCTACGCAGACTCCGTGAAGGGCCGATTCACTATCTCCAGAGACAATGGCAAGAACACGCTGTATCTGCAGATGAGCAGCCTGAGCCCCGAGGACACCGCCGTGTATTACTGTACCAGAGACACAGTGAGGGGACATTAGTGTGAGCCCAGACATAAACTTCTCTGCTGGGCGCAAACGACCAATAGGGGGCGATGGAGTTCCACTGAGACTAGGCAGAGGTCCCAGGAGCAGGTGCAGAGCAGGAAGCAGGGAAATGATCGTTTCCTGTAGGCCTCTGGTTTTTATCATTGTCTTAACATCACAAGAAGAGACCCGACATACTCAGGTTTCAGATGACTTAGGGGGTATTCAAGACACAAGCGCAGTTCTTTATATATATGAGGTTTTCTTGGTCTGTTTTTTGTGATTTTTCTAAAACTCAAAGAACATTTTGAAAAGTGTCTTTTGAGTGTCACATCATTATCTAAAAATGACATTCTTAGTTTTCTCCTCATAAAGATTCATTGTCTACTGCAGGAGTAAATGTTTCAGGGTAGAAAATTAAATTATTCCCATCCCTCTGCACGGGGTCTGAGACCTTGCAGCTCTCTCCTCTCCTTGGCCTCAGGAGACCTGATCCCCAGGCTCATCCCAGCACCATGAAGAGCTCTGGGCTCAGGAGGAGGAAGAGGGGCAGCCGAACATCATTCAGAGCTGTGTCTAGGGACCTTGCTGAGCTCTTTCTGTTCATGTTATTTGGCTGGACTTAATTTATGTAGCTTTAAACTAGGAATTTATAAAACAAACCACTATTTTTCTTTTATTCTCTCTCTCTCTCTCTCTCTCTCTCTCTCTCTGTCTCTCTCTCTGTCTGTCTCTCTCTCTCTGTCTCACTCCATCTCTCTCATACAAATGTACAAGGTTCAACCTATATATAAGTATAATAAGGGATAATATTTAAGATAAAATGTTTCTGTTTTATAATATTAATTTTTGTTTCCTAAAACGATTCTCTGATTTCTCTTTTTATACTTTTATATTTTATGTCAGTTCATTCTGTATTCATTAGTCACATATTTTTCAGTAAGTTTTTATAAAATAGCCAAATATGTGTCTATTCTTATTAATATTATTCTATATCTCATGGCTCTCTCTGAAGCAAGTGTACATTGAAGAGATGAAAATTATTTGAAATATACATTCTCACATAGGCAAACTGCTTGAATGCAGATCTGAGGTGTTGTCAAATTGATTTGAGCAAGGACCTTGAAATGGATGTGAATACATGCGCATAGAAGGTGAAATGATGCTGTGTCTTATGTACATGCACCTATGCACATGCGCTGTGTGCACCTCACAGTCCTGTTATCTTTGGCACCTGTGTGATATTTTCCATATTGCTGAAGATTTCTTTCACAGCCAGCTCCCTGAGCAGCTCTTCCACTACACGACCTGTCCTGCAGTAGGAGGTTTGGACCTTGAGCAATGGACTCCAGGAACATTGCTGAGTTCTTAGTGGGCTCAGTCAGCATCCTCCACCCAGAGGCAAAGACAAAAATTTGTCCATGTGCTATTTCCTTCTGATCTACATGTACAAGACTGTAGCGCAGATGCAAATATTTTTCAAGCTACCAGATAAGCTCATATGGCACATTGCTTTAATTTGTTTTGTATATCAATATTTAAGATGTTCTCAGAGATTTGTAAAGTTAGTCTTCAAGTACATAGAGTAATGTTGGCTCCTTCTCTTTCTGGTGGTGGTGTCCATATGTGAATGTATGGAAATTAAGACAGGAGGATGTGGAAATTCTGCCTCTGATCTCAGGACTCGCCCCGTTCTCCCATTCTCCAGTCTCAGCTGCTGCTGCAAGACACCAGCGCTGGGCCCATGAATCTCTCTCAATCCTTGTCTCTCAGTCTCACGTTCTCTGGCTAGTACAGCTCTGGGACATTGCCCCTGGTTTTGGACCCTTCAGCCACCAGGCAGGAACTGAGTGAATGTGGCAGGATGGTAATAGTGGAAGCACAACTGGACATTCACAGCTGACAATTCAGCATCTCTAAAGACAAAGCCAAGAACAAATTCTCTGAGTAATTGTCCTCAGTATTCATGGAAACACAATCTTATTGTACTGTGCAATGCCTTTTCTGAGGGCATCTATGTGTGAACCCAGGCCAATGCATGCACATGGTGGTACAGAGAAGCAGGGGGCACGCAGAATCAGCACAGGACCCCAAAGAGGGGGCTGCTGGAGACCAGGATGGGATGCTCTGGATCAGTCGGGAAAGCTCTTAAGCAGCACAGGCACCTGGGGATCTACCAGGAACCAGGATCCACCCCAGGATGTGGTACAGAGAAGGAGGCTATGGACTGAAGGCTTCACAACATTTAGTGTCTGAGTTTCCCCTCTGTCTTAGTTTCACATACACTGCGGAAAGCATGCAGTGCACCCTCTCCAGTTCACAGGTGAGCTCTCCAGACTGCAGAGAATGGAAAGGATTTGGGTGTTGCCTGAATATATTTACACCTGTATTTTATCATCTTCTGCACGTGACCTCCTGTAGGAAGACTGCAATAATTTGCGTATTCTGGAAAAAAGAAAGCAAATCTTGGGAACATAGATGCTTTGGAATACACAGTTCTCATGATTATGATGCAAAAGTAGTCTGCTTTTTTGTCACCATGAGAGGGAACTGTCACACACAGTAATAAATGTTTCAGTTTAGGAAAGAATAAAATAAAAGTATTTACAGGAAGGGAGTTTTATGGAAAACTACAAGAAAATATGAGTACATACACTAGGTATCTTGAGAACAGGCTTGGTTTGTGTGGATATGTAACTATTTGTATAATTGTGTCAGAAGTATATCACTTATTCATCATTAAAATACACATCTAATATATTTGTTGCATAATATATTTAAGAAGTATTTTTGAATAATATATTACCTCTCCAGAGGTAAGAAAAATGTCAGATCTGTGAACACATTTTTGAAAAAGTTGCTGGTTGTTGGTTCACTTATGAATATAATAGAACTGAGAAATAATATTCTCATATTCTCTCATTAGAAGAAGACATCTGACAATCACCATGAAGCACGCCCAATATGTTTTGGAATTGCTCAGCAAGCCATTGAGTTCTGGGAGAATATTTTAGGACCTCATAGACAGCATGATTTTATAGCCTATGATCTCACATCTCATAGGACATTAGGCTTCTCACTCTATGTACACATCTGCAATCCTGTGAAGTTACCAAATTCATTAATTATATATTGGTAAGAATAATAAAAACAGACAAGTTTACACAGGAAGGAACCATATGTTTTATATGTTAGGGATATTAAAAAACAAATCTGAAAACACTCTCATGTGTTTGAACCCTTCCTTCCCTGAGGCTTCCACCATAGAACTGGCTATATATACAAGAGGCCATGCAAATAGGGCCTCCCTGTGCTGATGAAAACCAGCCCAACCCTCACCCTGCAGCTCTGCAGAAGAGCCCAGCCCTGCATGCCCAGCTGTTCCCACTTAGTCATCAGGACTGAGCACAGACCACTCATCATGGAGCTGGCGCTGAGCTGGGTTTTGCTTCTTGCCATTTTAAAAGGTAATTTCTGGAAAATAATAAATACTGAGTGAGTGAGTGGCACGAGTGGGATAAGCAATGGACATGTGTGACAGCTTCCTGAACATGATGTCCCTGTGTTCGTAGGTGTCCTGGGTAAGGAGCAGCTAGTGCAGTCTGGAGGAGGCTTGGTGCAGCCTAGAGGGTCCCTGAGACTCTCCTGCGAGGCCTCGGGATTCACCTTCAGTAGCCATCACATGGACTGGTTCCACGAGGCTCCAGGGAAGGGGCTGGAGTTGGTCACATGGATTAGTAGTGATGGTGGTAGCACAAACTACGCAGACTCCGTGGAAATCCAATTCACCACCTCCAGAGACAACGGCAAGAACACGCTGTATCTGCAAATGAGCGGCCTAAGATCCGAGGACACGGCCGTGTATTATTGTGCAAGAGACACAGTGAGAGAATGTCACTGCAAGCCCAAACACAAACCTCCGTGCAGGGGCACTTAGGGCCAGCAGGGAGCGCTCGAGGCACACGGAGCATAGTGTAGATCTCAAGAGCGCAGGTATTGAAGTATTTTATTTTCAGATGGGCTTTATGAAATTTTTTTTTAAAAAACAATATTATGGGTTAATGAAAAAAGCAAAGAAACAAAATATTAAAAACATGAAATATGTAAATTTCCAACTAAAACCCCCCCAAATTAATTCATTGATAAGTGAAAACTGATGAAAAGCAGATAATACAATAAACTATTGTAATACAACTAGCAAATCCATTAGGGGAACTGTGAATTTTGCGTTATCTATTCTTTGCATAGTGAACAAAAAAAATTAAGTGTTTTATAACATATATACACAATTTAGAAAAATATAGTGTAAAGCTGAAAGAAAGACTTTAAATACAAGACCTTACATGTGACTCATAGGCAATCGGTTGGCTACAATATGTACATAATATGAATCTTCTAGGGTAATAACAAATAAACAAAAGCTACCTGTCAGCTGGTAACAGACAAGTGATATTCCCGTATACCCACAGTGAAAAATCACATCATGCTCTAATAAAAAATATTTTAAAAGTACATACTTTAGTGAAAATTTAATTCAATAAAATTGATGATACTGAGGATCAAGGCATTAAAAAGTTTAAAGAGTTGTGAATTTTTCAGTTGATCCCAAAGTTTCAAAGTTTTCAAAGTTTTTTCTGGGCCAATATCACTGATAACGTTCACATATTTATTATTTCACACTTTTACTGTTTTCCATAAAAGATAATTAATAAATACCTGAAATATCCAGGTGTGATAGGTTGAGATGACACTGGATCAAATCTTCATGTATTTTTTAACTGTCACCACAAGTATTTTAAAGTTGTAAATGTATTTAAACAAACAAATGCCATAAAAATCAAAATGGCACAGCATGTACTGTAAATAAATCAGAGGAACTGTGTGTTTAAGGGAAATGGAAAGCACTGGCCCCTTAAACAAAGGCTGGCTGAGCACACAGCAATGACCATCTCCTGCTCAGCAAATCAGTTGACAACAGTTACAGGTGAGACGAGACAATGGAGAGGATGCTCTGAGGCCACCTGATCTTCGTGCTGACCTTCACTGACCTGGAATGTGGGGCCATGAATCTGTGGAAGAGGGAAGGAGTTGGCAAGTGGGAAGTCCACTACCCCCTGAGATTTGCCACGTCTGGCACTGATGGTTAAATCTGATTTCTTCAGGTGTTAGGTGAAGGCTTTACACACACATTGTTCAACTACAAAACATGACTTGAATTTCTCTTTATCAGTACTCCACTGTATGCAAATACCATGTTATCTTTACCTGCTCATTTTAGTGGTGTCTGCATAGGCCAAGTCCAGTGTGTGGCTAATCCTGATTGTGCTGGTGCACGGGTATGCATGCATCTCCGGGGTGTGACAGATTTTACTATTCGAGGAAAATGAGTAGAAGGGGAATAACTCGATCAATTCAAATGTTAATTTTCATGCTTTTAGGCGATTCCATACTGATTTGCACAGGAGCCATGCTAGTTTACATTTCTCCTGACAATATAGAAGGTGTCTTTTGACCTAAAGCCTCAGCATGATTTCTTGTTTTTTTAATTCCTGATGATAACTGTCCCTTCTGCAGCAGTATGGAAACTCAGAGTTTTTGAATTTGAATTTCTCTAATGGCAGAGATATTGAACATTTTTTTCATGTCCTGATTGGATATTTGAGTTTGTTTTTTGTACAGTTAAGCCCAGCAGACAGAAAGATCATAGGTAGGACTCATGCTAATGCCTCTGGTGTGTTAATGAACTTGTCTAAGTGAAATGGTGATCAAAGGGAAAAATAGTAAACAAAACTTTTAGAACATGAATTTCAAGTGCATTCTGTACTCCAACAGAATAGAATGTAATAGAATAATATAATTATGCTACCTGGAACATCATCAGATTTTTTTAGTCTTTTTGAGAACACGCTGTATCTGCAGATGAGCAACCTGAGACCCAAGAACATAGCCGTGTATTACTGTGCAGTGGGTACTGTGAGGGAAACCTCAGTGGGAGTCAGTCATAAACCTCTCTGGAGGGGTGTCTGAGACACACCATGCAGACTCTACCAGAAGATGGCATGTATTTTACCATTTTATTATTTTAGATTGGGATTGTGATATTTTAAAAATGATGCTATGAGATAATAGAAACAGCAAAGAAATGAATTTCAAAATCCATAAAACATAAAATATCAAATAAAACCCAGAATAATCAATTCATTGTCTCACTAAAGCCCACAAAAACAAGAAATCCAGTATAGTGAGATAGTGTATTTTGGTTTTCTATTGTCAATTACTGAAATTTTGTATTTTATCTTTCATATCCTTTGCTCAAAGAGAGAAAATCTTTCTCACTGTTTTATAATATACCATAAAACAAGATTTAAAAAACAGTATAAACTTGTAGAAATGCCTATGAACACATCATCTTACATGTCTCTCACAGATAATATGCTGGACAAATAGACAAAATATATCTTTCAGAGATATGATTACATACAGGTCACATTTCCACCTATTCACAATGAGAATCACATAATACTGTCAGAAAAGGGACTTTAAACTACACTCTTTAATAAAAAATTAATTCAATAAAATTCTTGATGCTAAGTAACAGTGAATTCAGATATTTCACCAATTATCAGTTTTTTCAGTTGATCAAAACTTCTGTAAAATAGTTTTCTAAAGTATATTCTAAGCCAACATTACTGATAAATGTTAAATATTAATATTTACTTTCTTTCTCATAAAAGGTCATTGACAAACATGCAGGAGAGTCTCAGGGACCCTGAAGGCTGTGCCAAGCCTCCCCACACTCCACCTGCTGGGCATGTACAAACACAGAGATATCCTGCACAGGAAACTGTCACACATGTCCATTGTATATTTCACTCATGACATTCACTATTCGTTATTTATTATTTTTCAAGAATTACCTTTTAAAATAGCAAGAAGCAAAACCCAGCTCAGGGCCAGCTCCATGGTGAGACATCTATGCTAAGTCCTGATTACCAAGTGGGAACAGCTGGGCATCCAGGGCTGTGTTCCTCTGCAGAGCAGCAGGATGAGGGCTGGGCTGGTTTTCATCAGCACAGGGAGGCCCTATTTGCATGGACTCTTATATGTACAACCAGTTCTATGGTGGGAGTCTGACAAACATCTAAAAATGTCTGTGTGTAGCAAAGTTGAGATGACACTGAATCATATGTTTGTATGGTTTTTATCACCTCAAGTGTTTCAATGTTGCAAATTTATTCAAAGACACAAACAGCATAAAAATCAAAATATTTCGGTGTTTTCAGGTCTCCAGTGTGAGATGGTTCAGCCCAAGAGGGAAGGCTTGCTGCAGCCTAGAGTATCACTTGAGACCCCCATGCTGCCCCTGGACTCACCTTACATGACTGTAGGATGAACAGGGTCTACCAGCTCCAGGGAAGGGATGACCAGTATTCACTGTGATGGTGACACACAGTGTGCTGACCTTGTGAAGGGCTGATTCACTATCTCTAGAGACAGTGCCAAGGGCCCACTGCATCTACAGATGAGCAGCCACAGATCTGGGGAAACAGTCATATACCACCATGCAAGAGACACAGTGCGGGGACATCAGTGTGAGTCCAGACACAAAGCTTCCTGCAGAAAACTGTCTTTCTCTCTGTCTCTGTCTCTGTTTCTGTCTCTTTCTGTCTCTGTCTCTGACTCTGTCATTTTGAGATAGGGCTTCAGGCTGGTCTTGAACTCACTTGTTAGCCTAGGCTCTCCTTAAACTCACAGCAGCCCTCTCACCACAGGCTGCTAATTGCTGGTCTTATGGACTCATGGCAACATGCTCATCTTTTGATGAGCATGGGATCATCTTTTGATGAGCATGGGATCATCTTTTGATCCCTTTTCTAGGCGTGTACTTCGACACACTCAACCTGATCCAGGGTATGCTTTTGCTACCATTGTCCCACACCCATAAAATCCATTCCTATACTTGCTTATCAGGCCTCTGCAGATAGTAATTAGCAAACTAATGCTCTTTGGGAGAATAGTATACCTCCTCATGGCTCACACTGAACCACTGCCGTTTCCAAATCTTTCAGGTTTAGAACCTGGTTACAGGCCTAAAGACCTGAGTGGATGTTGAGTGCAGGCCCTGTAGAGTGTCAGAATTATTGTCCTTGGTAAAAGAGGCTTAATTTTCTCAGATAACAGAGCTAAGGCCAACATCACAGGGTGTGTATGTGGGAATACCTCGGGTGCTGTGAAGAGGGAAATTTCTTTACTTGGCCATATAATCTCACTAGTGTTCAGGAGCTCACTATCCTCCAACTCGTCAGGGTTCTCATAAATATCTCCATCTCAATGTGCAGAAACTAATTCTTTCCTTTTCAGCACCCCCATTTTTACTTCAGATATCTTTTAAGGCTGATAATTACATTTAAACTTTATGGTGTATTCAGGATTTATCAGTGAATAAAATTAATACAGGACACAATTTATAGGACTATTTCATATTATTCACATGAGTAAAATGCAGAAGTGTGAAGGAGATCTTACTACACACTGGAGACGCAAAGAATTCAGCTGAGGGCCTGGATTCCATGGCAATGTCCTCCCTAACTCCAACTGGAGGCCTGGAGTCCACAACAATGTCACATGCAAGTCTGTGTCAAGAATCTGCACAGGGAAGGCCCAAAGTTCAGTGTTGTAAGCTAGAAAGTCTGTGACAGCAGGATGAAGGATCTGAGCCAGCAGGCTGATACACCTGCCCTGGATCCAGGAAGCCATGCTCAAAATAAGTGTCTGAGCTCTGCCAAGAAGAGCAGCCATCCTACGTGACTGACAGGACCTGAACTCTTCAGAGGAGAATAGCTGATTTTCTGTCCGGAAAACCACCATGACAAGCTTCTCCAGGAGAATCAGTAACAAACAACCTTTCCTTCCACTTCTGATTTTATGCTACTGGCAACAATCCTCAGGTGGGACTTAACACCCAGGACCACAATGACTAGGTTTCACAAGATGTCACAGCTGACTATAGTTAATTCACTGCTATGTATATCAGGGAGTAAAATTATCAGGACTATTATGGTTGGAAAGGATACATAAAAGCTATTATATTTGCCTCTGGAGAAATAGTAAACCAAAACCAATATCACATTCCTGGTGGGATTAAGAGACTGCAGTGCATCCATCCAAGTTTTAAAAGATGAAGGACTGCTGGTTCCCACCACATCTCTACTTCAATCTATTTATGCTATGCAGCAGATTGATTGGTCTTGGAGAATGTTAGTGAATTATCATAAATTCAATCAAGTAGCAACTCCAATTGCACTTGATGTGCAGATGTGGTTTATTTAATGATGAGATTGGTTATGGTTTTTTGATCTCTTCACAAGTGGGATGGAACTATTGATGTGACGCATGTGTTCCTCTGCATATCAGCCGTAGGCATAGGGGAAGAAACAGCTTTCAGAGGGTGAGATAAGCAGTCTAAGACCTGCAGTGTCCTGCCTCAGGGCTATGTTAACTCTCAATTCTTGTTTCATAACTTACTCCCCACGGAACTTGATCACTTTTCTCTTCCACAAGCTGTCCCCCTGGCATATTTCATTGATAATATCATGTCATTTGCACCAAATAAGCCTAATTTGGAAAACACTCTGCACTTACTAGCAGAGCAAGTGCAAGTCAGATTATGGGACATGAGTCCAACTAAAATTCAAGGTCATTGTGCAACTGATAGTAAAACCAGATGCATAAGGACTAGTGGGCCTATTTGGCCTCTGGCACCAACACAACCTCCCTTTGGGGTTTTGCTCTAGAAGTTTACTAAATGATTCATAAATATGCTGTTTGTTTGTGACCTAGGAGCAGAACAAGCTCTACAAAAGTTCCATGCTTCTGTGTAGACTCTCCTGCCAGTGGGCCATATGATCTGGATGATGGAATTTGGGTATTCAGTGACAGATAGGGATGTTGTTTGGTTTCTCAGGCAGGGTACCATGGGTAATTAACAGTAGAAGCCTTTACAATTCTGGAGGAGGTTTCCGTCATCACCTGAAGGTAAATACTCTCCTTTTGAGAGGCTGCTCGTCCCCTGCTACTGGTCTCAGTGGAAACCGAAATCTTGAACAAGGGACAGTTTGTGATCTAAGATGCTCATTATAACCTGGAGGTCACTGATCCACTAAGTCAAACAGTTGGAAATGCACAGAACAAACCCACAATGAAATAGAAGAGGCGCACAAAGATTAAGGCAGGACAGCACCTCAGGGCACAAGCAAGGCATGTAAAGAAGCTGCCAAAATCACAGGTGCTCCTACCTCAACTATGTACTCTTTAGTTTAGCAGCAGGCACCTAAGGCCTACTGGAAGGTAGCATATGATGAGCTGCAGAGGAAGAGAGCACTACAACCTGGTTTACAGAGAATTCTCTACATTTTGAAGGCACCACACTCACATAGACAGCTGCAGAATTGCAGCCCCCTTTCAGGAGGTCTCTGATGTTCAATAGTGAAGCAAAATCATCACAATGGACAGAGCTTTGGTAAGTGTACTTGATAATACATTTTGCCTGGAAAAAACACGGCCAGATTTGTGACTCTCTGCTGATTCTTGGGCTGAGGTTGGTGTTGTCCATAGTGAGTTTAAGGACATTCTGAACTGCATAATGATACCCTGTCTCACAAACTAAATCAACTTTGTATACCTCCTTCTCCTCCTCCTCTTCATCATCATCATCATCATCATCATCATCATCATGATCATGGAAATAGGATGAATTGTTATTTGGACAGCAGCTAATTTTTTTCAGCCACCCTCTCATTGCCCAATTGACTCATGAACAAAATGTCTATGGTGGCACGGATCTTGAGTATTAGACATGAGTATTAGATGGATTCATGAGTATTAGACACATTTTGGAAATATGCCTTGAAAAAAATTTTCATTTGATAAAGGGGCCAATTTCAGCTTAAATTTTCTGTATGCTGAAAATTCCTGAAACCTTTCTATTACTTTTCTGAACTGCTATTGTTTTTGACTGGTTTTTGTTTGTTTATTTTGTTTTGTTTTGTTTTTGTTTTCTGCTTGGCAAACCTGGGCAGCTTGAATCCCCACAGGTAGGAATGGTCAAGATGCAGGAAGTGTGGACCAGCAGATATTTTGTGGCATTGCTTTTCCTACTGTCTGTGTATAGCAAGTAAAGATTCATAAATTTATATAATGTGAAGTTGTTTCTCACAACGTTTAAATTCTATGCTTCTGTAGTTATTAATTTCCACTTTTTGTTGGAGTCAAAACAGTGTGGTCCTTACTGACAGTAGTCATGTTATTTACATGTATAGCTGGCTGTCTCACATGTATTGGTTTGAGTTTTATTTTCTCATTTTAAAGATGCAAAGTATCTTCTGTATGACCTGAAGGTACAGAATGTAGGGTATCTGACCATGAGTGATGACCAGTGCTGCCCATGTATCTTCCTTCATCCATTCAGGGTCTCATGAAAATGACTGCCAACAAAGCTCTGCAGCTTTCAGTAAGATTCTCATTGCCTGGTTCAGTTGGCCTTGTCCCATCATGGCACACATGGCATTGCAACAGTTTGTGGGTCCCTTCTTGGAGGCCCAAGATCTCTGGAGTCACTTTTCCCCAACTGCTCTGAGGTGCAACAGCTACAGAAAGGTTTCTTTTCCACTCCTCATCACAGTCTTTTTGGGAGCCTCAGAAGAGATTTATGCACATGGCTAAGTATGCATGGTAGCATTCCAATGTTATAGAATTCCTGCTTTTTTAAAGGTAGCAAAGTTTCAGATATATCAGAGGTGGAAAAATCTGGAAAAGTTGGCAAAATAATTGGGCTGAGAGCAAGTCTGTATCAGGTAAAAAGGGATTAAAGAACAAAAATTAAGACGCACTCAGGAGCAGAGGGGCCTGGTGAAGAGGAACAATGGGTACTCAACCTGCTGGCGACTTAAAGTGAGGTGTAGAACACTCTATTGGAGGTTCACGTAGGGCACACTGAGGAGCAGAGGGGAGCAGGTCAAAGCAGTGAGACACAGAGTGGCCTTTTAAAGAGGCCTTTTGAAAGGTGACAGCACCTTTTATATGAAAATATCTTGCAGGGTTGGTTTGATTCTTCACAAGTCTCTATGTGCCTTTAACTAGGGTGTGCTCCGTGGTAATTTGTCTCCATTGGCCATGATACATGAGCCCAGGAATCCAGTAGCAGGAGTGGGAAAGGCACCAATTACAGCTACTCCTAGTGACCCTCAGCAAATTTTCTACTTCCTGTTCCTACAAATGTGTGCATAGCTGGCCTAGACTAGCTGAAACTAGACTAGTTTCAAAGGAGAGGGGAGGCTGGTACCATGCAGCATGATGATTTAACAGATCAGAATGCTGAGAATTTGCCCTGGCCTTTTGGGCCCCTCCTGCATCCTGCCTCACCATAAGCTAAAAAGGGAGCAATAGTGTGCCACAGGCAATTGATCTAAGCTATCCAAGGGAAATTGGACTTTTATTCCACAGTGCAGCAAAAAAAAAAAAACATGTGGTATGCAAAAATTTCTTTAGGGCATTTCCTTACCATAACCTTAATATTGAGGTCAATGTAAAATGACCAGCATGGGGGCGATGGGGATTCACCTAGCACAGGCCATGGCCCAGGAGTAGTTTCAGAGCAGGAAGCAGGGGATTGAGGGCTTCTTGTTGGCCTCTGGTGTTTCCCCTCTGTGTCAACATCACATAACTGGAAGGGACTTGAAATACACAGGCTTCAGATTACTTATGAAGTGTTTAGGAAACAAGTAAATATATATATATATATATATATATATATATATATATATATATATATATACACACACATACATACATACATATAGTGTTTTTTAAATTTTTTCATATGCTTTTTCTTAAGTTGCCAGTGAAACACAAAGTACATTTTGAGAATCTAAGGTTTTTTGAATGTCACATCATCATTATCTAAATCTATATCCTAGAGTATAAGAAGGTATCAGAAAGAGGCACAACACACTATTCAAGTTGTTCCTTTTTTTAGGAACATGAGAAAAAGTTATTTCAGGTAGATACCAGATGCACTCAAGAGTAGAGTTCAGGTGCCCAAAGCAATGAGGCACTGGATTGGTCATTTGAAGATGCAGTTACAGCACCAATAAAATCAGATAAATAAGTTGCAGAGCATGTTCAAACCTCTTCAGAAGGTCCTATGTGCTTTAAACCAGGGTGTACTCTACAGTAATTTGTATACCATCACCACCATTCATGGGACCAGGAATCAAGAGATAGTGATGGGCCACAATTAAATTATTAGTAAAGGCACATCCATAAAATAACTAAATTAATCTGGGTGTGGTGGCTTAATCCTGTAATCCCAGCACTAAGCGAGCCCAGGTAGGAAGATCACTGTGAGTTCAAGTCTGGACTGAACTATAAAGTGAGCTTAAGGTAAGGCTGAACTGTACAGCAAGACCCTTTCTCAAAAAAACCCCCACAAAGCAAAAACAAAAACAAAAACAAAAATCTAGCTTATATACATGGCACAGCAAGGTAAAATAAAACAGAAGCTTCTGTCTAGCACCTGCTCCCTGTCAGGCAAACACTTTCCTGAATTCAGGAAGCCTTGATGGCTGGGTCCATACTGCTTTTCTTCTGGTACTGTGCGAGGCCAATTTGCTTGTTCTAGCTGATATTTCCCTTAATGAAGAAATTATATTGCTCCTAACTGGCTTCAAGGACTGTGGTTCCAGTGAAGCAATTCAGTAAAAATTACTTTTTCCCTCTGCTTATTCAGTGTGAACCCTTTCCTCTCATTTCCAAGTTGTTGCTATGAAACAATTGTATGCAGAGTGAGCTTATCTGACAATATGTGACTGAATTCAATCCAAGTAACCAATCATGCAATGCATTGTACTTCCGGTTTGCAAAATATAGTTAAACTGACCCAAATCATCCTCAGTGCTGATGATTTGGATCTGAGATTCCCATCAGCCTGCCAGCACAGTAGAGTTGCCTGCTTGAATCCTCAGTGTAAAGAGTCTTCCATTCATGTTGATATTGGTATTTCTGTAACAGTGGAACTGGGAAAGGTACCAGTCACCATTATACTTGGTGAACTACAAGCAAAATTTGTGCTTCCCGTTCTTAAAATCATGTGCTCTGCTGGCCTAGATGTCTTAGTTCTGAAGGAGCAGGGAAGCTTGTACCATGCACCACAATGATGATTTCATTGACCCAGAATCTGAGGATTTACTCTGGTCATTTTGGGCTCCTCATGCTTGTGAGGAAACAACCTAAAAGGGTTGTTGTGGCAGAGGTGATTTACTTGGACTGTCAAGTGTAAAGTGGACTATTACTCCACAGTTCAGAAAAGAAACAAAATACTTAGAGTGCAGAAGGCCCCTTAAGGCATCTCCTTACTATGCCCTGTTCTTAAGGTCACGCTGCTGGTTAAGCTTTTAGAACTTGTCCTTGAACACAGTCCATGGTTCCCATCCATAGCAACTTAGAATTAGGAATATGGGGTAAAGTTGGGACAAATTTGAGGAGAACTCAAGGAAAAGTAAAAACGTTCTGCAGCCAGCTCAGTGACATGGGGGCTATTGAAGCCACCCTGATCAATATGAGTCAGTATTAGGGGGGAAGAGGTTATAATCCCTTTGTGCAGCCTGTGACTCCTCAGCCTTGTGCTCCAACATTTCTAGCAATGGACTGCTCCCCACCATCTCTGTGCCCACTTCCTGCAGCTCAGATGGTGCTCTCTAAACTCCTAAAGGAAGCAGCACTGCAAGGAAAATATCAGCTTACCCAGTGCAAATTCAAATGTGCCAGATGAGAGGAAATCATTTTTTAGGTTATGATCATCATATAATTGGGACCACTGTTCCTTGTGGGGTGTTTGAAAGCTTGCTTTTACAGTCTATGCCTTTGCTATGGGCACTAGGTGATTCACAGGGGAAACCCATGGGTCTTGGACACCTCACAACCTCTTGTAGCTTTTTTGTGTTTTTGAGACAGGGATACACTCTGCAGTTCAGGCTGGCCTTGAGCTCACTTTGTACCCCTGGTCTTGAACTTGCAAGGTTCCTCCTGCCACAGCCTCCCAAGTTCTAGGATTATAGGTGTGCTCCACTAAATATGGTTTATTGCAATTTTTAACTGTTACTCATTTCACTTTGCCAAGGCTGTTCTTCATGAATCAATTCCACACTCACTTAGCATTTTTACTGGTGGCTCTGGCCACACTAAGAGGTATCATAATAACAGGCTCTATTCAGGTAAGGATGCAAACATTTTCTTCCACCAAAAGGCAGAATTAGATACCATCATCCAAATTTTACAAACAAAACATGATGGATGACGAGCTCAATTTAAAACAGTTATTGTGCATTTTAACTCCTTAAACTACTAACTTGAAATTTTCTCTGAATTCTGCTTGTAGGAATATAAGAGCACTGATTCAACTTACTTGGATTTCTATTGGCAGATAGTCAAATATAACATTATGAGACTACCCAATTGGTCTCCGCTGTTTTTCCAAAAACAATTGGTAGTAAGTGTGATGTAGTAAAATATATAAAGAAGGTTTACAGTATGAGATATACTCTCAATATGAGAAGATTTTCTATGATAAAATATGTGCAGGCTTCAGGTATAGAAACTTGATTCATTATGAAAATAGGAGTTTTCAGGGCTATGGATGCAGGAGTGAAGGGCAGAAGTTCTGTATGCCATGAAGAGTCCCAACATTTCCAGACAGAAGCAGAGAGTCCTGATTTTACAAACCCAGGAATGGGCTGAGGTGGAGATGCATGGGCTCCCTCAGTCTGCCCCAGATCAAGATACCATTGTGATCTACAAAACAAGGTCCAGAGTTGTCCATGAAGATCACATGCAAGAATGAAACAGTAAGTTTTTCAAAAGGCAGTCATGAAAAAAGCACAGGGCTTCCACAAAGAAGAAAGAAAGTCCATCTCCCATAAAAGCCCCAAAAGATACACAGTTCTCTGTCACTCTACAAACCCTCCCATGGAAAGGCAGACATTAGTAAATGCAGTCAGCAGGTCAGAAACTGTCCAGGATAGAAATATTCTAATATTAAAGATTCCCACATGAAGTGTGCTCAAAATCAACAAATCCTTGCCTGTGTTCAATTTCACTTTGTGTGAAAGTGTGAATACTACAGAAAATGTAGAAAAGTATCTCATTGTCAGGAGTCAGCACTGATCATCCTTTGAAAACTCCTCTTGGGAAGAACTAAACCACCTTGCCCTGGGTCCCACCCTTATAACCACAGGGCATCCCCCATGCAAAGCAGCTCCAGGCTCAGGGTGAAAAGCCAGTTCTGGCTGAGCAGCCCTAACCTCCTCCCAGAGGAGACTTCACTGAGCATGGACTTCTTGGCTCTACTTCTCTGCCTGGTGATGGCTCCCTGCTGTGAGTGTCTTTGAGGTTCAGGAGATTGATCTAGGCATAGGGAGCTGGGTGGGCTTGACTGATGGTGATACTTCTTGTCCTCAGGTGTCCTGTCCCAGGTGCAGCTGCAGGAGTCCAGACCTAGCCTGGTGAAGCCTTCAGAGACCCTGTCCTTCACCTGCACAACCTCTGGATTCTCTTTAACCAGTTGTGGTGTACACTGGGTCCGTCAGGCTCCAGGGAAGGGGCTGGAGTGGATTGGTGTTATATGGACTGGTGGAGGCACAAATTATACCTCATCCCTTCAATCTCGAGTGGGCATCAGCAGGGACACTTCCAAGATCCAAGTCTCACTCACACTGAGCAGTCTGAGCCCCGATGACACAGCCACATATTACTGTGCAAAACACACAGTGATGGGACATCAGTGTGAGCCCAGACAAAAACCTCCCTGCAGAGGCACTTACAACAACAGGGAGCATTCAAGACACACTGAGCTCTTGGGAGGCTGAGGATCAGGTGCAGGTTCCTGGGGATGCTGTAATGTTAAAGTCTGGTTTTCCCTTCCTTCAGTGCCTTTGCTAAAGACACTGCACTATTAGCTTCTAAATTTTGAATTTTTTTAGTATGAAAAATTTCAAATTTTTTCTTAGTATATGTTTGCAGTGCAGGCAGTTTACAATCATCTTGGGGAGTGTATGCAAGTGTGTAACACAGCTTGATTCTCTTCTAAATTCCCTTCCATCTTCTCTTCTAAATCCCCTTCCCTCTTTTCTTCTGCCTCTCTTCCCTCTCTTCTCAATCTCTTTTCCCCATTTTTATTAATGTTAATAATACCAATTTTATCTCATATGTATGATGCATAATGCTTACACACATTTAGGTTATTGGACTTAAGGGAAGTTATATCTGTGTTCTACACCTTTTCCTTCCCATATCCTTTTCTCATATAGGTTGTACTGGACTCCTTCCCATTTGTAATAGATATACTCATCTGTCTCCTTCTAGCCTTCCTTTTTCATCCTTTTCACTTGAACTTTTCCTTATTCAAATAAAAAAATCCTATGTGGTATTTAAGCTTCTGTGTCTGATTTATTCCTCCCAACATTGTATTTTCAAGGTGCACACATTTTCCTACAAATATCTTAAATTTGTCCTTCTTTGTAAGTGAGTAGCATTCCATTAAGTATAGACAGCACATCCATCATCTGCTACTGGGCACTCAGCATTGGAAGCCAGGCACAAACCTTCCTTCAGGAGCGTCCATGACCAGCAGAGGGCAAGGAGGATCCACAGTGCACAGGAAAGGTCCCAAGAGCAGGTGCAGAGATGGAAGGTGGGGGGTGAGTGCTTCCTGTCAGCCCCCATGGTTCCTCTCTATCCTACATCACATGTCCCGAGGGACCCTGCAGCACTTTAACTATTAATGATTGATGAAATAAACAAGATACAAGTAATGATTCTATCAAATTTAATTACATGCACATATATTTACATAATTACTTTTTTCTCTTAACATGAGATTTATTTATTCATTTTTTTCTTTTTGATACAGGTTCTCCCTATGCACTTCAGGCAGGCCTTGGAATCACTTTGTAACCCAGGCTGGTCCTACACTCACATGGATCCTTCTACCTCTGCCTCCCAAGTGCTGGGATTACAGGCATGTACCACGTTGCCTGACTCATGTGAGTCTTATTAGATGGGTAAATGTGACTTGCATGAATTTACTCAGTAAGTTTTGTGAGTTTTGTTTCTTTTGTGTGCCAAATGTTCATCAACTAAAAATGAATCTGAAAATTTTATGCCATGACAATCAGTTGGCTTATGCATAATTAAATGCTTCAGATTGGGAATTAAATCCTTCACATCCCTCTCCTCAGGGCCTGAGAGTATAGCTCGTCCCTCAGCCAGGTCATTGCAGGAGACTTTGTCCCCAGGATCAGCACCAGCACCATGTGCAGCACTGCACTAAGGAAGGGAGGGAATGGGGTGGCCTGGCTGCACTCAGGACAGTGCTCAAGGACCTCCATGAGCTCTTTCTGCTCATGGTGGCTTAACAGGAGCAGGTGCTACTCTTTCCTCATGGAAGTTAGAAATATGGATTTATAAGACACAGTGGTGTCATTCTACCCTTATCTGTCTATCTATCTATCTATCTATCTAGGCATCATCTGTCCTTTGGCTTGGATCCCCACATCCTTTCAAAGCCCCATGTACTTTAGGTAAGACTTCTCAGAGGTATGTAGATTTAGGGTGTATGGATATGTTTAAGGGCACGTGTTAATTAGGTGGCTTCAGTATAGGTCTGGGAGGAGACAGCAGAAACAACAACCTGGCTTGCTCTCACCACATACGCTTCAACCCTATATGAAGATCAGGCACAGGAAGTTTTCTCTCTGTTAATAAAAGCATTTCAGTTCTGGAGTCTGCATTTCCAAGATTTAAGCAATGAGTTGAAGTTGCAGAATATCCTGCCAAATCTTTCATTGGGAATTTTCTGGCAGGTTATCCAATTGTGTTTTCTCAAACAGTTTCCCCTATGTTGCCACTGTTTCTGATACCATTCAATTCCTTTCTCATTCGGCTACTCCCCTGCAGGAACCAAATCCTAATTTATGTTCAGGGTGGTATTGTAGTCAGCTCAAGCAGTTGGCTCCCAGAAAGAGTGAACTGGCTTCTTGTTCTTCTAGTTAGTCTTTCCAGGCCCAGCATGGTTTGCACTGGGTCACAGGAAGGTTGAATTTCGCTTGTTCTCCTCTCAGTAGCTGCATGGCTTGTGCCAAGTCATGGGAATGGCAAATTGGCTTGTTTTTCTTCTTTTTACTCCTTCCCGGCTCATCATGGATTCAAAAGTGCCCTTGCTTTTAATAAAATAGATAATTTAACAGATTCATGGTGACACTGAAGTGCATGAAACTCTTTCAAGTGTAACATCACACACAAAATTGCAGGAAACTATCTTTGCCTCAGGAGTACATTCAAAAACATCGGCAAACCTTTAAAACATTAAACAAATAGACAAAATATAATAATGATTTCAATTTGTTAACAACAGTTATGTTTACACATGACTGTGAATTACTCTATCTGTTTGATGGTGCAATATTAAAGCCATCATATTACACTGATAAATATTCATAATTTCACAGCTCACAATAGATAAACCATGGAAGTGACCTATTAATGTTCATGAAGAATAAATGACAGAAAATGTAGTATACATACTAGAGGTAAATTCGAGTTGTTTCTAGGAAAATGTGTAGATCTTCAGAAAATAAGAGTAATTCAGACAAAGAAATTTAAATATCACTAGGTCCTTCTAAATTAAGAGACACACATTAGAAACAACTTAAAGAACAAAATAAAAGGAACTGAAAAGTACACTCCATGAAAGGTGGAGAAATCTGGGACAGAGGGAATGATACAGGGAAGATGTGACCCATAAACATTACATACCACAAACAAACAAGGATAAGAATTTTATAAAGCATGTTGCATAACATTTGATGATCAAAAAATGTGGAAAACTTTTTGTGTGATAGATGAATATTGGGAAGAAAAGAAGCGGGGCCTTTGCCCAGAATGCAAAACAAAATATTATAGAAACCAGAATATGGTAAATGCAGAAAGTTAAGAAGCACACACCAGGAAATATTGTAGAATAAATATTCAAGTAGCATGTGGTAGGTTTGGGATTGCTTCCCTTGATTGCTAACTGTTGACAATATTTCATTTATTTATTGACTTTTTCTCCTTCTGTATCAGAAAAGCATCAGCCTGAAACCTGAGGACATGGTTGTGTATTATTGTGTGAGATGCACAGTGAGGGCACATTAGTGAGAGTCCAGACAGAAACCTCTCTGCAGGGGTACTCATGCCTAACAGAGGTCCCTATGGCTCCAGGAGAAACAGGCTGGATCCTAGGGACAGGTGCAGAGGAGAAAGCCCTGTGGTGAGGGCTTCTGTGGGCCTCTGGTTTCCCTCATGTGTTAACATCACAGGACCTGAGCAGACCTGCAATACAAGTGCTGCAATGAAGCATCCAAGTCCAAGTAAACATTCTCTGTGGAATTTAGTTGCATAAGTGCATATTCAAGTTCTGAATTTCTCATGTCTGTATGAATTTCCTTGGTGGGTAAATGTGACTTGTATGCATATCAAACTGACTTGCACATTTTGTGAAGTTAGCATTCTTCTGAGTGTGAGGTCATCATCATGTAAAACTGAATCTGCTCATGTAATCAGAATTATTAGGACTGTCTCATGGAGAAATATTTTGGGGTCTTCAGAAATTAAATCTTGGAGGAACTAAAGATTGCAGAGTGGTAAGCAGCAGTATACAGAACCTGTCTGAGGGAGAAAACTCAGATGTCAGAATACAACATTCTGGCAAGATCCAGACAGAGGGAGATAGATTCTCTCGACCCAGGAAAAAACTGAAGGGAAAAGAGCTGCCCAAATACAAAGTCCAGGGGCTACCATTAGAGAAGCTAAGATTAACAGTCACAGCGATCTTGCTGAGCTGCCCAAATTTGTGCCTCCAAGTCTCACCTGAGCACTACAACCCACACTGATGAGACTGGTGTGAGCCATCCCATGCACAACTCACCCAGAGCTTCCACAAAATTGGGCCATAGCTGTGCTAAAGTCAGAGGTCAGGGAGCCAAATGGAGAATGGAGCCACAGAGGAACTGGCATTAACCCACCAATGGTGAGTGCTGGGAATAAGACTCTCCCATGGGAAAGGGTTCGGCAGAATGGGTCTGAACTAGGAACATCAGTGACTTCAGTTGGTTCCTTCCATCCCAGAGCAGATTGGTGGGATCTGCTTGGCCTGGGTCACACCCCTGACTGGGACCCAATAAGTAGTCCCAAACCAATTCCATATGTGCAGCATGCACTAATGCAGTGAAGGCCCACAAAAGTTGACTGGCCTGGAGGGGGTGGCAGCATATACTGCCCCTGCTTGTACCTCAGCAACTAACAACAAACTGGAGAAGGCAGAGACCCCTAGCCAGAATGCTTCAGAGGAGCTATCACCAACAGCAAAAGGGGCTGGGAACTCCACTGCACATTTGTATGGAAGGAACCAAGATCATGACAAGAGAAAGAAACAAGAAAAACCCTCCAGCCCCCAATCCTGAAAATATTGATCCAGGAGAGGTAAATAAAAAAGAGATTGAGGGCAGCAAACATGCAGCATCAAACACGGCATCAGCGGAAATAAAGAGATATTTTCAGGACCTCGTAGAGGATTTCAAAATGAAATATTAATTAAATTTAAGAAAGATATAAGTAGATTAACAAAAGAAATGCTAAGCACCTCTCAAGAAGACACAGACAAAAGAATGCAGGAACACAAAAACAGGAGAGAAATGTTTGATGAAGAATACAAAGAAAACCCAGAAGACATCAAGCAGATTCAAAGAGATTACCAGGAAAATAAAAACTCCATTGAAAGCTGGCAAAACTGCTTGAAAGAAACTAAGGATAGACTATCAAAACTTGAAGACAGGTTTGCAATGTGTTATCATGAAAGATCTCTTAAAAATAACAAGGAAACAGACAGTAACAATAAAAAGGCTAGAAGACAACAAAAAGATCTATAACCTAAGAATAAACAATGTGAATGAAGAAGCAGGAGTCAAAACAAGGGAATTAGAAAGGCTATTCCCAGAAATAATTAAGGAAAAATTCCCAAGCATAACAAAAGGAAATGATATTCAGATGTATGAAGCATACAGAACTCCAGCCACCTACAACCAAAACAGAGCTACACCCAGACACATAATAATCAAGATCCCTGAAATTCAATATAAGAACTGAATATTAAAAGTCATCAGAGAAAAGAAACAGATCATCTATAAAGGAAAAACCATCAAAATCAAGGCAGACTTCTCAACACAGACCATCAAATCAAGAAGAGCTTAGAGTGAAATAATCCAGGCCCTAAAAAATAACCTCCAGCCCAGATTGATGTACCCTGCAAAACTATCTCTAGAAATTAATGGAGAAACAAGATGCTTCCATGACAAAGAGGTACTGGGGGAATTTGTGGCCACCAATACAACCTTACAAAAAATACTGAAGAACATTCTAGAGAGAGAGAAAAAATACCAGGATTTCAGTAACAGTAGCAGAGAGGCCTCAATGAGTGGGGCAGACAGTGGAATTAAGAAGGAAAGTAGACAACCAATGGCAAAAAAAATAACATAGCATAAATGAGGCAGAGAAGTTTGGTTATAATCTCTAACATAGATGGTCTTGATATACTAACAATAAGAAACACAGGCAGAGTAGATCAGGAGACAGGGTCCATTTGCTCTTTATTGGAAACATAATTAACCTGAAAGAGGGTTTATGGACAGAAAGTCAAATATGAGAAAACAATGCTCTAAGTGACAGGGAACCAGAGGGAAATACGGGTAACATGACCAGCACCTGCAGATAGGTTGGAAAGACATAACACTTTTATACAATGGAGAACTACTCAGCTATAAGGAAGAAAAATCTTGAGGCTCTTGTAGGTAAAGGAATACAACTTGAGATCAAGCCCCACAGTCAGAAGTTTCAGATCCAGTTAGGGTAAACAGCAAGTTGCTCCCCACAATCTAAAAACTGAGTAAGTTAGTGTCACCCAAATTGTGCAGTGCACTCTGGGAGTGAAAGGGGAGGAACTGTCTAAAAAAGGAAGGCATAGGATACTGTTAGTAGTGTATCAGGATTTAAAATCTACATTATTCTCACCACTCTGTTTAGAAGGATTATATTCTGTTCCAGTTTGTTTACTTGCACTAGATTTGAGGTCACAGACAGCTATCCCAAAAATAGCAGGATACATTGTGGTAATCACCCTTGACTTCCTATTAACTTAATCTGAAGCTCTGTATAACTTACACTACCTTATGATGACAGATCCTATTTGAATCTGGTTTGTTAGATTGCTTTTTTGTATTGACTGATTTTATTTGATTCTGTTATGATTGATAGTATTAAGTCTGAGAGTATATGCAACTACACTGAAGATGACAAGATTCATTAGGATACCCACTCTGGTTTGATTATTACCTGTTTTTGAAGTCTTACAATGTCTCCAATGCTTTGTTTTTATTATTATTGTTATATACTGCTGAGGCATCTTAGAAATCATTGTAGATAACCTTGTATTGTACTTTTATATGACTTTTTTGTTTCATGTTTTCCTAGGAATTTGTTTTGTTTTGTCTTGCTTTGTTTTGTTTTACCCTCTAATACAGAAAGGATAGATATACATGTAGAGATGCATGCATGCATAGAACTTATAAACAGTTTAAGAGACTCAATTATAGAACACGTGATGAAATGAACAAATTCTTTGAAGAGAAAGAGACACTACAGTATCCACTGCTGATTACGTAGCATCATGATGTGAAATCCAGCAATAATATCATTCTTTGTTCAGGGTGATTTTAGTCTGTTTTGTTTTCTTTAAGTTCAACATACATGAAGGTATGGACAGCTATTTTTTATGAGAATGAGAGACACAATGACAGCCAGTGTTGGCTTCCCTATTGTCTGGTCTTGAAGACCTAAAACACCTTGCTCATCCTGTTCAGATCAGTTCTATACTATGTTGTTTCATGCGAATGCTCTGTATGTGCAGAAATGGATAATTATTTGGAAGAAAACAAGAAACAATATGATAAATAGTGAAGATCTGTGATTTTCTTCGAAATTTATGTCTCTTACATTGCTTTCTTGTGTTCTGTTTTGTTGTGTTTAATTTTACCCTATTTAAAAATTAAAAAAAAACATTTAAAAGAAATTAAATCATTCCCCACTCTGTTCACAGGGTCTGAGAGTACGCAGCTCTCTCTTCATTTTGGGCCCTCAGGAGACCTGGTCCCCAATCTCAGCCTTAGGGATATTTGGGGCCCTGTGTTCATGGAGGAGAGAAAGGGGCGGCCTGAATGGAATCAGGGAAAAGTCTGTGAGCCTTGCTGTGCTCATTCTACCCAATGAGGCTGAGCAGGCTTTGAGTCTGTATTTTTCCTCTGAACCTTAGAAATTGTAAAATTTACAAATTACTGTGTAACAATTTCCATATCAGATTCTCTCCCATCCTCTCTCTCTTCCTGAATATCTCATTGCTTTGTTTCTCATCTCTCATGTTTCATTCTTCTTAGTAGAAAATAATGGAGAATAATAAGTGATAACCGTTCAATTTCATAAAACTTATGTGTTTTTTTACAAAGAAGATTCCCATAATTCTGCCATTACACATTTTCTTTATTTTATTTAAGTTAATTCTATATTTACGAGTCACACAACACATTTATTAGTAAAATTTTCCTAAAGTAATCAAATATACATCTCTACCTAGGAATGTTATTCCTATGGTTACCATTTTCAGTGACCAGGTATAAGTTAGCAATGTCCATACATTTGCACGCACATGCATGGCTCCTGAAGGCAGAGCAGAGCTGAGATTCTCACACACAGACCCCGTCTCTCAGATTGGACCAAGGATCTGACCCCAAAAGACACTCAAGGAAGGACATGAACTTAAAATTATCCTATTGGGAGCAAAAGTATTCTGTTAATGACAGAACACCATCCATCCTTCGTGGATGATGTGAAGGTGTCAACATAGTTCACAAGAGAAAGAAAGAAATAAAAGGAAATTTATTGCCTCCCAGTAAGGAGCAGACATCAGTGGAAAATGACTCAAACCCTTATACTTTCCTGGTGACGGTCACAGGAAGGGCAAATCAGGGTGAACACAGAGTCCCACACTGTCACACACATCAGTGTGAGGGAGTGGGTTAGAGCTGAAGGAGCTGCAGGACCAGGTCCACCTGAGAGCAGAACTTAGTGAAGCCACAGACAGCAGAGGAGAAGAACGGACAGTCCCATTGCCTCTGCCTCCACCTCTTGCCAGACCCCGCTCAGGGCCTTGAGGACATCAGGCTCTGTGATTCTCTCCACTTGGAATTTCATGTTTCTTTCTCTGATGGACTCAGATGCAACAGGTCATCTAGGACTGTCTTAGAGAAAAGCCCTGACATTCCTTCACAGCATCTACAAAGTGCTCCATAGGAACTCCTAAATGCATGTATTGTATAATCACGACCCCCTCAGCCTTATTCTTCCAGAATATAAATTAATATCTTTGAGTTATGAATGTCCCACAGTCTATACTTAATACATCCTAATGTTTACCTACATCATCACTAAAAAATATCAGGTGTGATGCAATGTGTTTGCATTCATGTCCTAAACTGTGTTTCACTGGATTCTGAAGAATGAAAACTCAAGGCTCACAGAACTCCTGTGTGTCCATCTCTGCACACACCCCTGACCTGAGTGTTAACCAGCAGCACTGCTGCTCCTCTGTGGCACTGTGCCTTCACTTTCTTGACATAATTGTAGTGAAGAGCCTCATTTCTGAGAATGCATTTCCAAAATTCACCTTTCAACCTTAATTCATATTCTCAATGCCTAATGGAGGTGAAGAGGCATCAGCTGAACCATCCCTACTTCCTAAGCATGAAACTCATCACCATCATGGCCCGTGGTTATCACCTTGCTCATCTCTCATATCTTCCAGGTATTTCACTCAGATTTCCCTCTTGTTCTTCACGTGTCAATGGTTTTTAATGTTTTGGTTCTTTCCAGCAGAACTCTGACATGACATGGAGTACAGGCAGTTGTTGTTAATAAAACCCTAAAATGAAACATGCACATTCCTAAGCCTAGGGACCAAACTGTTACTGAAATTTAAAGAACTATCAGACCCTGTGATAACCTTCCTGATACATAAAGTATATGCATAACTGCAGTATGTTGTTCTTCTCTCCATGAGAATATGTACCAGTATTTCTACATATGCATCAGTGCCATGCAATTCAGAACAGAGGTAAGAATTCTAGATGCAGGGGTAGTACTTAATGTGACCTCAAAGCAGGGAGCTGGTGATGGCCAGGATCAAAGATCTGAACCAGTGAAAATTCAGAAAGTTAGAGACCTGCCTACTTCTGGATGGCAAGTTTCAGCAGCTCTCCTGCATGGACTCAGAACAACTTTACCCAGTTGTCTAAATCATATTCAGAATGTCCATTTGCAACATGTAAATCTCCTAGTCCTTACTACTGTTGACTCGACTGTTACCTGCATTCCAGCCACATGATTAGTATTGGATCTGAGGAGGGCAGGAAAAAGGAATAAGACCCAACGGTCATACATGTGTTCTAACTACCATGATGAATGCAGTCAGTATGTGCTGCAAATATGTACTGATATAAAATTTAAATCTGAAATAAAATAAGAATGGAAACAATATAGGCTGTTGCAGTGAATTTTATGTTCATGAAATGCTACAGATAAAAATGAATTTTAAGAACGTGGGTACACATCAGCCCATGAATTGAGAGGGCACAAGATCTAAGTGCAAGTAACTGGCCCCATCACAGCTTTGGCACATTAGTGTGCTAGAGCAGGTGTTCAGTGGATCACTAGGGAGGATACCCATGGTTCTTTTTCTGTCTCTTATGTAGGTAAGTAGCACTCATGGCAGTGGTGATGATGTTGGATACTGGTGTCTCTTTTAAGGAGATCTAATTAATGACACTGGTAGCTTACATACATCCATGCTAGTCTTAGGTAACCTTTGAAGTGTTTGCTATGGGACTCAGTGGCACATAATCATGAGGGTCCTTGCTGCTTCATGCTGGAAAGCCTTTCAATGCACCAGTGGTAAACAAGAACTGGACCTCTTTCTCTGAGTGAAAGCTACCTGAAGACCGATACCAACTATGTCACTGAGCTGAGCTCCTTTCTGTGGCAGGTTCTGTGCTCACTTGTGTGTTTCATGTGCAGCATTGTTCTCCACCAAGTGGCATGTTAACAGCTCTAGATGTCCTCACAGCAATGCATCTTGCTATAGAAAAATGTATCCCTAAAAAACAAAGTTACATTTCCTCAAGTTTAGAATTTACATTATATAAGAGTAAACACCTACTATGAGATAGAAAAAATGGTAAGGATCTTTGAGGTGAGAATAAACATATCTTAGCATAAACCCATGAATATACAATATTTTGATTACATTTCAAACACACACACAGAAATACAATCAGATGAGTGTCTAACAGTCTACAAAATTTATGACAAATTTATGTCCTATGCACACAGTCTCTATGCTCGTATGCTGTATGTTCTCCAGTCTTGTTCCTGGTTTTAATATCCATAAAGCCATCTTTCATCTGTGAACATAGACAGCTCCCTGACAAGCTCATCCATTATATGTCCTGTATGAAGTAGGTGGTGTGGGACAGGAGAAATGGATCCCAGGGATGCCAGTGAGTTTTTGAGGGTTCAGTCAGCATCTTTCATACAAAGGCAATCTCAAAAAGTTGCACATTCTCTGTCTCCTTGTGACCTTCATAAACAAGAATACTCCATACATGCAAATAATTCAGGAGTGAACATATAAACTAATATAGCATACTGGGATAATTTCGTGGTATCTAGATATTAAAATTGTTCTCAGAAATGTGTAAAGATACTCTTCAAGAACCTAAAACAATTCAGGTTCCTTCTCTTTCTCATGCTGGCTCCCAGATGTGTGCTATGGAAAATTCAGACAGGGTGACATGGAGATGCTGCATCTGATCTCAGGACTTACTCTGGTCTCTCACTGTCCTGTCTCAGCTGCTGCTGCAAGAGGCCTGATCTGGCCCGGTGAAGCCCTTATAGTCCCTCTCACTCAGTTGCATGTTCTCTGGCTTCTCCAGCTCTGGGACTCTGCCTCTGCAGCTGTATGCTTCAGCTACCAGAAAGGAAAGTGAGTGGATGTGTCAAGATAATTGATAGCAGAAACACAGCTTGTAATTCATCCTTGACAACTCAGCATATCTAAATACACAGCCAAAGATGAGTTCCCCATAAAACTGACCTCAGTATCCAGGGAAAACACCACCGTGAAGTACTGTGCAAGATACATTCCGAGGGGAGATAAATGGTGTCCCAGACACAAAGCTACTAACAGAGTAGCATGGACCAGTTGGGGGCACTCAGGACAATGTCTCAGCACCAGGAAGAGGGGGCTCCCTGAGACCAGGATGGGATGCAAAGGATCAGGTGGGAAATCTCTGGACCAAATGAAATAGCCTTGGAGATCTGTAGAGAATCATGAGTGGCCCCAGAAGGTGCAGGGAAGGAGGTTAAGGACTAAGGGTTTCCTTTTAGTGTCTGAATGTTCCCTGTGTGTTAGCATCACACACACTGCTGAGGGTGTACACTGCATCCTCTCCACCTCACATATGAATTCTCCAGAGCCCAAGCAATGAAAGGGAGTTGGTGGTGACAGATTACATTTGCACCTGCATTTTTCATCTCCTTCACATGAATTCCTGTGGGATGGCAATAAGAACTTGCATATCCTGAAAATAAGTGCAAGAATGTTACGAATTTAGATGCTGTGAAATAGAGGATACTAACGTTCATCTTCATTGAAGTTTAGAGTGGTAATTTTGTCACCAGGAGAAAGAGACTGTCTCATGCCATAATAAAAGTCATCTTTGATGAAAATCTGCAATAAAGAAGGAGACTTTATGGAAAACAACAGGAGAATTTAGGAGTACTGACCCATAGCATATATTGACAGTGGGCATGATTTTGTTAGTAGTATCAACTTGAATGGTTATATCAAAATGCATCTAATTTATCCATCATTAATATTAATCCATATACTTGTGATAGGCAATTTACTGTGGAAAGTTTAATGCAGACAAAAGACAATGAGTTGCCAGATTTTTGAACATGTGTTTGCAAAAATACTGCTTGTCTAGGCATTTGTGAATATAATGCTATTGAGAAAAATCCTGTTGGGATCTCTGAGTAGAAGATCTTCGGCAAACATGATGAAGCATGGCTGCTCTGTCTTGGAACTGCTCCATCAGCACTTGATAACTGTGCCAAGGAGTGCAGAATCAAATGTATGGAAATTTTTATAAAATGTGCCTACAATCTCATAGCTATTTGTTCTTCTCATACTATGCTCACAACTCCAAAAAAATGAAATTATCAAATCCATTAATTACATATAAAAAAGTGAAACAGATGAGGTTACTTGTTCATCAGTACACAGACACATAGAAAGAAACCATGTGTTCTATCGTATTAGGAGTCTTCCAAACACCTCTCAAAGCACTCTCATGTGCTTCCCTCTCTGAGGCTATTCCCTCTCTGAGGCTTCCTCAATATAACTGGCTATATAGCAGGAGGCCATGTAAATAGGATCTCTCTGTACTGATGAATACCAGCTCAGCCCTCATTCTGTAGCTCTGCAGAGGAGCCCAGCCCTGCAAGTCCAGGTGTTTCCACTCAGTGATCAGGACTGAGCACAGACAGCTCACCATGGAGTTTGCAATCATCTGTGTTTTCCTCCTTTTAATTTTCAAATGTAATTGATGAAAAACAAGTGATAGTAAGTGTGTTAATAGACATGAGTGCAAAAAATAGAGGACATGTGTAATATTTTTCTGAGAAAATAATTTCTGTGTTTGCAGGTGTCCTGTGTGTGGAGCAAATGGTGGATTCCAGGGGAGGATTGGAGCAGCCTGCGGGGTCCCTGAGACCCTCCTGCATGGCTTCAGGATATACCTCAAGTAGCTAGAGCATGGACTGCACCCTCCATCCTTCAGGGAAGGGGCTGGAGTGGATCTCATACGTCAGGAGCAGTAGTGGTACTGTATACTATGCAGATCCCGTAATGGGCCGATTCACCATCTCCAGAGACAATGACAAGAACATGCTGTATCTGCACATGAGCAGCCTGAGACCTGAGGACACAGCCATGCATCTTCCCTGCTAAATTTGGGGGATATATGACAATAATCCACAGATGCAGGCAAAGCTGTACTCTAATAATCTCATAGACATTTCCTAATCTATTATGTTGATTGTTAATTGTGACATGGGGCTGACTGACAATTTACAATCACATATGGGGAAGTTAGGAAAGCAGTTGACTGATGGTGTCTGATTCTACTTGTCCCTAAATGTCCAGTCCTAATTACAATCACAGGCATTAGTACCTGGTCCTACGAAGATCTCACAGATCCTGTCTCCCACCAGCAACCCCTGCAATTACTGCATAACAACTGGTAACTATTGGATATGGATGGGGCAGCAACCAAGGAAGGGAATGGGGTAGATGTGGCATACAAGATATGATGATAACACTAAGTACATCCTATCCCTCAAGAGCTACATCTCCATCTACAAACATGTCTCAGGACTGCTTCTCCATGTGTCTGAGCTCTATGACCACTGAGGATAGAGACACACACTACTGTCCAAATACACAGTGCCAGAACATTGGTGTAAGTCCAGACAGGAACTTGCCTTCTGGGGTGCAAGGGACAAGTACGTTAAGTCAAGACTCAAAGAACTCAGGGAACTAAGTTTATGGTAAATGCAGAGACAAAACTGGAGGGTTTCCTTTCTGGCTGACTGTCATGCATGAGCCAATCATGTTTTCTGTTTTAGGTCTGCATCCCTCTTTGCTCAAAACCCAGGTGCACTCAGACTCATCAGGATTCTCACAATTATCTCCATCCAATACCTTGATGTTACTGATCCACTACCTCATATAGTTTGAAATGCACAGTAACAGCTCATCATGAAATGGAAGAGGTGCACATGTGATCATGGCAGGGCAGCACCACAAGCAAGGCACATGAAGAAGCTGAGAAGGTGTAGACAGGATTCTATCCACATTATGCATCCTTTAATTTAGCAGCACATACCTATGACCTCGTGGAATGTGCTATATGATCAGCTGCAGAGGAAGAGAAGGTAAGGGCCTGTTTTACAGATGACTCTGAACATTTTGCAGGCGCTGCACACAAAAAGACAGCTGCAGAATCACATCCTCCTTCCAGGAGGTCCCTAATGAACAGTGGTGAAGGGAAATATTCACAGTGGGCAGAACATGGGGCAGCTCATGACGGGCACTTTGTAGTACATTTTTCTGGAAGAAAACATGGCCAGATTCGTGGCTATGTACTGATTCTCAGGCTGTAGCCAATAGTTTCACTGGATGGTCACAGATTCTTAAGGAAGAACATTTAAAAAAATATCTGCTGTAGAGGCATGTGAATTGATCTTTCCATGCTGGCATAACATATAAAGATATTTGCACTCCATGTAAACAGTCATCCAGAAGTGACCTCAGCATAAGAGGACTTTAATAATCAAGTAGGCTTGGCATGGTGATGCACACCTATAATCCAATCACTCCATAGGCTGAGGCACGAGGTTTGCCTCAACTTGCATTATACTCTGTGATATATTCCTTGTTCAAGAACTGTCTGAACTGCATAGCAAGTCTTTCTCAAACAGCAAACACTCGTCCACTTCCTATTCATCATCATCATCATCATCATCATCATCATCATGCAGATAGGATGACTAGTTCTGTGGAAAGCAGTCAACAGTTTTTTTCAGCTACCCCCATCACTACCCAGTAGATTCATGAAGAGTGCCCATGGTGGCAGGAATGGAGCCCATGAGTGTGACACAGCTCTGGAAATGCTGCCCTGAGAAATTTCCACCTGTGGCGCCCTCATCTTAAAAGCTGCATTTTCTGGATGCTGATCTGAAAACCCCTGAAGCAGCTCTCCTGCCTTTGTGAGCTGTTTGTCTGGCAGAGCTGGGCAGCTTGGATGAGCACACGGAGGAGAGGCCCAGGATTCTGGAACTGTGAACCAGCAAATATTTTCTGGCATTGCTCTGCCTAATTTGTGTACATTGCAAGGAAAGTTTTATTAAATTATACAGCTGGGAGTTGATTCTTGGAAAGCTTATACTCGATTTCTTCTGTGTTGGTTAATTTCACGTTCTTCTTGGACTCAAAGTTAGATTATTAGACAGTTTACTAATTGGACTCATGTTATTTGCAATTACAAATAGTAACACTTCCTCTTTGGGCTCCAGTTGTATTATCTGACTATAAAACTGCAATGTCTCCTCTGTATGATCTGAAGCTACAGAATGTAGAGCATCTGACCATGAATGCTGACCAGTGCTAGCTGTACGTCTTCCTCCGTTCCATCAGGGTCTTCTGAAAATGATTGCCAACAAAAATCTTCAGCTTTATGTAGGACTTTCTTTGCCTGGTTCTGTTGGCTTTGTCCTATCAGGGCACATGTGACATCACAGCACAGTTTGTGGATCCCTTCTGGGAAGCCCAAGTTCTCTGGAGCCATTTTTCCCCAACTGCTTCGAAGTGCAACAACTGCCGATGGGTTTCATTTCCTCTGCCTCCTATTACTCTTCTTGGGAGTTTTAGATGAGATTTATACACAAAGTTTAGCTATTCATCAAAGTGTTCCAAATGGTACAGAATTCCTGCTTTTTAATTCAAACTATTACTTTTATTAAATAGTGGTGGAGACAAGCAGGGGGTCCTCAGGATCAGCAGCATGTGCCTAGGACCAAGAAGAGGGGGCTACAGGAGACCAGGACCATGTTCTCAGTACCGATTAGGAAAGTTGTGGACCATCCCAGGGACCTGGAGATCTGCAGGGAACCAGGAGACATCCTTGAGCATGGTGCAGAGAAGGATGCTCCAGACTGCAGGTTTCACAATGTTTAGTGTCTGAGTTTCCCCTCGGTCTTAGCTTCACACACAGAGGAGACCTTGCAGTGCACCCTCTCCAGTTCACATGTGAGGTCTACAGACTGCAGAGAATGGAAGGGATTTTGGTGTTGACAGAATATACTTACACGTGTATTTTATCATCTTCACATGAATTCCTGTGGGATGGCTGCAGTAACTCGCATATTCTGGAATAAGACTGTGTATATCACTAACACAGATGATTTGGAATACATACTTCTCATGATCATCATGCATAAGTAGTCTGCTATGGTTGTCACCATGAGAGTGAATTGTCACATACATTTAAAAATGTTTCAGGTTAGGAAAGAATACTAAGCTTCTATTCTTCTATTTCCATTGGTTCTATCTATCACATTGTGTCTTATTGGGATCTGAATATGTGTGAAAGTATAAACAAAAATTTTTTATTGAAAATGAGATATTATAGTACCCATTGATCATTCTCTGTTATTCGGTTCAGAATGCCCTGTAATTCTTTCACACTTTGAATGGTTTTAAACTTTTTTGTTATGTTTGATATTATTGTATTTGAAACTATGCTCAACTATAGCAGAGAAAGAAATATTGTGATAGCTACTGTTAATGTCCGGTTGTCTTAATGTTAAGTATTGTGCTTCCTATGTTGTCCAGTTCCGATCTGCTCTGTACTGACCTCTTTTGTCTTATTCTCTTTAAAATAAAGTGGGGGAAAAGAATAGAATGAAAGAATTTACAGGAAGTGAGTTTTATGGAAAACGACAGGAGAATTTATGAGTGCATACATTAGGTATTTTTAGAATGGGCATGGTTTTGTGGATATTTAACTATTTCTATAACTGTGTCAAAATGTATATCATTTATTGAGCCGTGGTTTGAGGGAGCGGTGGGTGACCAACGAAGAGAACCAGCCAGCCAGCTTCTCCCGAGATCCACTCCATGTTGGAACCTAGGGACCTGGGCAACAAAGCAACCCACTCACCTCCTTGGTAGGAAGCCGTGAGCCTAGTGCCATGCAGGCTAAGAATCAAACATCCCTCCCCCACCATAGCCCCCATTAGTAAATGGGAGGCAGAGGTCTGAATAGCTCTTGGGTGGATGATCTTATGCAATATAGCAAACATGCAGAATTTCCTTCTACCATCTTTTTGAAGGAAAATATTGCTCTCACTGTTTTGCTTTGTTTTGAATAATTGTATTGATCTATTCAATACTCTGTTTTGATAGGTTTTATGATGTTCTGTATTTGATTTCAATTTGCTACACCTGATTGAAAGGACAACTAATGTGAAGATAATGAGATATACTATGGTACCTATTACTGTTATCCTAGTAATCTCTTGTGAAGCTCTACCAATTTCAAGGCATTGTCTTGATTGGCTTTATTTCGTCGTGTGGCTTTATTCTATCATTTATTCTATTCATTGTGTGGCTTTATTCTATCTTGTTCTGTGGTGTTTTAATACCTTCAAAATAATTTAATAAATCATTATCAAAATGTGTATCACTTATTGTCACTAAAATAAACATCTAATGTATATATATTTTTCATAATCTATATAATAAATGTATATTTTTGTATAATACATTACCTCTCCAGAGGTAAGAAAAGATATCAGATCCTTGAACATATTTTTGAAAAAGATACTGGTTATAGATTCATTAATGAATATAATAGAATAGAGAATGATAATGTCATATTCTCTCATTAGAAGAAAACACATGACAGTCATCATAAAGCATGACCACCCTCTGTTGGAATTTCTCAGCAAGCCTTTGAGTTCTGTGAGAATAGTATAGGACCTAATAGACGTGGTGATTTTATAACCTATGATATCACATTGCATAGCACATTATGCTTCTAATTTTATGGACACAGAATTAAAATCTGCAGCCCTACAAAGTTACCAAATCCACTAATTACATATTGGTAAGAATTTTAAAAATGATTAGGTTAAACATAGGAAGAAACCATGTGTTCTGTATATTAGGGATATTACAAAACAAAGCACTGTCCTGTGCTTTGAACCCTTCCTGCTCTGAGGCTTCCACCATAGAACTGGCCATATATACGGGAAGCCATGCAAATAGGGCCTCTCTGTGCTAATGAAAATCAGCTCAGCCCTCACCCTGAAGCTCTGCAGAGGAGCTCAGCTCTTAATCCCCAGCTGTTCACACTCGGTGATTGGCATTCAGCACGAACTGGTCAACATGGAGCTGGCACTGAGCTGGGTTTTGCTTCTTGCTATTTTAAAAGGTAATTTATGAAAAACAATATATACTGAATGAGTGAATGGCATGAGTGGAATAAACAATGAACATGTGTGACAGCTTCCTGAGCAGAATGTATCTATGTTTTCAGGTGTCCAGGCCGAGGTGCAGCTGGTAGAGTCCGGGGGAGGATTGGTGCAGCCTGGAGGATCCCTGAGACTCTCCTGCATGACCTCGGGATTCACCTTCAGTAGCTATGGAATGTACTGGGTCCGCCAGGCTCCAGGGAAGGGGCTGGAGTGGATCTCAGCTATTGGTAGCAGTGGTAGCACATATTACGCAGACTCCGTGAAGGGCCGATTCACCATCTCTAGGGACAATGGCAAGAACACGCTGTATCTGCAGATGAGCAACCTGAGACCTGAGGACACGGCCATGTATTACTGTGCGAGAGACACAGTGAGAGGACATCAGTGTGAGCCCAGACAAAAAGCTCCTTGCAGGGGCGCGTAGAACCAGGAGGGGGCGCTTGGGACACACGGAGCGCAGAGTGTGTCCCAAGAGTACAGGTACTGAAGCATTTTATTTTCGGTGGGCTTTAAGGCATTTTAAAAAAGTAATAGTACGCGGTAATGGAAAGAGCAAAGAAACAAAAAGTTAAAAATATGAACTATGTAAAATGCCCACTGAACCCAAAATAATTAATTCATTGTCTATGTGAAAACCCAAGAAAGCAGTTAATACAAAAAAAATTGTAATACAATTAGCAAATTTGTTATGGAAACTGTGAATTTTGCATTTTATATCCTTTGCATAGTGACGAAAAACACTCTTGAAATGTCTTATAACATATAAACAATTTAGAAAAATATAGTGTAAACTTATAAAGGTTTTAAATACATGACCTTACATGTGTCTCATGGGCAACGGGTTCACTACAGTTTATATGTAGTAAGAATCATCTAAGGTAATAAGGAATAAACAAAAACTACCTATAAGGATGTATAACATACATTTGACATTGCCATCTACCCACAGTGAAAAATCACGTCATGCTGTATGAAAATGATATTATAATTACTGTAATATGTAATTAATTCAGCAAAATTGATGATACTGAGAATCAAGGCATTCAGAGATTTGAATAGGCATGAATATTTCAATTTATCCTGAAATTTTCAACTAAGTTTTCAAAAATTTGTTATGGGACAACATCATTGATAAAGTTCACATATGTATTTATTTCATACATTTAATTTTTCCATAGAAGGTCATTAATAAATACCTGAAATTTACAGGTATAATAGGGTTGAGATGACACTGAATTAAATCACTGTATATATTTTAACTGTCACCACAAGTGTTTCAAAGTTGTAAATTTATTCAAACAAACACCACAGAAATCAAAACAGTACAGCACATATTGTAAATGAAATGAAAACACTTGTATGTATGCAGGAAAGATAAAGCAGTGGCACCTTAAACGAAGGCTGGCTGAGGACATAGCAATGACTGTGTCCTGCACAGCAAATCCACTGACAACGGTTCCAGATGATACAAGACATTGGAAAGGATGCTGTGAGGCCACCTGTGCATCATGCTGACCTTCACTGACCTAGACTGTGGGGGTGTGAAGCTGTGGGAGATGGGATGAGTTGACAAGTGGGAAGTCCACTGCCCCCTGAGGTTTTCCATGTCTGGCACTGATTGTTAAATCTGATCTCAGGAGTTTGGTGAAATATTTACACACACATTGTTGCAAGGGCAAAACTGATTGACCTTCATACGAAATAGGAAGCTTCAACTGAAACATAATTTAATGTTTTTTTTCAAATTTTATTTTAAAGAGAATAAAACAAAACACGGCAGAAAAGAGCAGATCAGAACAGGGCAACATAGGCAGCACAGTACTTTACATTAAGACAATTGGACATCAACAGTAGCTATCACAATATCTCTTTCTCTGCTATAGTTGAGCATATTTTCAAATATAATAATACCAAACATAACAAAATAGTATAAAGACATTCAAAGAGTGAAAAAATTACAGGGCTTTCTGAACCGAATAACAGAAAATGATCAATGGGTACTATAATATCTCATTTTCAATACAAAAATTTTGTTTAAACTATCACACATATTCAAATCCCAGTAAGACACAATGTGATAGATAGAACCAATGGTAGTAGAAGAATAGAAGCATGGTAGCACTTCTAAGAAGGATGATATTAAATCAGCAATAGCTGTCATAATGTTTTGTTTTCTTCAAAACAGCTGTTCATATCATCATGCATGATATAATCAAACAAAACAGAATAAAAACATTCCAACTGATGATTGAAAACATCAAAAGGCTTCAAAGCTATGAGATGGGGACTCATGCTTACCATAAAATCTTATATACTCTTATCAACTCTCATACTAGGGAGACTATACGGTATTTACACTAGTGAGTTTGGTTTATTTAGCTTAAGGGAATGGTCTCAAGTCGTGTCCGTTTATTTATAAATATCTCAATGAGATCATTCTTTATAGCTGAGTAGTACTCCATAGTATAAAAATGCCACAACTTTTTTATCCAATCCTCAGTTGATGGGCATTTAGCCAAGATCTGGCTATTACAAATTGTGCTGCTATAAACATGGGTGCACATATAAAACTGTGGTATGATGTTTTCAGATCTTCTTGGAATATGCCTAGAAGTGGAATAGCTGGGTCAAATGGGACTTCCAAAACCAGCTTTTTGTGGACTCTCCAGAATGACCTCCACAGTGGTTGCACCAGCCTACACTCCCACCAAGAGTGTAGAAGATTTCCTTTTCCCCCACAGCCTCTCCAACACCTGTTGTTGGTAGTGTTTTTAATCCTGGCCATTCTTTCTGGAGTGAGATGGAATCTACTGTGATTTTACTTTGCATTTCACTCATGACTAATGATGATGAACATTTCTTCATGTATTTATTTGCCATTCGTATTTCTTCATCTGAGAACTGTGTATTCATTTCAGATGCCCATTTTTGGATTGGGTCTTTGAATTTCAAGGGTCTGATTTTTTTTAATTCTTTATTAGTTCTAGACAGAAGTCCTTTGTCTGAGGAACTGTCCATGATGATTTTTTCCCAATTTGTGGGTTTTCTTTTCACTCTGCTGGAAACCTCTTTTGACATGCAGAAACTCTCTAATAAAATGTGGTCCCAGTTATTGATTCTGGGAAGTATTTCCAGGGTACATTGGTTCTTGTTCATGAATTCTCTTCCTACACCTTTATCTTTGAGGTTTTTACCTACTTTGTCTTCCAGCAGTTTTAGTGATTCTGTTTTAATATTTAGATCTTTGATCCATTTAGATTTTAGTTTAGTGTATGGTGATGGACATGGGTCAAGTCTTAGTCTTCTGCATATGGATAGTCAACTTTTCCAGCACCATTTGTTAAAGAGACTGTCTTTCTTCCAAAAAGAATGTTTGGCCCCTTTATAAAAGATAAGGTGGTTGAGTGAGTTTGTGGTTGTGGTTGTATTTTCCAATCTATTCCACTGATCCTCTGGTCTGTTTTTATTCCAGTACCATACTGACTTTATTACTGTAGCTTTGGAGTATAATTTCAGGTCAGGGATTGTGATGCCTCATGCCTTGCCTTTGTTGCTTAAAATTGCCTTTGCTATTCTAGGTTCCAGATGAATTTTAGAAGTGATTTCTCTAGATCTATGAGGTATGTTAGTGGTATTTTGATTGGGATTGCTTTGAATCTGTATAGTAATTTTGGGACAATTCCCATTTTTACAATGTATGTTCTTCCTATCCACGAACAGGGGATGTCTTTCCATTTTCTGAGGTCCTCTTCGATTTCCTTTTTCAGGAAATCACTGTATAGCTCTTTTACTTCTTTCGTGAGATTAATTTCTAAGTATTTCATTTTTTTGGATGCTAGTTTAAAGGGCGTAGCTTCTCTTATTTCTCTCTCAGTACTTTTGTTGTTAGTGTATAGAAATGCTATTGATTTTTGAGTATTGACTTTGTATCCAGCTACCTTGATGAATTTATTTATTATATCTAGGAGTCTTTCAATAGAGTTTTGGGGGTCTTCTATGTAAAGTATCATGTCATCTGCAAATAATGATAATTTAACTTCCTCTTTTCCTATCTTTAGTCCTTTTATTTCTCTTTCCTGTCTTATTGCTCTGGCTAGTATTTCTAGTACTATGTTGAATAGCAGTGGTGATAATGGACATCCTTGTCTTGTGCCTGATTTTAAGGTAAAGGCTTTCAGTTTTTGACCATTCAATATGATGCTGGCTGTTGGTTTGTGATAGATGGCCTTTGCCATATTAAGATAAATGCCTTCTATTCTAATTCTCTGTAAGGTTCTTATCATGAATGAGTGTTGGACCTTATCCAAAGCTTTTTCTGCATCTATAAAGATGATCATATGGTTCTTCCTTTTGGCTCTATTGATATGGTGGATTACATTTATTGTTTTTTGTATGTTGAACCCACCCTATATTCCTGGAATGAATCCCATTTGGTCATGGTGTATAATCTTCTTGATGATTTGCTACATCCTGTTTGCCAATATTTTATTGAGAATTTTTGCATCTATGTTCATTAGGGAGATTGGCCTATAGTTTTCTTTTTTAGTTGAGTCTTTCTCTGGTTTTGGTACTAGAGTGATATTTGCTTCGAGGAATGATTTAGGCAGAATTGCTTCCCTTTCTATTTCATTGAAGAGTTTCAGGAGTGTTGGAGTTAAGTCTTCTTTATATTTCTTGTAGAATTCTGCAGTGAATCCATCTGGGCCTGGACTCT
>PVJX010000181.1:0-77369 GCA_004027295.1 Dolichotis patagonum | reverse complement strand
CGGGTTATTCAGCAGTTTTACATCTTCCTGATCCAGCTTTGGTAGTTCATATGTATCTAGGAATCTGTGTATTTCTTCAGTGTTATTGGACCTATGAGAGTAGAGGTTTTCAAAATAGGTGTTGATGATCTTCTGTATTTCCCCTGAGTCTGTAGTAATTTCACCTTTTTCATTCCTTATTGCATCAATTTGAGTTTTTTCTTTCCTTTATTTAATAAGGTTGGCCAGGGGCTTATCAATTTTATTTATTCTTTCAAAAAACCAACTCTTTGATTCATTGATACTTTGTACTGTTTTCTTATTCTCTACTGCATTAATTTCTGCTCTAATCTTTATAATTCCCTCCCTTCTTTTGGCTTTGGGCTTGGCTTGCTCTTCTTTTTCTAGCTGTTTGCGTTGTAGCATCAGGTTGTTTATTTGTGTTCGTTCTGTCTTCCTGATGTGGAAGCTCAATGCAATAAATTTTCCTCTTAGGACTGCTTTCATTGCATCCCACAAAATCTGGTAAGTTGTGTCTGTATTTTCATTTACTAATAGATATTGTTTAGTTTCTTCTTTAATTTCCTCTGTGACCCACTGATTGCTCAAGAGTGTATTATTCATTTTCCATGTATTTGTAGGTTTTTTGCAATTTCTTTTATCATTAATTTCTAGTTTCATGGCACTATGATCCGATAACATGCATGGGATAATTTCAAATCTTTTGCATTTACTTAAATATGTTCTGTGGGCTAGTATATGGTCTATTTTAGAGAATGTCCCATGTATTGCTGAGAAGGCATATTCTGATGTTCTTGGATGGAACACTCTGTATACATCTATCAAGCCCATTTCTTCACTGGTGTGATTCAGTTCTGTTATGTCTTTGCCGATTTTCTGTCTAGTTGATCTGTCCCTTTGTGACAATGGTGTGTTAAAGTCTCCTGTTATAATTGTATTATTGCTCATTTGATTTTTCATTTCTGTTTGTATTTGCTTTATATAGCTGGGTGCTCTGGAATTTGGTGCATATATATTTAAGATTGTAATCTCTTCCTCTTGAAGTTTTCCCCTAACTAGTATGTAGTGACCTCCTTTATCGCTTGGGATCATTCTTGGTTTGAAATTCACATTGTCTGCAAACAGGATGGCTACTCCTGCTTTTTTTGGTTTCCTGTTGCATGAAGTATTGTTTTCCATCCTTTGACTTGCAGTCTATGAGTGTCCTTTTGGGTTAGATGGTTTTTTGTAAACAGCATATGGTTGGATGTTGTTTCTTGATCCATTCTGCCAGTCTTTTTCTTTTGATTGGTGAGTTGAGGCCATTTACATTAATGGTTGTAACTGTTATATATTGGTTTATTGTTGACATGTTATCTTTCTGCTGTTGTGTCTTTAGCTTTCCATTCTATTTAATTGTCTGGCTTGCTTGGTGGTTTTATCCCATGTGTATCTAGAACATCTTTCAGTATTCTTTGTAGGGTTGATTTGGTGTTCATGAAGTTCTTCAGCTGTTCTTTTCATGCAAGTATATTATTTCTCCATCCACTTTGAAGGACAGTTTTGCCAGGTATGTGAGTCTGGGTTGGAATTGGTTTTCCTTTAGGATCTGAAATACTTCACTCCATGCTCTTCTTGATTTCATTGTTTGTGTTGAAAAGTATGCTGTGATTCTGATTTTCCTTTATAGGTGATCTCTCTTTTCTCTCTAACAGTTTTTAGTAATCTGTTCTTATGGTAGATTTCTGGGATGGTGATTATTATGTGTCTGAGTGTAGTTTTATTTTGGTTATGGCTGTTTGGATTGCTATATGCTTCACTTATCCAAATGTCAGTTTCTCTTCTGATGTTTGGGAAGTTTTCAGCTATTACTTCTGTAAGTATCCTCTTGATATCATTTGGGCTGTCCCCTTCTTTTTCATTTATCCCTATTAATCTTATGTCATTTTTCTTTGCATCATCCTGCTGTTGTTGAATTTTTATTCCCTGATTCTTTGTTATTTTTAAAAGATCTTCTTTTTCCTGTTCACCTGCTGCAATCTTATCTTTGAGGTCTGAAATTCTATCTTCACTTTCATTGAGCCAGTTTTGGCAGCTTTCAATAGCATTTTTTATTTCCTGTATATCTCTTTGAATCTGCTTTATGCATTCTGCTTGTTTCTTATAGTGTTCATTCAGGGATTCTATCTGTTTGCTTTGTTCCTCTCATTTTTTAGCTGTGTCTTACTAGATGTGTGCACTATATCTTTCACTATTTTTATCAATTCTTCTTTTACCTGGGCAAGTATTTCTGATTTGAATTTCTCCATAGATTTCTCTAGTTGCATCTTTATTTCTTTTGATATCATTTCAGACATTTGAGGTGTATGGCTTCTTTTGTCTTCTATGTAAATGGCTTCTAAGCTTTCTTGGAGTGGGCTGGAGCTTTGAGCCTCCATTTTTTTCTTTTCTTTTGTCATTTTTCTATAGTCTCTTGCTTTGAGTGGTGTTCCAAATCTTCCTCTGGATGTGTGGCAAATTATCTCTTGCACCCTCTGTTCCTTGAGCAGTGGTGGCTCCCACACTGGCTCTTGGCTTCCTAAATTGAAAGATGGAAGCTGGGCCTCATAAACTGGGGCCAATGGAACCTCGGTCCACAGACCCATGTCCTAGAGGGTGAGTATGATCTCCACCACCAGGAGTGCTGGTTTTAAGCTCTCACTAGGCCCGCCCACACCGGGCCTTCAGGCTGCCAGCTCAGTCTCCACCTCCCAAACTGAGAGAAGGCTGCTGGGTGTGGTGCACTAAGGCTGTGGAGCTTCTGGGATTCGGTCCAGAGTACCCGGTATCTAGCCCAAACTCAACTGTCTGGAGCACAGGTCGCCAGCTCTCCAGGAGCCTGAATTGGGGCAGCAGGACTCACCTTGCAGGGTCCTAACTCCCCTCTGCAGGCTCTTGGTTCCCTAATTTGTAAGGGGGATGCTGGGCTTGGTGGACTGGAGCCCTCAGAACCTCGGACCAGGCCGCTGTCCTTTATCCCAGGCCAGCCTCCGGGAGGTTCCCTACAGGTGAAGGGTGGGCGTAAGGGTTTCAAACAGACCAGGCTGAGATGCTGGTCTCTGGGAGGTTCCCTGCGGGTCAACATAGTTTAATGTTTACACACACATTGGTGCTTGTTTTTCATACTCTCTTGAATTTAAAATATGCAGCAAAAATGTATGGATGGAGGGGTGGTTACTAAAGTCTGTAGAGATATGGACTATACAGATATCTGGTATGATATCAAGAAGTCTCATTAAATTTGGTTCATCAAAATTATGATTTATATCATGAAATTCACAATGATTTACCATAGAGAAAATTTTTCTAGGTATACTATTATATGCAATTAAGAAAATACCCAGTGCACACCTTCCTACAAATAGAATAAAGCTCTAATTTTGTTTGTAATATTTGTTGTAACATTGAGGTCTTCCATAGCTTTAATTTCAGAATCACAAATATTGGATTATCATAAAGATTGCAATAAACTAAAGCACACAATTATGATCTTGAAACATATGATCTTTTAAAACTACTCAGACATTAGAAAAGTTTTCAAATTTGTTCACAGCATCTGATTTCACAAATTTGTATCAAGGTTATGTGGCACGGATCATAAAATATAAACCAGTGCCTCATTGGTCTGTCCTCCTGTCCTTGTTTTCAAACTACTGTGTGATGGAATGACAAGCATGGACTTTTATTTAGAGGGCTGAGCAGATATTATTGGGCTAAGTGCCCATTAAGTAAAATAAGGATCTTTCTGATCTTTAAAGTCATTCCAATCCTTTAAAAAATAAAAAAAATAGAAGAGTAAAAAAATAGCTCCATTGGTCTTCTCTAGCTTGACAACCACCACAAAAATCTCCTTTAATGAAATAAAGGGTTTCTATTTCTTTTTTTAAAACAGTTGAAAGTATAAAATTCTTCATTTCCAAATATCTATATATTTTTTTCTGCTCCAGTTGTGATATATAATAAAATTTCTACTTTTCATTCAATTCTTTCAATTCAATATACTTTACCTACAATTTTGTTTTATGTATACAGAGCAATAGCACATTTAAAGAAGGGTAACAGGTAGCTTTCTGTCAGGTTTGGGACTTTCTGTGTAAAATACTTATCCCTGATGCTCTCATTTTATGTCTTCTCTTACCTTGGAAGTCTCAGTTTAATTTTAAAGGAGAACACATTCTAAATTCTACAGGACTCAAATTTTCACTTGTGTCAAGTAAGATTCTGCTGTGTTTATCTGGCCAAGATCCTGGTGAAGCTCAGGGAATCTGGTAACGGTCTGGTTGGAAGCTGTATCCACAGTGAGGGGCAGGCAGTATGAGCCCAGCCACAACTCTTACCTCTGTAGTGATCGGGACCCACAGACGCTGCTCCCCACATCCCAGGGCTGTGAAGTCCCTTCAGAGGGAGCCGTGAAGCATTCAGGGGGATCACATTGCCCAGGAGCCAGCCCTTCCAGGTCCCAGCACAGGAGCAGCTGCATGGAGACCCTGGGGGGACTTTAGCTGCTGAGACCCCGGATCCTCCTCACTCCTCATCCTCCTGTGACCCACTTCCCTCGATGGAAGTGGAGTAATAATGGGCCTGTGTATTTTCATTACATCTTCTTCACACAAGTGAAACTTTATACATTTTATAACTATCATCATGATAATCATTAACAAACATTGAAATCTATTAGATATCAACAATTTAGATATTTCAAATTTAAATGTGTTTTTTGGTTTTGGGTTTTTTTTTTTGTACCAGGTATCAAACTCACGACATCATGCTTACCAAGATGGCGCTTAAGCCACTGAACTAAATCACTGGCCCAATTCATTTTTTAGTGAGTACATCCTATTAAACCTGAAACCACCAACACAATATTAGTGTGAATTATTTTCCCAAATCTCATATTTTACCATCCATTTTCATTCTTGCATTCCCCATACTCTGACACTGTCAAAGTGAATACAGATTCACTACTTCATTTGTGGATTTCCTTTCACCGGAAAATTCTCTTAAGTTTCAAATAAAAGGGAATTCTTATATCCACATTCAAAAATTATCAAAATAATATCAGTTTTTGTATTTTATGCCTCACTGTAAAGTTAGGGTAAAAATGACAAGAAAAATACATACAAGATGCAGTGTCATTGGAGCCCCCAACAATGGGGTTGAAACTGTGCAATTTTACAGCTGCTCTACAAGTAGTTTAATATCTTTTGAAATTCACAAAATGAATTCTTCATAGGATTTACATTTTCAGGTAATTCTTTAAAAGTGTTAAAAATTCACATTTGCAAAATTCCTAGAAGCTGAAATTCCTATAAAAATTCTTAATGGTAACCAAAACTTAGAAACTACCTAAAACTCAACCAAATCAAAGTAGATGATCAAAGACATTTTGCCCAAACATGGTATATTCTTTACCCTTAAATAAATGAGTTTAATATTCTTGCTACTGCATGAGTATGCATGGAAACATCCTAATGAATGCAAAATACCCCTCCTGTGTGACTCTCATGACATACAACATCTAAACTTTTCACAGTAATTGCACACTGAAATTACACCTACAGATTCCAGGTACTATGAGGACATGAATTATGCAATGAGTAATAAGAAATAGTTTTAAATTTCCTTATCATGATGAATGCAGATAAAACATTGTTACATTAGAATCAGAAATGATTTCATATGCACAATCACCCTCAATTGTACATGTAAACTCTGATATTACTGTTTGTGAGTAAATTTCAAGAAGAATGCCTTTAAAATGATAAACCAAAAGCTATACATCTAATGCATTTCTGGAGAAATAAAACAGTGCAAAAACCTAATTTAAACTTCGAAATTTACTGGAAAATCTCAGTAACTCACTGATGCTGGCTACATGCATAAGTTTATGAACATAATACTGCAGACAAGACCTGGTACACAGAAACAGCACAATAGAGTTCATTTATAATGAAATGATTATTGAAAGGAGCACAGGACAGCGTACATTAAGAACTCAAAAGAAGTAAAACTTAGTAATTAGGAAATTTTCTAGACTAGCCAAAGTATCATTGACAAAAGATTTACTAAAGTGAACACTTACTTCCTGTGAAGGGATCATGTGATAGGGAGAGTAGCATGAGCTGAGAGAAGCCAGATGCTGATCCACAGGAAAATAAGTAAAGGGCCCAAATGGCATTTAGAGTCTGTCACTCCCACCACAGGACCAGGGTGCAGGGACTTGAGAGAATTCAGGGTCATTGATGGTCAACCTGTGCCCGCCATTCTTATTTGTCAGGATTTCTCAGGTGTCAGCATTAAATATTTTGGGGCCAGTTACTTTGACACCCTCATGTGTGGCACCTGCGTTTCCAAGAGAAATGTGGGCCACAGAGACTGACATGGCAGTGTACACAGACCATGTTTTTCCATGGTGCACTCCCTATACAGGGCACAGACTCTAAGAAGTTTGTTGCATGGATGCCTCCATTTGGCTTTGAAACCAAGCCATGGCATTGCAGGTACAGGCAGGAACTAGGGCAGGAGGGAAGACATTGCAGAGACCCCACAGAGGCAAAGCCAGCCCAAGGGTGGGATAAGCACTGGCACAGAGAGGCACCAAAGCATGCAGCCTTGTAGACCTATCTTGCTGTATTTTGCACATGACCCATTGCCTGCAGACCCATCACCTTAGAATGCTAGTGTGGGAACCTGCAGGCTTGAGCTCACACCCTTATAAGGCCAGGTAACAGCTGTGTGGATGACTCTGCCAGAACCTTTACAAATTGTGACCTTGTGTCACAGTGACATGACTTCAAAGAGGATGCAGACCATGATGTAGAAATGCTGCAGATCATGATGTAGAAATGCCACTCCAGCAGGGTTTTTGTGCTTTGTGAATGTTGTTACTCTGTTCCATGAGCTCTGTGGATTGTGAATGTCCATTCTATGCAAGGTCCAACACTGCATTTGGGAAGCGCTGAGCATGGTTAAATTTGTAAGTACAAACTGGGCAAGTTCATCCAAATTTGATGCATAGTTCATTCAGATGCTATTGATCTCAGACTTTTAAATTAAAACAGGAAGTTTTCAATCTCTGGGGCCACTTGAGGGAGTAAAGAGATAAAACATCAAGTAAGAGATAAAACAGGATGGAAGACAGGATGGAAAGGTGCAATTTGAAAGCATGAGGCCTTCAGTGCTTCCATATTAGAGCTCATGCGCCCGCTGGAGCATATCATGAGTAAGAAATGTGTTTTCTGGGTAATTTTCCTGGGGATCCTGAGCTTCTAGTTGAGATCAGGTTCTTAAGACACGAGTTGATTTCTTTTTTACTTCCTTGCAGTGGGGAGACACAGTGTATATCTCTCTGGCAAAATAAGGGTCAGAATGAGGACAACATTTGGAGGCACACAATTATCTCCTACCAGATGCCAATTCTGTCATCCCTTGTTCTTGAAATTTTAATGTTCAGAGATATAAGAAAACTCCAAATTTGAGGTAAGTTTCTCTGTGTGATGTATTTTTAGAGCCTCATAGTAATGCACTCACCCTCTATTATGCACATCTGTTATCCTCACATTCTGATGCTCCTGTATAGACAGTCTGTGGTAATCCACCAATTGCTTCCAAGTGCTCATCTTCTGGCCCCATGGTTTAGAGTGACATCATTCCTAGGTAGTGAGTCTTGGACCTATTTTTATGTCACATTGGTATCCCAAGATTCCGTTTTTTATTGCCTTATGACACCATTCTTTTATGCTTTAACAGAATTTATTAATTTACTGTTAAGCTAGTGACTCTCGTTATGATTATACTGCTTCTTGTAAAGAAAAACAACTTTTTTGTGTCTACATTTGCAAGATGATGAGCAGCTTTCTTTATTAAAACTGGAAGCTTAGAATAAATAACCATTAAGAAATGCATTGGAGAGTCAAAATCAAATGTTGTGTAACTCATTTCTGTTTGATTGTTCATTTTCTGTTGTTTTTGCTTATGGGAATGAAAAGACCTGGAATAAACAGGCAAATACTCATGAGCTGTATTCCCAGCTCTCTTTTCATACATTGGGAAATTGATCAGAATACATGTCCATGAATGCTGACACATAATATTGTTAAGGTGTTTTAAACAAATATTCTGTGTCAAACAGTTACAGGATTGTGCTCTTCGTATGAATGTTGAAATAGAAAAGCAACATGGGGCTGCTTGTGAGATCCCTGAGGATGGGATGCAGTAGGGAAGGACTGCAGTGCAGCCTCAGGACACGCTGAGGATGACACTTGTGCTCACTCCTGAGACTGTGTGTGGAATTGTGCAAGTATCCATGTGTGTTAATATGTCTCTGTCTCACATTTTATTTTTCAGGAGTTTATATGTTATATGTGTCACAGATTAGCAGTTTCTAAATACAGAAAAAGAGTGAGAGAGTTAAAGACAGTTGAAAATAAGAGATTCATCATGAGGCATCCACATTAATACTGGGTTTTCTTTCAGCAAAAAAGAGAATGCAGGGAAATCATACATGTTCTCCTGGCAGAAAGAGGAGAACAGAACCATCACCAGATGTGTGCACTCTGTCCAGGACCTGGAACAGGAAGCAGTTGGTTCACAGCTTAGAGGAGCATAAGTCAAAAACAGTGTCGAGGACATTTACAGCACAGCAGCTCTCCTTTAGGGAAAGAAGCTGTTTCTGCACTTTAATAACTTTCATAAAGCAGATAAATTGAATAGAAATGCATTTTTTGTGAAGAGGAGAAATAAAAGGACATGAGATAGAGATACTAAGACATTATCTCACAGTGAGTTCTCCTATTGTCTTGAACAAAATCATTGTTACCAAACTCCCCCACTGCAGTCACATCTGAGATGGACACAGCACTGTGTCAGCTTTTCTTTTCCAGAGCTGTTTATATAGCAGGAGGCCATGCAAATAGGGTCTCCCTGTGCTGATGAAAACCAGCCCAGCCCTGACCGTGCAGCTCTGCAGAGGAGTCCAGCCCTGTATGCCCAGCTGTTCCCATTTGGTGATCAGGACTGCACACAGACAGTTCACCATGGAGCTGGCCCTGAGATTGGTTTTCCTGTTTGCAAATTTAAAAGTAAATTATTTACAACAAAAGATGCTGAGAGCAACAGTGGAAATGTGTGGGTTACACAGTGGACATATGTGACAGTTTCCTGAGCAGGATGTCTCCCTGTGTTTGCTGGTGTTCTGTGTGAGGAGCAGCTGGTGGAGTCTGGGGTAGGCTTGGTACAGCCTGGGGGGGGGCTGAAACTCTCTTGCATGGCTTCGGTATTCACCTTCAGTAGCTATGGCATGAACTGGATCTGCCAGGCTCCAGGCAAGGGGCTGGAGTGGATCTCAGCTATCAGTAGTAGTAGTAAAACACATACTATGGAGACTTAGCGAATGGCCTATTCACCATCTCCAGGGACAACAGCAAGAAGATGCTGTATCTGCAGAAGAGCAACCTGAGACCCAAGGACACTGCCGAGTACTGCTGTGCCAGAGACAGTGAGGGAAACTTCTGTGGGCATCAGTCATAAATCTCCATGCAGGAACACATAGGACCTACAGGGGGCGCACAAAACACATAGCATAAAATCTACCACAAGAGGACATGTATTTTACCATTTTATTATTTTAGGCTAGCATCATGACATTTTAAAATGATGCTATGGGATAATAGAAACAGTAAAGAAACAACTTTTAAAATCCATACTATATGAAATTCCAACTAAAACCCAGAATAATCCATTCGTTGTATAATTGAAACACAAGAAATCCAGCATAACAAAGTAATGTATTACAGTTTGCTATAGTGCATTATTGAAACTGTGTATTTTGTATCCTTTGCTCAAAGAGGAGAAAATATTTTGAATGTTTTATAATATAAAGAAAACAAGGTAGTAATTTATAATACAAATTTGCAAGAATGTCTCCATATATATAACTTAACATGTCTCAGAGATAATATGTTGGAGGGTTCACCCTTCGACCAGAACATCGCAGAATCTTGCAGCAGGCCTGAGCTGCCTCGGACTGCCACCGCTGGGCCCCCCTTCCACTGAGAACATCTCAGAAGCCCACCACAGGCCTGAGCTGCCTGGGACTGCTGCTGCTGTGTCCACACTTCCACTTGGAACATTGAGGAAGACTGCCACATGCCTGAGCTGCCTCGGACTGCTGCCACTAGGCACGCTCTTTGGGGAACCCACCTGTCTCATGGACCTAGTACTGCAGTTGCTCTTTGGACACAACCCCTTCTCCCAGAACCTTGGACCACAGTGGACTACCATGTTGGCTGGATGAGAGACTCAGGAACCCCTCACCCAAAGAGAAGACCTCAGCAGGTTCCAGTCAGTGTGGTGAGTTTGCTCCTAAATTAGAGTTCTGCAGTGGCAAATAGAAGTGGAAGTGAAACTCCCTCCAACTGTAAGACCTTGGTGAACCTGGCAAGAGAGTGGGTAATCTCTCCCTCACACAGAGAATATCAGACAGGTTCAGGTGTGCGCCAATGATGTCCCCTAACTTAGAGAAAATTAAAGGAGCTTATGAGACCCCCAGTGACACAGTAGGGCCTCAGCTGACACAAACACTATAGCCAGGGAGATCTGGTGACCTGCAACAACCTGAATATATAACAAGAGCAGGAACTAAGAGTTTCCCTACATCAATACTTCTAGGCTAGTTAGCCCTGAAAGAATATAGAACTCACCCAACAGGCCCTGTAAGAGAAATTCAGGAGACTGGATTTCCTCTTCATTGTGGTACACAGCAATTTGACAAACATCAATCACACATTAGGACCCTAAAACTCACACTACGGATTGTTGTGACTGTTGGGATAGAAAGACCACATATTTACCCTAAAGTTGAAAATGACTAACAACAAGGCAAAATGCAATGTCAAACATCTAGTCCATCAGGAGCAAGTATGGGCGACAATGAAATAGAGGACTTTAAAAGTCATATACCAGAAATCTCTGAAAAGATAGCAAATGAAGTAAAGAAACAAATCCATGAGGCTATAGAGGAACTCAAATTAGAAATAATGTCTTATGTAAAGACAAAAGTAACAACCATAATAAATGAGTTGCTCAATATAGCTAGAGAAGAAACAGATAAGAAACTACAGGAGCATGGTAAATTGATTGAAACTTTGAATGAACAATGCAGAAAGCAAGCAGAATCCATGAAACAAATTCAAAGAGATAGCCAAGAAACAAAAGCTTTATTGAGAGCCTGGAAAACCATTTCAGTGAAGCTAAGGATAGAATTTCAGACCTTGAGGATGGGATCACAAATAGCAATCATGAAATGGTAGAACTGATAAAAACAACAAAGCAGAATGAAATGACAATCCACCAGCTTCAAGATGATGCCAGGAGAAACAATGTTAGATTATTAGGCATTAGTGAGGAGGCAGGAGACAATGCAAAGGATATAACTAGGCTGTTCATAGAAGTAATGGCAGAAAATTTCCCAAACATGGGGGAAAAATCTGATATACAAATGAGTGGCATATAGAATGCCAAACAGTCATAACCAACATAAATCTACACCCAGACAAATAATAGTTAAGATTCTAGACATACAACATAAAAGCAGAATACTAAAACCTGTTAGAGACAAGACACAACTCACCTATAAAGGAAAGCCTATTAGAATCACAGCAGACTTCTCAGTGCAAGTGTTCAGGTTAAGAAGAGCTTGGAGTAAAGTATTTCAAGCGCTAAAATAAAACAACTTTCAACTCAGACTGATGTACCAAGCAAAACTCTCTTTCAAATTTAATGGAGAAATAAGATACTTCCATGACAAAGAACAACTGAAGAAATTCGTGTCCACCAACCAATCTTAGAAAGAGTGATGAAAGACATCCTAGATAGATATAAAAATTAGCACAATCTCCAGAACAACAAGAGAAAGAAATCACCAGGAGGGACAAGAAATTAAATAAGGGAAAATGCAGGAAACTACCAATAGGAACACAAGAAGGAAATGTCAAGCCAGTACATATAAGTGATATCCATAAATGTAAGTGGGCTCAATTCACCCATCAAAAGAAACAGGTTGTTGGAATGTATCAAGAAACAGGATCCCATAATATGCTGTATACAAGAAGCACATCTGACTCAAAAAGAAACTCATAGTTTAAAAGGCAAAGGATGGAAAACAAAGGGGCTGGGAATTTAGCTCAGTGACATAAGCGCCTGCCTAGGATGGAAAACAGTATTCCATACAAAAGGAACCCAGAAAAAAGCCAGGGTAGATATTCTGTTTGTAGACAAAGTGAACTTCAAATCTAAAAGAATTAAAAGAGATAAAGAAGGCCACTACATACTTATTAGTGGAAAACGACAAGAGGAAGAATTAACAGCTATAAATAAATATGTACCAAATATAGGAGCACCCAACTATATAAGTCAAATACTAATGGACATGAAAAACCAAACACACAAGAACACAATTGTAATAGTAGAATTTAACACTACACTGTCACAAAGAGATATAACTACTAGACAAAAAGTCAGCAAAGAAATAACAGAACTGAATCATACCTGTGAGCAAATGGACTCAGTGGATCTCTAAACCTAACCACCACATCAGAATATATGTTCTTCTCAGCTGCACATGTGTCATTCTCCCAAATAGACCATATATTAACCCATAAAGCATGCTTAACTAAATGCAAAGGGAGTGAAATTATCCCATGCAAAATATCTGATCATAGCACACTAGATTTGGAAATCAATGGCAAAACCCCCCACAAACCTGCATAAATACATGGAAATTAAACAACAACCCTCTGAATAACCAGTGGTTTACAGATGAAATTAAAGAGGAAATAGAACAATACCTACAATACAATGAAAGTGCAGATACAACATACCATATTTTATGGGATGTAATAAAAGTAGTGCTAAGAGGGAAATATATAACAATAAAAAGTCACATCAAGAAAATGGAATGAACACAAATAAATAACATAATGCTACATCTCAAGCTTCTAGTAAAGGAAGAGCAAGTCAAACACAAAACTCATAGCAGAGAGTCAATTGTAAAGATTAGAGCAGAAATCAATGCAATTGAAACTAAAAAAGAAACAATACAAAGAATTAATGAATGAAAAACCTGGTTTTTTGAGAGAATAAAAAATTGATAAAACCTTAGCCAACCTTATCAAGAAAAAAAAGAAAAAAACCACAAATCCATGACATAAGGGTAGAAAAGAAGGAAATTACTACAGATCCCATGGAAATTCAAAAGAGTATGAACACCTACTTTGAAAATCTCTACTCACATAGGTTGGAAACACAGAGGAAATGGACAGATTTTTAGGAACATGTGAACTACCAAAGCTCAGCCAAGAAGATATAGTAATTTTGAGTAACCCAATATCAACTACTGAAATCAAAAATATAATTGAAAACTTACCAACAAAGAAAAGCCCAGGTCTTGATGGCATCACAGATAAATTCTATTAAAATTAGAGAAGATTTATCGCCAATACTCCTTAAACTCTTCAATGAAATTGAAAGAGAAGCAGTCCTCCCTAACTCATTCTTGGAGGTAAGTATCACTCTGATTCCCACACCAGAGAAAGACCCAACCAAAAAGGAAAACTATACAACAATCTCACTAATGAATGTTGATACAAAGATTCTCAATAAAAGGTTGGCAAATAGACTTCATCAAGTTATTAAGAAGATTATACACTATGACCAAGTGAGATTTATTCCAGGAATGCAGAGATGGTTCAATATACGCAAATCAATGAATATAATGCACCATATCAACAGAGCCAAAAATAAAAATCACATGATCATCTCAATAGATGCAGAGAAAGCTTTTGAAAAAATCCAATACCTTTTCATGATAAAAACCCTAGAGAGACTTGGAATACAAGGTATGTACCTCAATCTCATAAAGGCCATCTATGACAAAAAAAAGTCAAAATTACACTAAATGGCTAAAAACTGAAAGCCTTCACTCTAAATTCAGGAACAAGACAAGGATGTCCACTGTCACCACTCCTATTCAATTTATTTCTGGAAATATGAGACAGTGCAATCAGACAAGAGCGAGAAATAAAAGGCATAGAATTGGAAAAGAAGAAATTAAATTATAATCATTTGCAGATGACATGATACTCTATATAGAAGAACCCAAAAACTCCATTAAAAGAGTACTAGAAGTGATAAACAAATTCACCACCATTGCTGGATACAAAGTCAATGGTCAAATTCAATAGCATTCCTGTAAACACACACACACACACACACACACACACACACACACACACACAAACCTCACTGAGAGAAATTATGGAAATATCACCTTTCACAATAGCATCTAAAAAATGAAATGCCTAGAATCAACCTAAGAATGTAAAAGCCCTATATGCTTAAAATTATACTATGCTAAAAAAGGAGATTGAAGAGGATATTAGAAAATGGAAAGATATTCCTTGCTCTTGGTTAAGAAGAACCAACATTGTGAAAATGTCCATATTCCCAAAACTGTTATAAATATTTAATGGAATCCCAATCAAAATACCATCAAAATACATTACATATCTAAAGAAAACATTCCTAAAATTCATTTGGAAACAAAAGAAAGCTAGAATAGGTTTCTAGACCTATTCTAGAATGGGGATTCAGAGCAACAAAGGCAAGACAGGAGGCATCTTAATTCCTGACTTGAAACTATACTACAAAGCCACAGTCATAAAATCAGCATGGTACTGGCAAAGAAATATATCTGAGGATCAATTGAAGAGATTATGAGATGCAAGCACTACTACAAACACATTCAACCACCTCATATTTGACAAAGGGGCAAAACATGTACACCAGAAAAAGACAGCCTATTCAGTAAATTGTGTTGGAAAAATTGGCTTTCCACATGCAGAAAACTGAAAGTAGATCCATGCCTATCACCATACACTAAACTAAAATCAAAAAGGGTTAAGGATCTAAATATTAAAACAGAAACACTAAATCTACTGGAAGACAAATTAGGTAAAAATCTTGGAGACATGGGGGTAAGGAGAGCATACATGAATAAAATGTAACTGCACAGGAAATACTTCAAAGAATCAACAACTAGAATCTCATATTACTAAAAAGTTTTGTACTTCAAAAGAAATCACCAACAAAGTGAAAAGAAAACCCACAGAATGGGAAATAATTTTAGCCAACAATCCCTCAGACAAAGGACTTATATCCTGAACTTATTAAGAACTGAAAAACATCAAGCCCCCCAAATTCAAAGACCCACTCCAGAAATGGGTATCAGAGATGAACACACAGTTGTCATATGAAGATATACAAATGACAAATAAGTATATGATAAAATGTTCACCATCACTGGTCATTTGATAAATGCAAATTAAAACAGCATTGAGATTTCATCTCACCCCAGAAATAATGGCTGCCATAAAAAAAAAACAATTGATAAAAAATGTTGGTGATGCTGTGGGGAAAAAAGGAACACTTCTCCACCTTCACTGTTGGTGGGAGTGCAGACTGGTGAAACCACTGTGGAGGTCAGTATGGGGATTCCTAAAAAACTGAGGACTGCGAGTTCTATTCAACCCAGCTATACCCCTCCTGGGTATTTTCCCAGAAAAATTGAAAAGGTCATGTCAGAGTGATATATATTCACCCATGGTTGTAAAGCACAATTTGTGATAGCTAAACCTTGGAAACAACCAAAACGTGCATCAAATGCAGAGTGGATGAAAAAAATGTGGTATTTTTATACAATGGAATACTACTCAGCTATAAAAAAGGATGATCTTGAGGCCTTTATCAGTAAATGCAGGCAACTTGAGTATATCCTCATTAGTAAAATAAACACATTAGTAAATATCACATTGTTTCTCTAATGTTAAAAAATAATAAGAATGGACAGAATAATAGTATCCAAAAAGTATAATAGATAGAAAAGTATAATAGATATAATAGATATTGTAAAAGTGAAAGGGAAGGAAGGTTCTCTAAAGGATATAATGGTATGTATACTGTGTAAAATAGATGACCATATTACTGAGTTTTTGTTAGATAATTGAGTTTGTACTGTCAATGTTTGAATGTCTAGCCACTTTTTATGCTTTGACTCTGTAACTTTAACAACCATTGTTAACAATATGTAATGTATCAACTAGTGATTTTATGATATTAATTTTTTGAACTCTGTATTCTACTTTTCTTCTTGTTTTTTATATTTTGTCATTTTTAATTTTCTTTTATTTCTCTCTTAAAACAAAATTTAAAAAATATACGTTGTATGACTAGAAAAAATATCCATGAAATAGATAATTACACACAAGTGACATTTCTGTCTACTTGCAATGAAAAGTCACATAATACTGTTAGAAAAGGTTCTTAAAACTACACTTTTTAGTAACAATTTAATTGAATAAAAATCATGTTACTAAGTACAAAGGCATTTAGAGATTTCAGTAATTACCAGGTTTTTCAGTTTATCAAGACTTCTGTCCACTAGTTTTTCTAAATTATGTTTTAAACCAACATTGCTGACAAATGTCACACATTAATATTTACTTTCTTTTCCATAAAAGGTCATTGATAAACATCTAAAATGTTTAGCATAGCAAAGTTGAGGTGACAATAAATCATATGTTTGTATTATTTTTCTCACCTCAAGTGTTTCACTGTTGTAAATTTATTCAATGAAATAAAGAGCATAAAAATCAAATATTTCTGTCTTTTCAGGTGTCCAGCATGAGGTACAGCTCGTGCAGTCCAGGAGAGCAGGTTTGGTGTACCCAGAGGCATGCCAGCGATCTCCCGTGCAGCCCCTGTACTCACCTTCCATTACTGCTGGATGAACTGGTCCTACCAGCTCCAGGGAAGGGATTACTAGCATTCACCATGATGCTGACATACACTATGCTGTCCCTGTGAATGGCTAATTCAACATCTCCAGAGACAGTGCCAAGGGACCGCTGCAGGTACAGATGAGCCGTCACAGATTCAGGGACACAGCCATATGTTACTATTCAAGAGACACATTGTGGGGACATCAGTATGAGCCCAGACTCAATACTTCCTGCTGGGCACCGATTCTCTCTCTCTCTCTCTCTCTCTCTCTCTCTCTCTCTCTCTCTCTCTCTCTCTTTGTCATTTTGAGACAGGGTTTTAGGTTGCTCTTGAGCTCACTTGATATCCCAGGCTGAACTTAAACTCACAGAGATCCTCTCATCTTAGGCTCCTGGTTGCTATTCACATAGGTTCATGCCACCATGTCCATCTTTTAGTCTCTTTTCAAAGGTCACACATCTATACTCAGCCACGTCTAGGGTATGTTTTTGCCACCATTGTCCCGCATCCATAAAATCCATTCCCACAATTGCCTTTCACGTGTCTGCTGAAAGGAGTTAGGAAACTAAGATCCTCATTGGGAGAATAGTAGAACTCCTAATGGCTCATGCTGCACCACAGCCCCTTCAAAGTCTTCAGGGATTCAAACCTGTTAAAAGGCCTAAAGGTCTCAATGGATCAAGTTGAGTATGGGACCTGAGGAGTGTCAGTGTTATTGTGTTTGGTACACAGCCTGAGATTCCTTAGGTAAGAGCAGGAAGGCCAATACCACAGGTGCATGTGTAGGAATACCTTGCATCCTATGAGAAGGTAAATTTCTTCACCTGGTCAGATAATCTCACTAGACTTCAGGAGTTCAGTATTCTCCACCCCATCTGGGTACTCACAAATATCTCCATCCTAATGCATAAATTTAAATCTTTCACTTTCAGCACCTTCACTTTTACTTCAGATATCTTTTAAGTTGAGTATTAAAGTTATAGTTTATGGTGTAGTCAGGATTTACCAGGAAATAAATTTAGTTTGAGATGCATAATCTATAGTATTATTTTATATTATTCACTCAATGAGTAAAATGTAGAAGAAACCCGGAGATCTGTCGACACACCATAGACTCAAAAAATCCAGCTAAGGACCTGGAACTCATGGAAATGTCCTCTACAACTCCACCTGGAAGCCTAGAGCCCACAACAGTGTCTCATGCAAGTCTGTGTCAAGGATCTACACCAGGAAAGCCCAAAGGTCAGTGGTAGAAGGTAGAAAGTCTATGCCAGCAGGATGAAGGATCTGAGCCATCAGGCTGAGGGATCTGCACTGGAACCAGGAAGCTATGCTCAAAATAATGGTCTGAGATCCACCAAGAAGAGCAGCACACTTGCTCCATGACTGACAGGATCTGATCTCTTCTGACAATGACAATAGCTGAGTTTCTATCAGGAAAAACACCATGACAAGATTCTCCAGGAGAATCAGTAATGAATCACATTTCCCTCCACTTCTGTTTTTATGCTGCTTGCAACAATCCTTAGGTGGGATGTAACACCCAGAGCCACACTAAGTTCAGCCAGGTACCACAGATGACCATAGTTAATTCAGTACTACTTATATCCGGGAATAAAATTATCAGGATGACTATGGTTTGAAGGAACAAACAAAAGGTATTAGAGTTGCCTTTGGAGACATAGTAAACCAAAACCAGTACACCATTCCTGGTGGGATGAAAGGATTGCAGTGCCTCCATCCAAGCTTTAAAAGATGAAGGAATGCTGGTTCCCACTACATCTCTATTTCAATCTATTTGGCCTGTGCAGAAGATTGATTGGTCTTGGAGAATGGTAGTGAATTATCATAAATTCAATCAAGTAGCAACTCCAATTGCACTTGCTGAGCAGATGTAGTTTACTTGATGATGAGGTTGGTTCTGGTTTTTTGATCTCTTCACAGAGGGATGGAGCTATTGATGTGACACATGTGTTCTTCTCCATAGCAGCCACAGGCACCGGGTAAGAATCAGCTTTCAATTGGTTAGATCAGTAGTCTAAGACCTGCAGTGTCCTGTCTCAGGGCTATATTAACTCTCCATTCCTGGGTCACAACTTACTCCCCAAGGTTATTGATCACTTTTCTCTCCCACAATGTGTCCCTCTGGCCTTCACTGATAATATCATGTCATTTGCACCAAATGAGACCAGTGTGGGAACCACTCTGGACATGGTAGTAGAGCAGGAGCAAGCCAGATGATGGGACATAAATCCAACTAAAATTTAAGGACCTTGTACCTCAGTGAAACGTCTATGAGGGCAGTGCAACATTATTAATTATCCTTTTTAAGCTGAAAAATAAATTGTCACATCTGACTCATTGTAAAAGCAGATGCCTCAACTAGACTGGGCCTATTTGGATTGTGGAGCCAACAGAACCACACTTTAGGGTTTTGCTCTAGCTGTTTACTAAATGATTCCAAAAGGTGCTACTTTGAATGTGGCATAGGAGAAGAGCAAACTCTGCAAAAGTTCCACGTTTCTGTGTACCCAGTCCTGTGGCTGGGCCATATTGTCAGGCAGATGGAATGTAATTCGGCTTGTCAGTGACTGATAGGGATGTCATTCAGTTTCTTAGGCAGGGCACCACATGTCATTAACAGAAGTGGCCTGTACAATTTTGTAGGAAGTTTCTGTCATCACCTGAAGATAAACACTCTCCATTTGAGAGGCTGTGCCTCCCTTGCTACTGGCCTCAGTGTAAACTGAAAGCTTAAAAAAGGGATACCAGGTTACCTTGTGATCTAAGATGCCCATCTAAGTTACCTTGTGACTTAAGCTGCTGACTTGGATGTCACTCATCCACTAAGACATACAGTTGGGAATGCTCAGCAGCAGCTCATCATGAAATGGATGTGATACTCGTGATAAAGGGAACACCACGTCCTGGTTTAGAGAGAATTCTGTACATTTGCAGGCACTACACTAACATAGACATCCGTGGAATCATAGCCTCCTTTCAGGAGGTCTCTGATATTCAGCAGTGAAGAGAAAAAAATCACAATGGACAGAAATTTGGGCAGTGAACTTCGTGATATATTTTGCCTGGAAAAACACATGGCCATATTTGTGACTCTATTCTGAGTCCTAGGTTGTGGTCAGGGGTTTTCTTAGTTAGTTCAAGGACAGCCTGAAGTGCATAGTGATAGTGTCTCATATAAACCAAATCAATCTTTTACTCCTCCTCCTCCTCCTCCTCTTACTCCTCCTCCTCCTCCTCCTCATCATCATCATCAACAACAACATGTGAATAGAACGACTTGTTTTGTGGACAGTGGTTAATATTTTTCAGCCACCCTCTCATTGCCAAATTGACTCATGAACAATGTGTCTGTGGTGTCAGGGATGGAGTTCTTGAGACTTAGATGCATTTTGGAAATATTGTCTCAATAAATATTTTCATTTGTTCCATGGTCATCTTAAATTTTGCCAAAATTTTTGGATGCTGAAATTTCCTGAATCATTTGTATTGCTTTTGTGAGTTATTTTCCTTCATTGCTGATTTTTTGTTTGTTTGTTTTGTTTTGTTATTTTTTTTTTGCTTGGCAGATCTGGGCAGTTTTGATCACTACAGGCAGGAGTACTCAGGACGTTGTAAGTGTGCACCAGCAGGTGTCTCATGGCACTGCCCCTCCAACTTTGTGTGCATAGCAAGTAAATATTTTACACGTCTATAATATGAAGCTGTTTCTTAGAAAGTTTAAGCTCTAACCTTCTTAGGTGTTAATTTCACCTGTTCATTGGAGTCAAAGACAGTGTGATCCTTACTAATGACAATCATGTTAGTTACAGGTATAGCTGGCTGTGTCACATCAATTGGCCTGAAGTTTATTTTCTGATTGTAAAGATGCAAAACCTGCTATGTATGACCCAGAATGTACAGAATGTAGGGCATCTGACCATGAGTAATTGCCAGTTACCAGAGTAGTGGCCCGTGGACCTTCCTCCATCCCATCAGGGTCTCCTGAACATGACTGCCAACAAAGCTCTGCAGCTTTCAGTGGGATTCTCATTGCCTGGTTCAGTTGGCCTTGTCCTATCAGCGCACATGTGGTATCACAGCACACTTTGTTTGTTGGTCCCTTCTGGGATGCCCATGTTCTCTGCAGCCACTTTTCCCCAACTGCTCTGGGGTGCAACAGCTGCAGAAAGATTTCTTTTCCCCTCCTCATTACAATCTTTCAGAATAGTTTTATATACATGGGCAAGCATTCATCATAGTAATGCAAATATTTGTGAATTAAAGAATTCCTGCTTTTTTAATGGTGGCAAAGTGTCAGATATATCAAAGGAGGGAAAAATCCAGAAGGGTTGGCAAAATAATTGGTCTGAGATCAAGTCTGTGTCAGGTAAAAAGGGATTAAATAATAAAAGTCAAGACACACTCAGGAGCACAGGGGCCTGGTGTGAAGAGGAACAACAGCTACTCAAGCTGCTCTTGTTTTAAAGTGAGCTGAACAACACTTGTTAGAGGTTTGTGTAGGGTGCACTGAGGAGTAGAGTGCAGCTGCTCAAAGCAGCGAGGCACAGAGTGAACTTTTGCAGATGCAATGACACCTCCTGTTACATGAAAATACCTTGCAGGGCTGGTTTAATTCTTCACAAGTCCATATGTACCTTTAACTAGGGTGCGATCCATGGTAATTTGTCTCACCTGGCCACAATTCATCAGTCCAGGAATCAAGGGGTTGAATTGGGAAGGTACCAATTACAGCTGCTCCTAGTGAACTACAAGCAAATATTATGCCTCCTGTTCCTACAAATGTGTGCAGTGTTGACCTAAATGTCTCAGTTTCAAAGGAGTGGGGAGGCTTATACCATGCTGCAGGATGATGATTTCATAGATCCAGAAGCTGGGGATTTGCACTGGGCTCCTCATGCCTCTAAGGAAATAAGCTCAAAAAGGGAGCGGTAGTTTGCCACAGGTGATCAATCTAAGCTATTACTCCACAGGACAGAAAAGAAAAAAAAACTTATGTGGAGTGCAAAAGTTCCCTTAGGACATTTCCTTACCATACCTTTGTATTAAAGTCAATGATTGAAGCAAGAACGTCTCCTGAGATCCGTGCCATGCTGGAACTTAGGGGGCCAAGCTAACCAGTAGGCAGCCTGCTGCCCTGGTAAGTGACTGTGGTCTGGCAAGCCGCGACCACCCCAGGGCGGGGAAACCAGAAGCAAGAGCATCTCCTGAGATCCGCGCCATGCTGGAACTTAGGGCGCCGAGCCAACCAGTAAGCAGCCTGCCACCCTGGAAAGTGACTGTGGTCTGGGGAGCTGCAGCCACCCCAGGGCGGGGAAACCAGAAGCAAGAGCGTCTCCTGAACTATTACACATGTTCAAGTTCCAATGGGACACAGTGTGGTGGATAGAACCAATGGTGGTAGAACAGAAAAGGCATGGTAGGACTTCTGAATATGTGTGATAGTTCAAATAATTTTTTTTCTTTTTTATCAAAAATGAGATATTATAGTACCCATTGATCATTTTCTGTTATTCGGTTCAGAAAACCCTGTAATTCTTTCACTCTATGTATGGCTTAATACTATTGTGTTATGTATGATATTATTGTATTTGAAACTATGCTCAACTATAGCAGAGTAAGAGATATGGTGTTAGATACTATTGATGTCCAGTTGACTTAATGTGAAGTACTGTGTTGCCTATGTTGTCCTGTTCTGATCTGCTCTGTACTGCCCCCTTTTGTTTTATTCTCTTTCAAATTAAAAAAAAATAAAGTCAATGAAAAACTAACAGTAGGGGGCGATGGAGATCCACTTAGCAGAGACCAGGGCCACTGGAGCAGGTGAAGGGCAGGAAGCTGGGGATTGAGGGCTTCCTGTTGGCCCCTGGTGTTTCCTCTGTGTTACCATCGCATAACCAAAAGGGACCCAAAATACACGGGCTTCAGATGTCTTATGAAGTATTCAGCATACATGTAAAGGCATAGATATAGACAGAGATAGATATGTTGATTGTACATATGTGTGTGTGTGTGTGTGTGTATGTGTGTTTTATTACTCTTTCATGTGATTTTTCTTACACTGACAGTAAAACACAAAGTGCATTTTGAGAATCTACATTTCTATTGAATGTTTCTTTCGAATTTTGAATCATATTTATCTAAATCTACACCCTGGAGTATTGTGAGTTATCAGTAAAGGCATAACAGTATTTCAAGTTGTTCTTTTTTAAAGGGGTATGAGAAAAAGTTATTAGAGGTAGAATCAGGATGCACTCATGAGTAAACTGTGGGTGCCCAAAGAAACAAGGCCCTGGAAGGGTCATTTGAAGATGCAGTTACAGCACCAAACAGAACAGAGAAATACTTTTCAGGGCTGTGCAAACCTATTCGGAAGACCCTATGTGCTTTAAAACAGGGTGCACTCTATGGCAGTTTGTATCCCAATGCCACAATTCATGGGTCCAGGAATCAAGAGATGGCGTTGGGTTCCAAATAAATTATTAGAAAAGACACATTTATAAAATAATTAATTTAAGCCAGGTGAAGTGACTCACCCCTGTAATCCCAGCACTGAGTAGGCTGAGGCAAGAAGCTCATTGTGAGTTCAAGACTAGCCTGGGCTATGAATTAAACTCAAGAGGAGATCAAACTGCACAGCAAGATCCTGTCTCAAACACACACACACACACACACACACACACACACACACACACACACACACACGAAAAACAAAAATCTATCTTACAGACGTGTTACACAAATTAAAATCAAACAGGAGCCTCTGTCTAGCTCCTGCTTCCTGTCAGGTAAAAACCCTGCTGAATTCAGGCAACCTTGATGTTTGGGTCCAGCTGCTTTTCTTCTGATGCTGAGAAGGGCCAATTTGACTATTCCAGCTGATTTTTTCCCTCCATGAAGAAAGTATATTGCTCCTAATTGGCTTCAAGGACATTGGTTGGGGTGAAGTAACCCAGTAAAAGATAGTTTTTCACTCTGCTTGAACCACTTGAAACCCCCTCCCCTCCTCTCCAGGATGTTATTTTATGAGAAACAATTTGTTTTAAGCAAATGTATGCAGAGTTAGCTTATCTGACAATATGTGACTGAACTCAAACCATGTAACCAATCATGCAATACATTGTACTTTATGCTTTCAAACTGTAGTTAAACTGACCTGAAACCTGCCTCAGTGATGATGATTTGGATCTGTGATTCACATCAGATTGCTAGCACAGTAAACAGTTGCCTTATTGATTGCTCAGTGCAGAGTCTTCCATACATTTTGATATTATTTTTCCTATAACAGTGGAACAGGGAAAGATACCTGTCACCATTATCCCTGGTGAACTACAAGCAACATTTGTGCCTCCTGTTCCCACAGTCATGTGCTCAGCTGGCCTAGATGTCCTAGTTCTGAAGAAGAGGGGAGGCTTGCACTGTGCACCACAATGTTGATTTCATAGAGCCGGAAGCTGAGGATTTATTCTGGTCATTTTGGGCTCCTCATGCCTCTAAGAAAACAACTTAAAAGGAAAGTGATAGTGTGGCAGGGGTGATTGATTTAGAGTATCATGTGTAAACTGGAGTGTTACTCCACAGTATAGAAAAAAAGTAAAATACCTAGAGCCCAGAAGGGCATCTCCTTACCTTGCCCTGTTCTTAATGGTACACAGCTGGTGTAGCTTTTAGAATTTGTCTTTGTACACAGTACATTGTTTCCCCTTCACAGCAACTTTGAATTAGAAATATGGGGTAAATATGGGACAAGTCTAAGGAGAACTCAAGGAAAAGTAAAAAAAGTTTTCTTCAGCCACCTTGGTGACATGGGGGCTATTGTAGCCACCCTGATCAATATAATTCATGATGGGGGGAAGGTGATAACTGATAAAGTTTTTGAGGGTGTTAAAGTAGCAGAATATAAGAAAAAGTAAAAGTTACTGTTATTCCAAGTATGTGGGGAGGAGCTCAAAAGCAGCAGTGGTCTGGGTTTTCCTCTGCCTGGATGTGAGGTATGGGGTATACATAACCTTTGATTGGGGGGGGGGTGCTTAGGGCAGATATTGATGATGCTAGAGGAGCTGATTAGAATTTTCTTTGTGACCACTAGGAAAAGAAAAATCAAGTTGTAATAGGGGAAGGAGGAAGAAACCTCATGGTAAGCATCCTTGATTTGGCATTCCATCACCATAATGTCCTGTAATTTATTCTAGGGACAATCTCTTTCAATAATCCATTTGTGGAGCCTTTGACTCCTCAGCCACATGCTCAAACAGTTCTAGGGATGGCCTACTCCCCACCATCTCTATACCCACTTCCTGCTACACAGATGGTGATCTCTGAATTGCTAAAGGAAGCAGAACTCCAAGTAAAATATCAGTGTGCCCAGTACAAATGCAAAATGGGTCAAAAGAGAGGTAATAATTTGTCAGGTGATATCTTCATAGAATCATGTCGACTGTTCTTCCTGAGACATTTGAAAGCTTGCTATTACAGTCTATGCTGTTACTATGTGCAATCACTGTTTTTCAGGAGAAATCCATGGGCCTTGGACATCTCACAATCTCTTGAAAACTTTTTGACTTTTTGAGACAGGGTCTCACTCTGCAGTTCATGGTGGCCTTGAGCTCACTTTGTAGCCCAGGATGGTCTCGAAATGGCAAGGATTCTCCTACCTCAGCTGCGCAAATGCTGTGATTACAGGAGTGAACCACCCATTTGGGTTATTGCAATTTTTAACTGTTGCTCAATTCACTTTGCAAAGGGCATTCATCTTGAATCAATTCCACACTCGTGTAGCATTTTTACTGATAGTTCTGGCCACACTAAGAAGTATCATAGTACCAGGCTCCCTTCAGCCAAGGAGGCAAAGATTTTCTTCCACCAAAAGCAGATTTAGGTCCTATCATCCTAGTTTTGCAAACAAAACATGATGGATGAGGAGCTCAATTTAAAATGATTATTGTGTATTGTAAATTCTTAAACTACTCCCTGGAACATTTCACTGCATTCTGCTTGTATTAATATAAGAGCACTGATTCAAGCTTACTTGGATGTCTACTGGCCAACAGTCAAATATAAAATGCAACATTACAAGAATACCCAATGGGTCTCAGCCATGTTTTTCAGAAAAAGCTGACAGTAAGTATGAGGGAGAAAAATATACAAAGAAGGCTTTAAGTATATGAGATATAATTTTAATAGGAGAGGATTTTCTATGATAAAATATTTGAAGGCTTTAGGTCTAGAAAATGGGATTTTTCAGGGTCAAGAATGCAGAAGGAAGGTCAGAATGTCTCTATGCCAAGAGGAGTCCCAGCATTTCCAGACAGCAGCAGAGAATCCTGATTTTACAAACCCAGGAATGGGCTGAGGTGGAGATGCATGGGCTCCCTTAGTCTTGCCCAGATCAGGATACCATGGGGATCTATGAAACAAGGCCCAGATGCTGTCCATGAGGATCACATGCAACAATGAAACAGTAAATTTTCAAAAGGGTGTCATGGAATAGAGCACAGGGCTTTCACCAAGAAGAAAGATAGTTTAGTTATGTTTTGATACATTTTTCTCCATCTTCAGCAACAGCCCCACAGATACACAGTTCTGTGAATCTCTAAAAACCCTCCCATGGAAAGGTAGATATTAGTAAATTCAGTCAGCAAGTCAGAAACTGCCCAGGACAGACATATTCTAATGTTAAAGATTCTACCATAAACTGTGATCAAAATCAACAAATCCTTGACTAGGATGTTCAATTTCACTTATTGTGGAAGTGTGAATCCTACAGAAGATGTAGAAAAGTATCTCATTGTCAGGAGTCACTCTGACCATCATGTAAATATCCCTCTCCCTGGGAAGCACTAAAGCACAATGCCCTGGGTCCCACCCTTATACCCTCAGGACCTCCCCCATGCAAAGCAGCCCCAGGCTCAGGGTGAAAAGCCAGTTCTGGCTGAGCAGCCCCAGTCTCCTCCCACAGGAGCCTTCACTGAGCATGGAGTTCTTGGCTCTGCTCTTCTGCCTTGCGGTGGCTCCCTGCTGTGAGTGTGTCTGATGTTTAGGAGAGGGGCCTGGGCATAGGAAGCAGGGTGGGCTTGACTGAATGTGATGCTTCTTGTCCTCAGGTGTCTTGTCCCAGGTGCAGCTGCAGGAGTCAGGACCTGGCCTGGTGAAGCCTTCAGAGACCCTGTCCCTCACCTGCACAGTCTCTGGATTCTCTTTAACCAGTTATGGTGTACACTGGGTCCGTCAGGCTCCAGGGAAGGGGCTGGAGTGGATTGGTGCTATATGGAGTGGTGGAGGCACAGATTATAACTCAGCCCTTCAATCTCGAGTAAGCATCAGCAGAGACACTTCCAAGAGCCAAGTCTCACTCTCACTGAGAAACCTGAGCCCCGAGCACACGGCCCTGTATTACTGTGCTACAGACACAGTGAGGGGACATCAGTGGGAGCCCAGACAAAAACCTCGCTGCAGGGACGCTCATGCCCAGCAGGAGGCGCTTGAGACACACTGAGCTCTGGTGAGGCTCAGGACCAGATGCAGGTTCCTGGGCTGCTGTGATCCTCTGACTGTGGTTTTCCCTTCCTTCTGTGCCTTTGCTAAAGATACTCTACACTGTTGGCTTCTAAATTTTTAATTTTATTTCTTTTTATTAGAATGTGTTTTTAGTGCAGGCAGTTTACAATCATCTTGGGGAGTGTGTGCAAGTCTGTAATACAGCTTGGTTCTCTTCTAAATCCCCTTCCTCTTCTATTTTGCCTCCCTTCCTTCTCTTCTCAGCCCTTCTCAGCCCTTCAGTCTCCTTTCCCCAGTTTTATTAATGTTGCATCCGACTCCTTTGCATTTGCAAAAGATATACTTATTTGTCTCCTTCTAGCCTTCCTTTTCTGTTCTCTATTTCCACTTTTCCTTACTCTAATAAGAAGTCCTACATGGTTTTTAAGGTTCTGTGTCTGGTTTATTTCTATCAACATTCTATTTTCAAGGTGCACACATTTTCCTACAAATATCTTAAGTTTGCTCTTCTTGGTAAGTGAGTAGCATTTCATGAAGTATAGAGAGCACAGCACATCCATCATCTGCTACTGGACACTCAGCATTGCAAGCGAGACACAAATCTTCCATCAGAGGCGTCCATGAGCAGCAGAGGGTGAGGAGGATCCACACAGTACAAGAAATGTTCCAAGAGCAGGTGTAGAAAAGGAAGCTTGGGAGTGACTGTTTCCTGTCAGGCTCTGTGGTCCCTCTTTGCCCTACATCACATGGGCTGAGAGACCCTGCAGCACATAAGCTGTGAGTGACTGGTGAAGTTAGCAAGCTACAAGTAATGATTCTCTCAGATTTAACTACATAAATATAGTTGTATAATTAGTTTTTTATCTATTAACATGAGATTTATTTATTTATTTATATCTTTTGAGACAGAGTCTTAATATGCAGTTCATTCTGGCCTTAGGCTCACTTTGTTACCCAGCCTAATCCTTAACTACACTCACAATGATCCTTCCTCCTCAGCTTCCCAAGTGCTAGACTTAGAACCAGGCAGCACAACATCCAGCTAAGGAGTATTTTTAGATGAGTAAATGGGACTTGCATGAATTTACCCTGTAAATTCTGTGAGTTTTGGTTTCTTTTGAGTGCCAAATCATCAGCATCTATAAACGAATGTGATAATTTTACACCCATAACAAGGAGTTGGCTGATGCAGAATTAAATGCTTCATATTGGGGACTAAATCATTCATATCCCTCTCCCCAGGGTCTGAGCATGCAGCAATTCCATCAACCAGTTCATTTCAGGAGACTTTGCCCCCAGGATAAGCACCAGTTCCATGTGCAGCACTGCACTCAGGGGAGAAGGGAATAGGGGTGGCTTGGCTGCACTCAGGACAGTGCCTAAAGGCCTCTGTGAGCTCTTTCTGCTCATGGTGTTTGAACAGGAGCAGGGGCTGCTCTTTCCTTATGGAAGTTAGAAATAAGGATTTATAAGACACAGTGGTGACATTCTATCCCTTGGATAAATATCTATCTACCTAGACATCATCTCTCCTTTGGCTTGGATCTCCATGTCCATTCAAAGCCTCATGGACTTTAGGTAAGATTTCTCAGAGTTCAATAGACTTAGGGGGTATGGATATGTTTAAGGGCACGTGTTAATTAGCTGGCTTCTGTCCAGGTCTGGGAGGGGACAGTGGAAACACCACAGTGACTTGCTTTCACCATATATGCTTCAGCCTTATGTGAAGCTCAAGCACAAGGAAGTTTTCTCTCTATCAATAAAAGCATTGCAGGGCTAGGGTCCATATTTAAAAGATTAAAGGAAAGAGTTGAAGTTGCAAAATATCTTGCCAAGTAATTCAGTGCGTATTTTCTGGCAGGTTATCCATTTTTATTTTCTCAAACTCTTTCCCTTTCTTGTGCCACTTTTACTGATACCATTCAATCCCCTTCTCATTGGGAAACTCTCCCTCAGGAGCCAAATCTAGGCTGTCTTCCAAGGAATACTAATTTATGTTCACAGTGGTATTGTTAGTCAGCTCAACCAGTCAGCTCACAGAAAGGGTGAATTGGCTTCTTATTCTTCTTGTTACTCTTCCTAGGCCCAGAATGGTTTGAACTAGGTAACATAAAGTGTGAATTTAGTTTTTTCTCTTTCCAGGACCTGCAAGTATTCAAATGTGTTCTTGCTTTTACTAAAATAGATTCTGTAACAGATATGTGGTGACACTGAAGGGCATGAAACTCTTTGAAGTATAACATCACGCACAAATTTTCAGGAAATTACATTTATTATTCTCAGGAGTACATTTAAAAACTTCTGCAAAATTTTAAAAGATTAAACAAATAGACAAATCATATAATCATTTCATTCTAACTACTGTTATGTTTCTACATGATTGTGAATTACTCTACATGTTTGATGGTGCAGTATTAAAATCATTGTATTACAGTGTTACATACAATAGATAAAATACAGAAATGACCTATTTATATTCATGCAGGATAAGTGAATACATAAAATGTGGCATATAGAAGTAAATTTGAAGCATATAGAAGTAAATTTGAGTTACTTTTAGGAAAATGAGTGGGTCTTGAAAAAATGTAAACTAATTCAGACAAAGAAAGTTAAATATCACATGATCCATCAAAAATAAGAGACATAAGAAACAATTTAAAGAACAAAATAAACTTGTTAATTAACTGAAAAGTGCCCTTTGTGAAAAGGTGAAGAAATCTGGGGAACAGAGAATGACAGAGGGAAGGTGTGACAGGTAACCATTGCATAGCACAAACATACAGTGAAACGAAATTTATAAAGAATGTTGGATAAAATTAGATGATAAAGGAAATGTGGAAAACCTTTCAGGTGAAAGTGCTAGGCTAAAATATTGGGAGGAAAAGGAAGAGGCATGTGTGGTTAAGGACTAAGAATTCCTCTTCCTGCTGTGATGTCCCATGTGCATCTGTTGTTTCAAAGACAAAATGAGGACACCTCCCAGAAGACAATTACTGATCTTGGAACCCTGACTCATGTAAGAGTTGAAATTTGGCCACTGAATTTGAGTCTAGCTTTCACTTGAGACTATAATGAATACAAAACCATTGCCAACATATTCAAATCTACAACATTATGGATAAAATAAACAACATAATTATTCATGAGTCCATGAAATATATAAAATTACAGATTGAATGATCACAAAGAAGGTACCATACTGGGGCCTTGGTCTAACCCCAATCTCCTAAAATAAGTGCACCCCAAATGCTTAAATAGAGAAAAATGATATAGTTTTAAGGAATCCAGGAAGGTCAGAGCTCTCTCAGGTGTAAAGACCACTTGTTTCCTTGAAAGCCCAGATTTATTCCACAGATTCAGGGGGTATAAAAACCAGTGAAAGAAGCTTGAACAAAGACAGTCAGTTTTGCTCCTTATTAGAACTGCTGGTCTTTCTGATTGGCAGTTTTGTTACTCAGGAATCCTTGACATGAGATTCAGCTCCCTGTGCAACCACAGCTTTATCTTTATAGGCTGTGGCTCTGAGCTTTCTTGGGCATCCAGAGAACACTGTGCTCAGCAACTTAACCCTCGCACAGCCTACTCCCCTACAAGTCAGGACATCCCGAGTCTCAGTGGAGCCCTGTATCCTGCTGCACAAGGAGCTTGAGGTACAGAGTGCGGGGAACACATAAGGGGTGATGGTGGGTGTCTGGCACATAGCAGACATTCAGGATGAGGTCACATCATGCTCCTCCAGAGGCCCCAGGGATCTCAAGAGGAAAAACTAAAATTGATCATGCAAGGATCTTACAGGAGGAAGGGAGCACTGATCACTGAGAAATTGTCATAAACCCTGGTCCTGACAGAAGACACACAGGGATGGGCTTTCCAGAAAATTATCCTACTTGAAGAAAACTATTCTAATTACAGAATGACCACCCACCCCTCAAGTATCATGACAAGGAGATGAAATAGTTCATATGAGAAATATGTGAGAGGAAATGGACTTTCTCATACAAAGGAGCAGAGGACCAGGAAGATAGCTCAGGGCACAGCATCTGTCTTAATTAGGTACCTGAGTTATGATGTGTTCTTGTATCAGAAACAGCACATTATTTCTTTTGTAAGGAGGGGACACTGAAGACCAAATCAGGAGGAATCTTCTAAAGGCCTATACCTGATTAATTAGGACCATGACAGTCACTCACTGTCTCCAGATTTGTGGGTCAAGGTAGAGTCAGAAGCATGACCAAGAATGTTTCCATGAAGAGACTCTCCAAAAATTACAATTACAATCAGAGTATGATGGCCTCATAGCAAAGGAAAATTTTCATCATTTTGTTTACATGACCATAAACTGCAGCAGCGACCCATGCAGTCAGAGGAAAAGAAAACACTTGACCAGAACTGACTCTCAGAGCAACACTGCCAGAGTCATGATGGTCCAGTGCATAGAGCCAGCTCTCACCCTGGCACTCCTCTTGTACATGTCAGGTTTACATATAAATCACACTGGGTGCTGGCAGGAGAAATCCACTCAGAGGTTGAGGCAGTATGGTGATCTTGACTCTGCGTGCACCATCCAGATGCTATGGATCCTTCTGTACCTGGTAGCAGCTTCCTTCAGTGAGAATCCTGGTGTTCCTACTTCTTTACAGGTGACTGGGTGTGAAGTGGGAAAGACTCACCATGAATTCCATGTCATCCTGTGTGATCTGACACTTACAGAGTCAATGGAAGGTCAGACTAAAGAAAGACCCACAAGAAACTGAGAGCCGAGAAACAAGTGAGATTTCTTTCAAAAGCTGAGGTGACACACTAGCTGAGGTGATTGGAACAGCATGGCTGGAGGGCTTCAATTCCTTTGTTATCTTTCTTTATATAGCTCCTATGAGTTCACAAGGTCTGGGGGTTCCATGGATACCATCTTTTTGCAGTACTATCACTGCTTTGGAATTTTACAAGGCCTCTTACACATCTGGTTAATTGACACACAGAATTTGAGCACTGGGCAGTTTGGTAGCCTTGAGATAAACCTGCTTGCCCCACTTTTTGTATTTTTTATGGCAAAATAAGTGAGAGGAGGAGGACTTTTGTGAATTTCTCAAAAGTTCAGTCACTGTTTAAAGGCAAACTGTGAACTAAGCATCTCAGGTGTAGGCGATAGGCTATAAAATAAGTAAAGTTTTCAAAACTAACATTTAAGGGGTTTTAGAAGCAAAAGCACTAAAAATTCACAAATAGTGTGGGTTATGAATGCCCTTGCACCAAGACCTAGCCTGGTGAGGCCCACACAGACACTTTCCCTCACCTGCACTCTTACACGAATTTCATAAGTAGGTAGGTAATGAACTACATCTAGATGACTCCTAGGACAGCTCTACACTGGATGGGGTGCTTAATAGGGAGCATAGGCTAAAACCAAGATTTCCACGGCTGTATTTTCATCCCTCCTGACACAGGCAAACACCAGTTCTTGCAGTTCAGCTCCCTGGCCACTGCGGACGTGGCCATGTATTTTGTACAAGACACAGTAGAGGATACCATTGTGAAAAAAACCTTTCATGCACAGTGTGTTCTTCTATTTATTTGCACTCTGTCTTTCATCCATTACTCTGGAAAGCATATCTTAGATTAGGTAAATTAAAAACGTGAATCTTTCATTTTGGAGCAGGATTTCAGATGAGCTGTTCCAGCCTGTGAAGCCCTGATACTTCAGAGCTGGGGTCCTTACATCCCCTATAAAATCATCTGATCAAGAACTTAAATCCCTGCCTTTGGGTCCCACAATTGGAATTGTCAATAAGTCCTTGTAGTGCCATATGCAGGGGACAAAACTTCAAAATAGAATGGTGGAACACTGAAGGCTTGAATAAGAGCACAAACTGAAGACATACACACAAGTCATGTGTTTGGGCTAAACATAAGAAAAACCACACTTTCTGAAAATAAATAAATACAAAATTTTTAAAAGGAAAATTTATAAGAAGCCATAATATAACCCTAAAACACAAAAATGCTGTAGGTATCCATAAAAAACTGTATAAAGATTATATGCAGCCAGGTCCCACACTAATAGAAAACATTCATAACATGCATATGGGAGAGACCAATTTCTTCAAAGTATACAGAGAATATTGTATATTCTACAAAACAAAGCTACAAATGCAATGGCAAAATGAGTGAAAAATCTCAATACAATCTTTAGAAAATCAAAGATCAGAAAGGAAATAAGAATAGGAAATTATTTATTATTATTGTTTATCATCAAGAAAATTAAACTTAATCAAATGAGATCCCATGAAAGAAGGCAACTTAAAAGAGGGATGAAAGAGAGCCAGGCCTGTTTGGGACTGGGAAGATCACAGGACCAGCAGCTGAAAGCTGGACCTGCTCAGGAGAGCTAGGACCACCCTTCACATGCAGAGAATATCACGGGACTGGCAGCTGAGAGCTGGGCCTGTTCAGGACTGGGAACATCGCAGGCCTTGCAGTTGCCTATTGCCTGCAGGGAACATTGCGGGGACCAGTGGCAGAGGGTGTAAGGTGCCTGGGTCTGCCACTGCTGGGCCCACCCCTCCTCCAGGAACATCTATAAAGTCTGCAGAGGCCTAAGCTGCATGGGACAACATCTTCTGGACCTGACCTTCCACTGAGAACATTGGACTACAATGGACTACCATGCTGGCTCGATGAGAGGCTCAGGAACCCCTCACCCAAACAGAAGACTTCATCAGGCTTCAGTCAGTGTGGTGAGTTTGCCCCCAAAATAGAGGTCTGCAGTGGGTAAATAGAGGCAGAAGTGAAACTCCCTCCAAGTGGAAGACGTTGGATAACCTGGCAAGAGAGTGGGTGACCCCATCTTTCCACACAGAGAATATCAGACAGGTTGAGGAGTGTGCCAATATTGCCCTGCCCCAATTTAGAGGAAATTAAAAGAACATATGAGACCCCCAGTGACACAGTAGGGCCTCAGCTGACAAAAACACTATAGCCATGGAGACCTGGTGACCTGCTACAACCTGAAGATATAACACTAGCAGGAATTAAGAGCTGCCCTACATCAATATTTCTGGGAGAGTTAGCCCAGAAAGAATATAGGACTCACCCAACAGGCACAACAGGAGGAATTGAGGAGACTAGGTCTCCTCTTCATGGTGGTACCGAGCAATTTAAAAAACATCAACCACACAGTAAAACCCTGAAACACACACTACAGAAAATTGTGACTGTTGGAATAAAAACACCAGAAATTTACCCAAAAGGTGAAAATGACTAAACGAAAAGGCCAAGTGCAATCCCGACCATCTACTCTATTAAGGGCAAGTGAAGATGATAATGAAATAGAGTACCCTAAAATTCATACACCAGGATTCTCTGAAAAGATAGCAAATGAAGTAAAGAAACAAATCCATGAGGTTATAGAGGAACTCAAATTAGAAATAATGTCTTATGCAAAGACAAAAGTAACAACCATAATAAATGAGTTGCTCAATATAGCTAGAGAAGAAACAGATAAAAAAACTACAGGAGCATGGTAAATTGATTAAAACTTTGAATGAACAATGCAGAAAACAAGCAGAATCTAAGAAACAAAGCGACTGAGATATGAAAGAAGCAAAAAATTGTATTGAAAGCCTGCAAATCCGTTTAAATGAAGCTGAGGATAGAATCTCGGACCTTGAGAACAGGCCTGCAGATAGTGATCTTGAAAGGGTAGAACTCATGAAAACAAAAAAGCAGCATGAAATTTCAATTCAACAACCACAAGATAATGCCAGGAGAAAGAATGTTAGAGTAATAGGCAGTAGTGAGGAGGCAGCAAACAATGCAAAGTATATAGCTAAGTTGTTCATAGAAATAATGGCGGAAAATTTGCCAAACATGTGGGGAAAATTGGATATAAAAATAAGGGAGGCATATAGAACATGACACAGTCAAACCAACATAAACTTACACACAGACATATAATAATTAAGATTCCAGACATACAACATAAAAGCGGAATACTAAAAGCTGTTAGAGAAAAGACATAACTCACCTACCAAGGAAAGACTTTTAAAATCACAGCAGACTTCTCAGCACAAACATTCAGGTTAAGATGAGATTTGAGTGAAATATTTCAAGCCCTAATAGAAAACAACTTTCAAACCAGACTGATGTACCCAGAAAAACTGCTTTCAAATTTAATGGAGAAACAAGATACTCCCATGCAAAGTACAACTGAAGAAATTCATATCCACCAAACCAACCTTAGAAAGAGTGCTGAAGGACATCCTAGATAGAGATAAAAATGAGCACAATCTCCAGAACAACAACAGAAACAAATCACCAGGCTGGACAAGAAAGTAAACAAGAAAGAAAAGTAGGAAACTAACAACAGTAACACAAAATGGCAAAGTCAAGCCAGTACTTATCAGTGATATTGGTAAAGGTAAATGGGCTCAATTCACATATCAAAAGAAACAGGCTGATGGAATGGATCAAAAAACAGGATCCCACAATATGCTGTATATGAGAAACACATCTGACTCAAAAAGAAACTCACAGATTAAAAGTCAAATGATGGAAAACAGTATTCCATGCAACAGGAACCCAGAAAAAAGCAGGGATAACTACCCTATTTTCAGACAATGTGAACTTCAAACCCAAAATGATTGAAACAGACAAAGAAGGTCACTACTTACTCATAAGTGGAAAAATTCAAGACAAAGAACTAACAATTATAAATATATATGCACCAACATAGGAGCACCCAACTATATATACTATACTATACTATGCTATACTATATACTATAGATACTAAAGGACATGAAAATCCAAATACACAAGAACACAATTATTACAGGTGACCTTAACAACCCATTGTCTCAAATAGATAGATCAACGAGACAAAAAATTAGCAAAGAAATAACAGAACTGAATAATACCTGTGAGCAGTTGGACTTAGAAGATGTTTACAGAGTGTTCCACCCAACCACATCACAATACACCTTCTTCTCAGCTGGCCATGGGACATTCTCCAAAATAGACCATATATTACCCCATAAAACATTCTTAAGTAAATCCAAACATATTAAAATTATCAAATGCATACTATATGACCATAGTGCACTGAAACTGGAAATTAATGGCATAAGAAATTGAAAAATTGGCATAAATACATGGAAATTAAATAACAATCTTTTGAACAACCAGTGGGCTACAGAGGAAATTAAAGAAGAAATAAAGCAATACCTACAATTCAATGAAAATACAGACACAATATACTGTAATCTGTGGGATGCAATGAAAGTGGTCTTCAGAGGGAAATATATAGCAATAAATTGTTATATCAAGAAAACAGTATGAGCACAAATAAACAATTTAATGCTTCATCTCAAATTTCTAGAAAAAGAAGAGCAAGTGAAATCTAAAGCTCATAGAAGAAAGGAAATAGTAAAGATTAGAGCACAAATCAATGCAATGGAAACTAAAAAAAACCAAAGAATTAATGAATCAAAACTCTGGTTTTTTGAGAGAAAAAACAAAATTGACAAACCTATAGCTAACCTTATAAAGAAAAAGAAAGAAAAACCCAAATTCACGCAATAAGGACTGAAAAAGGGGAGATCACTACACATACCATGGAAATTCAAAGGATCGTGCATACATACTTTGAAAATCTCTACTCACATAGAGAGGAACACAAAGAGGAAATGGAGAGATTTCTAGAAACTTATGAACTATCAAAGCTTAACCAAGAAGATATAGCGATTTTAAATAACCTAATATCAGCTACTGAAATTGAAAACATAATAAAAATTTACCAACAAAGAAACGCCCATGTCCTGATGGATTCACAGCTCAATTCTATAAGAAATTTAGAGAAGACTTGATGCCAATGCTCTTTGAACTCTTCAATGAAATTCAAAAGAAAGCAATCCTCCCTAATTCATTCCTAGAGACAAGTATTACTCTGATACCAAAACCAGAAGAAGACCCAACCAAAAAGGAGAACTATAAGCTAAGCTCACTAATGAACATAGACCCAAAGATTCTCAATAAAATACTAGCAAATAGAATGCAGAAAATCATCAAAAAGATTACACATCATGACCAAGTGGGGTTCATTCCAGGAATGCAGGGATGCTTTAACATACACAAATCAATAAATGTAATACACCACATCAACAGAGCCAAAAAAACCCCATATGGTCATCTCAATCGATGCAGAAAAAGCTTTTGATAAGGTCCAACACATCATAAAAAGCCTTCAGAAACTTGGAATACACGGTGTCTACATCAACCTTATAAAGGCCATCCATGACAAACCAACAGCCAATATTATACTAAATGGACAAAAGCTGAAAGCTTTCACTTTAAAATCAGGAACAAGACAAGGATGTCCAGTATCACCAATCCTTTTCAATATAGTTCTGGAAACACTAGCCAGGGCAATCAGACAAGAGAAAGAAATAAAAGGAATAAAGATAGGAAAGGAAGAAGTTAAATTATCACTATTTGCAGATGGCATGATACTCTACATAGAAGACCCAAAAAATTCCATTAGAAGAATACTAGAGGTAATAAACAAATTCAGCAGTGTAGCTGGATACAAAGTCAATGCTCAAAAATCAATAGCATTCCTGTACACAAACAAGAACCTCACTGAGAGAGAAATTATGGAAATATCACCCTTCACAATAACATCTAAAAAAATGAAATACTTAGGAATCCACCTAAATAAAAATGTAAAAGACATAAATACTGAAAATTATACTACGTTAAAAACGGAGATTGAAAAGGATATTAGAAAATGGAAAGATGTTCCATGCTCTTGCCTAGGAAGAACCAACATTGTGAAAATGGCCATACTCCCAAAAGTGTTATACAGATTTAACGCAATCCCAATCAAAATACCATTGACATACCTCATAGATATAGAGAAAAAAATCTTAAAATTCATTTGGAAACAGAAGAAACCTAGAATAGTAAAGGCAATTCTGGGCAATAAAGGCAAGGCAGGAGGCATCTCAATTCCTACTTGAAACTGTACTACAAAGTCAGTGATAAAATCAGCATGGTACTGGCAAAGAAATAGACCTGAGTGTCAATGGAACAGATTAGAAGATGCAAGTATAGGTACAAAGACACTCAGCCACCTGATATTTGACAAAGGGTCTAAACAGGTTCACTGGAGGAAGGATAGCCTCTTTAATAAATGGCATTGGAAAAATTGACTCTCTACCTGCAGAAGACTGAAACTAGATCCATGCCTATCACCATGCACAAAATTAAAGTCTAAATGGATCAAAACCTAAACATTAAAACAGAAACACTATATCTACTAGAATATAAGGGAGGTAGAAATTTCGAAGACACAGGAGTACACAGAGATTACATAAACAAAATGCAAACTGCACAAGAAACACTTCAGAGAATCAACAACTGGGATCTCATATTATTGAAATTTCTGCACTTCAAAAGAAATCACCATCAGACTGAAAAGCAAACCCACAAATTGGAAAGAATTTTAACAAGCAAGCCCTCAGAAAAAGGGCTTATATCAAAAACATATAAAGAGTTGAAAAACATTAACCTTCCAAAATTCAAAGACCCTCTCCTAAAATGGGCAGCTGAGGTGAACACACAGTTCTCATATGAAGATATACAAATGGCAAACAAATAGATGAAGAAATGTTCACCATCACTGGTCATTCAATAAATGCAAATTAAAACAACATTGAGATATCATCTCATACCAGAAAGAATAGCTGCCATCAAGAAATCAACAGATAACAAATGTTGGCAAGGCTGCGGGGAAAAAGGAACACTGCTCCACTGTTGGTTGGAGTACAGACTGGTGCAACCACTATAGAAATTGATATGGAGAATTCTCATAAGACTAGGAGTGGAAGCTCCATTCAATACAGCTATTCCCCTCCTGGGTATGTTCCCAGAAGAACAGAAAAGTTCATACCACAGTGATATATGTACACCTATGTTTATAGCAGCCCAATTTGTAATAGCTAAGTCTTGGACACAATCAAGATGCCTATCAACTGGAGAGTAGATGAAAATGATGTGGTATTTTTACACAATGTAATATTACTCAGCTATAAAACAGATGATCTTGAGGTCTTTATAGGGAAATGGAAACAACTGGAGACTATCCCCATTAGTGAAATAAATAAGAATCATATTTATAAATATCACAGTGAAGAACTGTAGGAGTAATAAAACCCAAAATGTGTAATTGCTACTGTAAAAAAGTAAGGAAAAGGAAGTGCTCTAAATGATTTAACTGCATGTATGTTTAAGTGTGTAAGATAGATGACCATATTATTGTTTTTGTTAGATGTTGAGCAGAACTGTTAACAGTCTCACTGTTTGAATGTCTACTTTGTATGCTTTAATTTTGTAACTTGAACAACTATGTCCAATGATGAGAGTATGTAACATATCAAGTGGCTATTTCTTAGTATTTGTTGTTGTTGTTGTTGGTTTTGTTTTGTTTTTTTCTTTGTTTGTTCTAGGTCTTTTATTTTTTTCCCTTTGGAATTCTGTATCGTTGCTAACATTTTTCTGTTTTTTCTGGTTGGTTTTTTTCTCTTTAAATAAAATTTAAAAAAAAGTGGGATGAAAATCATAGGGAAGTGGCAAAGTGAACATCTAAGAAGGATAAATGTAATCTCAGTATGTTTATAAATGTTTAAAGATGGAAAACGAAACCCACTCATCTGTGCATGTACATCAAACTATGATAACAAATTAAACATGTTTAGCTAACAGCTCACACATGTTACAATGGGTAAAAGAAAAAAAAAGAAAATTAAGTGCTAGTGAGAATACTAAGCATTACTGTTCTTTTCTTATTCCTGAGAAAATGTTGCAGTGTGAGGATTCTGAAACCCACTTCAGCTGTTCTTTTACAGTAAAAATGAGCCTCAGATATACTCCCACAACAGTTGCAGAGTACAGGCAGGTGACAGAAGGACAGTGTCACAAATAGCCCGTGAACTGCTTCCAGTTTAATTTCTTGGTAACATATCACAGTGTGACCTCTTTGCTAGGTTGTTGAAGCTCATCTCTGTCTTTAGGACACTGGCTCCCAGCTCTAAATTTCATATTTTTAATTGCTTTGTAACTTCAGTTGTTTGATCAAGTTGAGAAACTTCATTAATTTGCAGTTAGTTCAGTTTTGCTCTTCTGTTCTTCTCTTTGTTTTAAAACATATGTGATCTACTCTTTCTCATGTAGTTACATTTGAAAGATGACATGTAGCATTTCTTGCAGTAATTTGAAACTTAGAACATTTAATTACCTATGAATACATGCACAGATAAAGTTAAACTGAAATGCATTAAATTTTTTGTTAATTTGTGTGGCTCCAGAGACCAAAACCAGAGTGACATAGAGGATAGGGAAGCAGTCTACCACTGAGCTACAGTTCCACCCTTATTATTATATATTGGGGTACTATTGGATGTAAGTGTTCAGACGCTGTCCCACCGAGAGTTAGGACAGCTTTGCCCAGTCCTACACAGCAAGTGCATGTGCACCCTTTTAATCTAGTCGTCCTTACTAATGTTGAAATAAGTGTTACCCTTGCTGCTTCATCACTGGAAATCCTCTCAGTGACCAATAGTAAACAAGAACTGGACCCCTCTGGCTGAGCCAGAGTTATGTAAAGACCATTGCCATTCACATCACTGAGCTGAGAAGTTTTCAGAGGCAGGCTCTGTGATCAGTTATGAACATCCCAGGCAGCATTGTTCTCCACCACATGAGAAGTTGACAGCAGCAGGTGTCCTCACAGAAATGCACCTTAGTACAGAAAATGCATAATAAAAACTTGATTATATTTAAACTGGCTGCACATTACACCACACTAGTTTAAATGTCTACTGTGAGGCAGAAAAAGTGTAAGGAACATTGAGGTGAAAATAAATGTATCTTAACATAAACCCATGAATTTACCTTACTATGAGTACATTTCACATGCACAAAGAGAAATACAATCAGATTAGTCTAAAAGTCTATAAAATTTATGAGAACTTTTGTGTCTGAGACATTTTTTGCCAAACTCCATGAGATGACAGAATTTATGTGAAGACTATGAAAGCCTGGAATATCGTGATGATCATATGAGCAAATACAGAATGGAGAATGACAACGGATATTTGTAAGGACTTGTAAACGGAAGTGAATATACACACATAGAATGTGAATTGATGCTGTGTGATATGCACATGCACCTAAGAACATGTCCTGTGTGCACCTCACAGTCCTGTTATCTTTGGCACCTGTGTGATGGTTTTCATATTCCTATAGTTTTCTTTCATCTACAGACATAGCCGGCTCCCTAAACATCTCTTCCACTACAGGTCCTGTCCTGGGGTAGGAGGTTTGGCCTTGAGCAGTAGACTCCAGGAAAATCGCTGAGTTCTGAGAGGGCTCAGTCAGCATCATCCACCCAGAGCCAAAGATAAAAATTTGTGCATCCTCTATCTGCTTCTGACCTTCATATACAAGACTGCATCACAGATACAACTGCTTTCAAGCTAACAGATAAGCTCACATTGCCTTAATTTGTTTTGTATCTCAATATTCAAGATGTTCTGAGATATTTGGAAAGTTAGTCTCCAAGAATATAGAATAATGATGGTTTCTTATCTTTCTGGTGGTGGCTTCCATATGTGAGTGCAGGAAAATTCAGACAGGAGGACGTGGATACGCTGCCTCTGATCTCAGGAATCGCCCTGTTTTCCCACTCTTCCATCTCAGCTGCTGCTGCAAGAGACCAGATTTGGCCCATGAAGCCCTCTCAGGCCCTGTCTGTCAGACTCATATTCTCTGGTTTTCTCAGCTCTGGGACGTTACCCCTCGAGTTTGTTCCTTCAGCCACCAGGCAGGAAACTCAATGGTTGTGACAGGATGCTAATAGTGGAGGCAAAGCTTGTAATTCATTCCTGAGAAGTCAGCATCTCTAAAGACACAGCCAAGAGCCAGTTCTCTGAGTAAGTGTCCTCAGTATGCATAGAAAATACAACCTATTGTACTGTGCAGTACCTTTTCTGAGGGAATCTAAGTGTCAGCCCAGGCACAAAGCCATGTATAGGGTGATCGGGACCATCAGGGGGCACTCAAGATCAGCTGCAGGTGCACAGGACGAGCAAGAAGGGGCTGCAAGAGACCTAGACAGGGTGCTCAGGACCAACAAAAGGGGATCTGCAGAGAACCAGGGGTGGTACCATAGGTGATGCAGACAAGGAAGCCACAAACTAAGGCTTCACAACCTTTAGTGTCTGAGTTTCCCCTCTGTCTTAGCTTCACATCCCCTGCAGAGAGCGTGCAGTGCACCCTCTCCAGTTAGCAGGTGAGGTTTCCAGACTGCATAGAATAAGGGATTTTGGTGTTTACAGAATATATTTACACCTGTATTTTTTTTCTCTTTCTCTCCTTCTTGTGACCTCCTGTGAGGGGGCTGTAACAAGTTGCAACCACTGGAAAGAAGACTGAAAATCTTAGGAACTTAGATGCTTTGGAAAGCACAGTTTTCATGACCATCACACAAAATTCTTCTGCTATTTTTGTAACTATGATAAGGGATCATCATAGATATATACTTGTTAGTTTAGGAAAGAATAGAATAAAGGAAGTTACAGGAAGGGATTTTATGAAAAAGAACAGGAAAATTTATGAGCACATAAATTACATACCTTGAGAAAGTGCATGACTTTGTCAATGTTTAACTACTTTTATACCCATGTCAAATGCATGTCACTTATCCATCATTAAAATACATATGCAATATATGCATATATATGTAAAATACATATTGCAAAATTTAGAGCAGAAAACTCTAGAAAATTTTACTATCTCTCTCCAGAGATAAAAGATGTCATATTCTTGAACATAATTTTGAAAAAGATGTTGCTTGTCTATTCATTTATGAATATAATAGAACAGAGAGTGGTACTGTCATATTCTCTCATTAGAAGAAAACACCTGAGAATCATCATGAAGCAGGACCAGTTTGTCTTGGAATTGCTCAGCAATGTGTTGAGTTCTAGAAGGATTTTGGGACCTAAAACACGGGATGCTTTTATAACCTGTGATCTCACATTGCATAGGCCATTATTCTTCTCGTTCTATGTATACATCTGCAATCCTGTAAGTTACCAAATCCACTAATTACATTTTGGTAAGTATAAAAAAAGATGATGTTACACATAGGAAGAGACCATGTGATCTATATGTTAGAGAAATTATGAACAAATTTCAAAATACTCTCATGTGCTTTGGTACCTTCCTTCTCTGAGGCTTCCACCATAGAACTGGCCATATATATAGGAGGCCATGCAAATAGGGCCTCCCTGTGCTGATGAAAACCTGCCCGGCGCTCACCCTACAGCTCTGCAGAAAAGCCCAGCCCTGGATGCAGGGCTGTTTCCATTCAGTGATCAGCACTGAGCTCAGAAGTCTCACCATGGAGCTGGCATTGCGCTTGGTTTTGCTTCTTGCTATTTTAAAAGGAAATTTATGAAAAATAAAATATACTGCGTGTTTCAGTGGCATGAGTGGGATAAACAATGGACATGTGTGGCAGCTTCCTGAGCAGGATGTCTCTCTGTTTACAGGTGCCCTGAATGAGCTGCAGCTGATAAGTCCAGGGGAGGCTTGGCGTAGCCTGGGGAGACACTGAAACTCTCTTGCATGACCTCGGGATTCACCTTTAGTGATTATGATATAAACTGGATCCACCAGGCTCTAGGGAAGGTGATGGAGTGAATCTCATACATCAGTACTGATGGTAGTAGCACAGGCTATGCAGACTCTGTGAAGGGTCAGTTCACCTTCACGGAGGGACAGCAGCAAGAACACGCTGTATCTGCAGATGAGCAGCCTGAGAACTGAGGACACAGCCTGTATTACTGCACCAGAGACTCAGTGAGGAGACATCAGTGTGAGCCTAGCCAAAAACATCCATGCAGTGGCGCTTAGGACCAACAGGGGGAGCTCAGGACACATGGAATATAGAGTCTGTCTCAATAATACAGGTATTGAGGCATTTTATTGTTTCAGGTGGTCTTCATGATATTTTAAAAAATAACAGTATGGAGTAAAGGAAAGAGCAAAGAAACAAAGAATTAAAATTCGACCTATGTAAAATGCCACATAAAAGCCCAAATAATTCATTGTCTAATTTAAAAATCCCCAAAAGCAAGTAGTCAAATAAAATACTGTAAAACAATTAGGAAATCTGTTATTGAAACTGTCAATTTTGCATTTCCTATCCTTTGCATAGTGAAGAAAAAATCTTTTTAAATGTTTCATGACATATATAAACAATTTAGATCTATACAGTATAAACTTGTAAGAATGGTTCTAAATGCATGACTTTACATGTATATCACAAGCAATAGGTTGGCTACGGTACACACATAGCATGGATCTACTAAGTTAATAAGATAGAATCAAATACTGCCTGTCAGCTCTATGATAACATAAAAGGGACATTTCCATCTATGTACAGTGAAAAATCACATCATTTGTTCAGAAAACAATTTTAAAACTACACACTTTAATGAGAAATTAATTCAATAAAATTAATGACACTGAGAATCAAGGCTTTCAAAAATTTGAATAATTCTGAATTTTTCAGTTGATCCCAAAGTTTAAAGTTTTCAAAGTTTGTTGTGTGCCAACATCACTGATAAAATTCACATATTTATTATGTCATACATTTACTTTTTCTATAAAAGATCATTAATACATACTTGAAATATCCAGGTATAATAGGGTTGAGATGAAACTGGAGCAAATCTTCATGTATTTTTTAACTGTCACCTGAAGTGTTGTAAATTTATTCAACCAAACACCATAAAAGTCTAGATAGTACAGCACATATTTAAATAAATCACAAACACTTGTATATATGCAGGAAAGAGAAAGCAGTGGACCCTTAAATCAAGGCTGGCTCAGTACACAGCAATTAATGTCTCCTGCACAGCAAATAAGCTGATAGTGGTTCCAGGTCATAAGAGACAATGGAAAGGACACTGTGGGGCCCCTTAGCTTCGTGCTGACCTTCACTGACTATGGCTGTGGGGCTGTGAAGCTGTGGGAGAGGGAACGAGTTGACAAGTGGGAAGTCCACTAATCCCTGAGATTTGACATGTCTGGCACTGATGGTTAAATCTGATTTCCTCAGGTGTTAGGTGAAAGCTTTACACATACATTGTTTCAACTACAAAACTGAACTTCATGAGAAATTGGAAGCTTCAACTGAAATATAGTTGAGTGCTTCCATATACATTAATGTTAGTTTCTCATGTTCTTTTGAATTTAAAATAGGGAACAAAAATTGTGTATGGAAGGAGGGGCAGTTACTAAAGTCTGTAGAGATATGGACCATACAGATACCTGGTATTATATCAACAGGTATCACTAAATTTGGATCGTTAAAAATAATGATTTCCATAATGAAAATCACAATGATTAACCATGCAGAAAATTTTCCTAGTTATACTGTTATCTGCAACTCAGAAAATATCAAGTGCATACACTTCTCGATATAGAATAAAGCTCTAATTTTGTTTGTAATATTAGTTGTAACATTGAGGTTTTACATCCCTTTAATTTCAAAATCCTTTGTATTATCATAAAGATTGAAACAAACTAAGTCACTCAATTATGATGTTGAAACATATGATGTTTAAAACTACTCAGACATTAGAAAAGTTTTCAAATTTATTCACAGCATCTGATTTCCCAAATTTATATCAAGGTTATGTGGCACAGATCACAAAATTGAAACCACTGACTCATTAATCTGTCCTCATGTCCTTGTTCTCAAACTGCTGTGTGACTGAGTGACACGCATGGACTTTTATTTAGAGGGTTGAGCTGATATTATTGGACTAAATGCCCTTTAAGAATATAAGGATCTTTCTGATCTTTAAAGTCATTGCAATACTTAAAAAGTAAAAAAGAAAAAATGTAAAGAAAGGCAAAACAGGTGCTTTGGTCTGTTCTTTCTTGACAACCACCACAAAAACTCCTTTAATGAAATAAAGGTTTCTTCTTTAAAAACAGCTGAAAGTATAAAATTCTTCATTTTCATATATCAATATATTTTATTTACCTACACTGATATATAATAAAATACCTACTTTTCATCCATTTCTTTCAATTCCATATACTTTATCTACAATTTTGTTTCATGTATACAGGGCAAGAGCACATTTAGAGGGTAATAGATTGTTCCCTGTCAAGTTTGGGAATTTCTGTATAAAATACTTATCCCTGATGCTCTCATTTTATGTCTTCCCTTACCTCAGAAGTTTCAGTTTATTTTCAAAGGATAACTTAGTCTCAATTCTGCAGGATTCAAATTATCACGCCCATCAAATAAGAGTCTGCTGAGTTCATGTGAGGAGGTCCTGGTGAACCTAGTTAACCTGGTGATGGTCTGAATGGAAGTTGGAGCCACAGTGTGAGCCCAGCCACAACCCTCACCTCTGCAGGGATCAGGACCCATAGATCCTGCTCCTCAGTGCCCAGGCATGTGCAGTCCCTTTAGAGGGAGCCAAAGAGCACTCAGAGTGATCACTTTGCTAAGGAGCCAGCCCTAGCAAAGTTGAGATGACACTGAATCATTATGCTTGTATTGTTTTTATCTCCTTAAGTGTTTCAATGCTGCAAATTTATTCAATGAAACAAACAGCATCAAAATCAAAATATATCTGTTTCCAGGTGTGTAGTGTGAGATGCAGCTGGTGCAGTCCAGGAGGGCACCCTTGGTGCAGCCCAGGCATCCTTGAGACTCTCCTAGGCAGCCCCTGGACTCACCTTCCATGACTGCTGGATAAACTGGACCTACCACTTCCAGGGAAGGTACTAACAGCACGCACTGTGAAAAACTCATATTTCACATAAGTTTCTCTTTGTGGTTCATTTTTACAGCTTCACAGTATACATGCTGACCCCCTATTATGCCCATCTGCTATCCTCACACTGTGATGCTCCCACATGGACAGTCTGTTGTTATACACCAATTGCTTCCAACTGCTCATCTTCTGATCCCATGGCCTAGCATTCACTGATATGGTGACACACACAACAGTGACCCTGTGAAGGGCTGATTCACCATATCCAGAGACAGTGCCAAGGGCCCTGTGCATCTAAAATTGAGTAGCCAGAGATCTGGAATACAGCCACATGTTACCATGCAAGAGACACAGTACAGGGATATCAATGTGAGCCCAGAAACAAAGCTTCCTGCAGGGCACTCACTCTCCCACTGATTTTGAGACAGGATTTCAGGTTGGTATTGAACTCACTAGATAGTCCAGGCTGGCCTTAACCTCAAAGCAATCCTCTCATCTTAGTCTCTTCAGTTCTGGTCTTATAGTTTCATACCACCATGCCTATCTCTGGATCTCTTTTCAAGAGAGACACATCCACACACTCAGCCTGATCCAGGATATGTTTTTGCTACCACTGTCCCACATGCAGAAAATACATACCCACACTAGCTTATCAGGCCTCTTCTGATAGGAGTTAAGAAACCAAGATGTTCTTTGGGAGAATAGTAGACCTCCTCATGGCTCACACTGTGCGACTGCCCTTTACAAGCCTTCCAGGATTTGAACCTTATTACAGCCCTAAAAGCCTGAGTGGATGTTGAGTGTAGGACCTGAGGAGTGTCAGCGTTATCGTGCTTGGTAACACAGGCTGAGTTTCTTCAGGTGAGAGACAGATGGGCCAACATCACAGGGTGTGTGTGTGGGAATACCTCCAGCCCTGTGAGGAGGGAGATTTCATCACCTGGCAAGATAATCACACTAGAGTGCAGGAGTTCAGTATCCTCCTTTGCATTGGGGTTCTCACAAATATCCCCATCCCAATGCATAGAATCCAATTCTTTCACTTTCATCACCCTCGCTGTTACTTCAGATATCTTTTAAGTTTGAGCATTAAACTTATAGTTTATTTTATAGTCAGGATTAACAAGGAAATAAATTGAATACAGGATACATAATTTATAGTATTATTTTATATTATTCACCCAATGAATAAAATGCACAAGAGTGCAAGAGATCTGTCTACACAAGAGAGTCCCAAAGAATACAGCTAAGCACCTGGAAATCATGGCAGTGTCCTCCACAACTCCAGCTGGAGGCCTGGAGCCCATGACAATGTATCATGCAAGTCTGTGAAAACAGTCTGCACTGGGAAGGTCCAAAGGTCAGTGTTGGAAGCTAGGAAGTCTGTGCCAGCAGGATGAAGGATCTGAGCCATCAGGTTGATGGACCAGTCCTGGATCCAGGAAGCCATGCTCAAAATAAGTGTGTGAGCTCCGCCAGGAAGAGCAGCAACCGTCTTCCATGACTGACAGGACCTGACTTCTTCTAACAAGGAGAATAGCTGAGTTTCTATCAGGAAAACCACCAGGACAAGCTTTTCCAGGAGAATCAGTAACAAACCACTTTTCCCTCCACTTCTGCTTTTATGCTATTGGCAACAATCCTCAGGTGGGACTTATCACTCAGGACAACACTACTAAGGCCAGCCAGCTGTCACAGCTGATCTTAGTTAATTCACTGCTACATATATCAGGGAATAAAATTATCAGGACTATTATGGTTTGAAAGGACAAATAAACGCTGTTAGATTTGCCTTTGGAGACATAGTAAACCAAAACCATTATCGCATTCATGGTGTGATTAAGGGATTGCAGTGCCTCCATCCAAGTTTTAAAAGATTAAGGACTCCTGGTTCCCAACATATCTCTATTTCAACCTATTTATCCTAGCAGAAGATTGATTGATCTTGGAGAATGGTACTGAATGATCATAAATTCTATCAACTATCAACTACAATTGCATCTGCTGAGCAGACGTGGTTCCTTTGTAGATGAGTTTGGTTATGGTGTTTTGATCTCTTCACAAGTGGGATGGAGCTATTGATGTGACACATGTGTCCTTCTCCATATCAGCCATAGGCACAGGGGAAAGAATCAGCTTTCAGATAGGGAAATCAGCAGTCTAAGACCTGCAGTGTCCTGTCTCAGGGTTATATTAACTCTCTATTCCTGTGTCACATCTTACTCCTCAAGGGTCTTGATCACCTTTCTTTCCCAAGTTGTCCCTCTGGTCTCTTTCACTGATAATATCACATCATTTGCACCAAGTGATCCCAATGTGGGAACCATTCTGGACTTGCCAGTAGAGAATGAGCGAGGAAGATGATGGGACATAAATCCAACTAGAATTCAAGGTCACTGAACCTCAGTGAAACTTCTATGAGTCCACTGGGACATTCATACGCATCCTTTCCAAGTTGAAAAATAAATTGTCTCATCTGACTCATGGTAAAAAAGATACATAAAGCCCAGTGAGACTATTTGGATTCAGGAACCAACACAGCCTCAATTAAGGGTTTTGCTCTAGCAGTTTATTAAATGATTCATAAAGGTGCTACTTTGAGGGTGGCTTAGGAGAAGAACAAGCTCTGCAAGAGGTCCATGCTTCTGTATAGACTGTCCTGTTGCTGGGTCATTTGATCCGTCAGATCGAATGGAATTTAGGGTGTCAATGACAGATAGGAACTTCTGCTTGGTTTCTTAGGCAGGGAGCCACAGGTAATTAACAGCAGAGGCCTTTACAATTTTGGAGGAAGTTTCAATCATCACCAAAAGATAACTACTCTCCATTTGAGAGGCTGCTCTTCCCCTATTACTGGCCTTGGTGGAAACTGAAAGCTTGAACAAGGAACACCAGGGTAGATTGTCATCTAAACTGCCCATTATGAAATGGATGTCACTGATCCAGTATGTCACACAGTCTGAAATGCACAGCAACAGTTCACCACGGAATGGAAGAGGTGTACACATGATCAACACAGGGCAGCACTACTGGGCACAAGCAAGACATATGAAGAAGCTGTCCAAATGCCCGGGGGCTCCTATCCCTATTGTATAGCCTTTCATTTAGCAGCATGCACCTGTGGCCTCCTGGCAGGTAGCTTATGACTAACTTCAGAGGACGAGAGCTCTGTGACCTGGTTTACAGAGAGTTCTGTGCATCTTGCAGGCACCACATACACATAGACAGCTGTAGAATTGCAGTCCCCTTTCAGGAAGTCTCTGATGTTCAGCAGTGAAGAGAAATCACCACAATGGACAGAACTTTGTGGAGTACACTTGGTGATACATTTGGCCTGGAACAAACATGGTCAGATTTGTGACTCTATGTTGATTCCTGGGCTGTGGTCAGTGCTTTACATAGTGAGTTCAAGGACAGCCTGAACCTCATAGTGATACCCAGTCTCATAAACCAAATCAACCTTCTGCTCCTCCTCTTCTTCCTTATCATAATGTGAATGGGACTCCTTGTTCTGTGGACAGCAGTTAATTTTTTTCAGCCACCATCCCATTGGCCGATTGACTCATGGACAAATTGTGTATGGTGGCAGTGATGGAGTTCATGTATACCAGCCACATTCTGGAAATATTGACTTGGAAAATGTTTTCATTTGCTCCATGATCAGCTTAAATTTGGCTAAATTTTCTGGAAGCTGAAAATTACTGAAGCGTTTCTATTGCTTTTGTGAGCTGTTACATTTTTTGCTGGGTTTTGTTTGTTGGTATGTTTTGTTTTGTTTTGTTTTTTGCTTGGCAGATCCATGCAGTTTGGATCCCCACTGGCAGGAGTGCTCAGAATCCTGGAAGTGTTGCCCAGCAGATGTTTTGTTGCATTGCTCTTCCAAATTTGTGTGCATATCAAGTAAAGCTTTTTAAAACTTCTATTACTTGAAGTTGTTTCTTAGACAGTTTAAGCTTTAGTCTTCTGTGGCTGTTAATTTCCCCTGCTTGTTGGAGTCAAAGACAGAGTGGTCCTTACTAATGGTAATTATATTACTTACAAGTATAACTGGCTCTGTCATATCTATTGGCTGGAGTTTTATTATCTGATTGTAAAGATGCAAATTCTCCTTTGCATGACCCTGAAGGTACAAAATGTAGGGCATCTGACTGTGAATGATGGCCAGCGCTACCCGTGAGTCTTCCTCCATCCCATCAGGGTCTCCTGAACATGACTGCCAACAAAGCTGTGCAGATTTCAGTAGGATTCTCATTGCCTTGTTCAGCTGACCTTGTCCTATCATGGCAAAACAGTTTGTGGGTCCCTCCTGGGAGCCCTAGGTTCTCTGGAGCCACTTTTCCCCAGCTGCTTTAAGGTGCAATAGCTGCAGAAAGGTTTCCTTTCCTCTCCTCATCACAGTCTTCTTGGGAACCTCAGAAGAGATTGACGAACAGGGCTAAGCATGCATCATAGCATTCCAAATGTTATACAATTCCTGCTTTTTTAGAGGTGGCAAAGTTTCAGATATATTAAAGGAGGGAAAAATCCAGAAGGGTTGGCAAAATAATTGGGCTGAGAGCAAGTGTGGGTCAGATAAAAATTGATTAAATAATAAAAAATTAAGACACACTTAGGAGTGGAGGGGTCTGTTGTGAAGCACTCTGGCTGCTCTTGTTTTAACGTGAGGTGAAGAACACTTTATTAGAGGTTGTCGTAGGGTGCACCGAGGAGCATAGTGTGGCTGCTCAAAGCAATGAGGCACAGAGTGTCCTTTTCTAAAGCAGTGACAGCACCTATTAGATGAAAATACCTTGCAGGGCTGGTTTGATTCTTCCCAACTCCGTATGTGTCTTTAATCAGGGGGCACTCCATAGTAATTTGTGTCCCCTGCCAAGATTCCTGGGTCCAGGACTCAAATAGTGGGGCTGGGAGCGGTACCAACTACAGCTACTCCTAGTGACCTACAAGCGAATTTTCTGCTTCCTGTTTCCACAAATGTGTGCACTGCTGGCCTAGGTGTCTTAGTTTTTAAGGAGTGGGGAGGCTTGTATCATACAGCATGAGGGTGATTTCACAGAACCAGAAGCTGGGGATTTGCCATGGTTGTTTTGGGCTCCTCATGCTTCTAAGGAAACAAGCTAAAAAAGGAGTGATAGTCTGCCACGGGCGATCGATCTAAGCTATTCAAGGGAAATTGGACTGTTATTCCACAGTGCAGAAAAGAAAAAAAAATACGTGGAGTGCCTAAGTTCCCTTAGAGCACTTCCTTACCATACCCTTACATAAAGTCGATGAGAAACAACCAGCAGGGGGCGATAGGATCCACTGAGCACAGACCAGGGCCCCTCAGCAGGTGCAGAGCAGGAAGCTGGGCAGTTGAGGGCTTCCTGTTGGCCTCTAGGGTTTCCTCTGTGTTCACATCATATACCAGGAAGGGACTCTAAATACACATGCTTCAGGTGACTTATGAAGTATGGATATATATATATATATATATATATATATATATATTTACTTAGTCTCTTTCATATGATTTTTTTAAATTACCAGTAAAACACAAAGAACATGTTGAGAATCTAAGTTTCTTTTAATGTCACATCATCATTATCTAAATCTATACCCTGGAGTACAGTGAAGTATGAAGGAAGAGGCACAACAGACTATTCAAGTTGTTAGGATTTTTTTAAAGTGGGGATCAAAGTCACAACCACACGGATGTACTTATGCCATTGAATTAAATCTCTGGTCCTGTTTATTTTTTAAAGGACATGAGAAGAAGTCATTTGAGGTAGATATAAGATGCACGCAAGAGTAGAGTGTGAGTGCCCAAAGAAATGAGGCACTGGAATGGCCATTTGAAGATGCAGTTACAGCACCAATCAAAACAGAAATACCTGACAGGGATGGTTCAAACCTCTTTAGAAGGTCCTATGTACTTTAATACATGGTGCGCACTATGGTTATTTGTATCTTATTGCAAGGAATCGAGTGATCGTGTTGGGGCACAATTAAATTATTAGTAATGGCACAGTTATAAAATAACTAATTTAAGCCAGCTGTGGGGGTTCATGTCTGTAATCCCAACAAGCCATAGGCTGAGGCATGAGGATTGCATACATTATGATAAACAATTCCTTTTAAGCAAACGTATACAGAGTTAGCTTATCTGACAATATGTAACTTAATTCAATTGATGTAACCAATCATGTAATGCCTGTACCTTATGCTTGCAAACTAGTTAAACTGAACCAAAAAATTGCCTCAGTGCTGATTATTTGGATCTGAGATTCCCATCAACCTGCCAGCACAGTAATCAGTTGCGTTCTGGGTTCCTCAGGGCAAAGAGTCTTCCACTCATTTTGATATTGGTTTTTCTGTAACAGAGGAACTGGGAAGGGTACCAGTCACCATTATCCCTGGTGAACTACAAGCAACATTTGTGCTTCCTGTTCCCACAAACATGTGCTCTGCTGGCATAGATGTCTTAGCTGTGAAGGAGTGGGGAGGCTTGCACCATGGAGCACAATGATGATTTCATAGAGATAGAAGCTGAGAATTTACCCAGGTCATTTTGGGCTCCTCATGCCTTTGAGGAAACAACCTAAAAAAGAAAGTGGTAGTGTGGCAGGGTGATTGAATTAGACTATCAAGTGTTAACTGGACTGTTACTCCACAGAATAGAAAGAAATAAAATATTTAAAGTGCAGATGTTCCCTTAGGGTATCTCCTTACCATGCCCTATTCTTAAGGTCGCGCTGTTCCTTAAGCTTTTAGAAATTGTTCTCAAACTCAGTCCATGGTTTCCCAACCACATCACCTTCACCCTTAGTATTCCACAAATCAGGATACCATGGGGGTCTAAGAAACAAGGCCCTGACATTGTATATGAAGATCACATGCAAGAATGAAACAGTAATTTTTCAAAAGGCAGTCATGGAGAAGAGAAAAGGTTTTGCAAGAAAAAAAATTAGTTATTTTTTGAAATATTTTTCCCCAACTCCTGTAAGAGTGCCAGAGATACATGGTTCTCTGCCCCTCTACAAACCCTCCCATGAAAAGGCTGACATAAGTAAATGCAGTCAGCAAGTCAGAAACTGCCAAGGACAGAAATATTCTATGTTAAAGATTCCCCCCTAAACTGTGGTCAAAATCAAGGAATCCTTATTCATGTTCAATTTCACTTATTGTGCAAGTGTGAATCCTATAGAAGATGTAGAAAAGTATCTCATTGTCAGGAGTCAGCTCTGATCATCCTGTGAAAATCTCTCTCCCTGGGAAGCAGTAAAGCACCCTCCCCTGGGTCCCACTGTTACACCCACAGGGCCTTCCCCATGCAAAGCAGCCCCAGGCTCAGGGTAAAAAGCCAGTTCTGGCTGAGCAGCCCTAGTCTCCTCCCACAGGAGCCTTCACTGAGCATGGAGTTCTTGCCTCTACTTCACTGCCTAGTGGAGGCTCCCTGCTGTGAGTGTCTTTGAGGTTCAGGAGTTGGACCTAGGAACAGGGAGCAAGGTGGGCTTAAATGATGGTGATGCTTCTTGTCCTCAGGTATCCTGTCCCAGGTGCAGCTGCAGGAGTCAGGACCTGGCCTGGTGAAGCCTTCAGTAACCCAGTCCCTCACCTGCATGGTCTCTGCATTCTCTCCAACCAGCTATGGTGTCAGTTGGGTCTGTCAGGCTCCAGGGAAGGTGCTAGAATGTGTTGGTGGTATGTGGCATGGTGGAAGCACAAGTTATAACTCATCCCTTCAATCTCAAGTGGGCATCAGCAGGGGCACTTCCAAAAGCCATGTCTCACTCACACTGAGCAGCCTGAGCCCCGAGGACATCGTCATGTACTACTGTGCCAGAGACACAGTGAGGGGACATCAGTGTGAAAGACAAAAACATCTCTGACTGAGTGCTCAGGACAGCAGGGGGCGCAGGAGACACACTGAGCTCTTGTGAGGCTCAGGACCTGATGCTGGTTCCTGGGGCTGCTTTGATGTTAAGAGTCTGTGGTTTTTCCTTCCTTCTGTGCCTTTGTTACAGACGCTGCACTGTTGGCTTCTAAATTTTTAGATTTTTTTATTAGTGCAGTGCAGGCAGTTTACAGTCATCTTGGGGAGTATGTGCAAGTGTGTAACATAGTTTGATTCTCTTCTAAATCCTCTTCCTCTTCTCTTCTACCTCTCTTCCCTCTCTTCTCAATCTCTTTTCCCCAGTATTATCAATGTGGATAATACTGATTTTATCTCACATGTGTGATGAACGATGCTTACATTGATTTAGGTTATTAAATTGAGGGGAAGTTGCATCTGTGTTCTACATCATTTCCTTCCCTTCTTTTCCCACATAGGTTGTACTGTACTCCTTCCCATTTGCAAAAGATATGCTCATTTTTCTCCTTCTTTCCTTCCTTTTTTGTCCTGTTTGTTTGCACTTTTCTTTACTCACATAAGTCTTATATGATATTTAAACTTCTGTGTCTGATTTATTTCTCTCAACATTGTATTTTCTTACATCTGTCCTCTTTTTTAAGTGAGTAGCTTTCCATTTAGTATAGCATGTGTGTCATCTGTTACTGGACAGAAAAGTTGCTTGAAAGACTTAGCTCTTAGAGACAGTACTGCTGTGGACGTTCATGTGCGCACATCGCTGTAGTAAGATTTATCTAGCTCTTTGGGAAAGATACCTGGAAGATAGATGGGTCATGTGGAATTGTGAACTTATCTATTTGTAGTATTTCCATACTGTGTTTGATGGTATTTATACTGGTTTACTTTCCCACAAACTGTAGGAATGTCCCTTTTTTACTGCTGTCATGCTAGAAATTGTTATAGTTATTTCCTGATAATTGCCATTCTTTCTGGTATCAGATAGAATCTTAGTTTTATATTAATTTGTGTTTACCTAAAGGAAAAGAATGCTAAAATATTTTAATGTGTTTGGTGACCACTTTTTTTTTCTTCTGAGAAGTGCTTGTTTATATTACATGCCAATTTTTGTTTTTCAAGTAATCTAATATTTTTAATTCTTCAGATATTCCTAATATTATTTCTCTCTGTGAGGAATAGCTGATTTTTTCTCATTCTGTATACTGTCTTTTCATACTGCCAGTTGATTTCTTCATTGCACATAACTTTGTGATTTGATGTACTCTCATTTGTTGATTGTTGCATTTATTTATTGTACAATACAATGGTTCTGTGTAGAAAACCTCTCTTACCTCTATGACTTCAAGTGTTTTACCTATTTTATATTCCAACATGTTCAATATTTCTCTTTCAATGTTTAATTAAACAATTTTGATTTTGTTTTAATACACAGTGAGAGATATAGGTCCAGATTTAATCATCAGACAAACAGATATCCAGTTTTCCCAGTACCATTGTTGAGTAGGCTAGCTTTTCTCATATGTATGCTTTTGGCTTCATTGTTAAAGATCAAATAGGTGAATTGTGAGAATATTTCTGTATCCTGTGTTCTGCTACATTAATCCTTGACTTGTAGTTTCAGTGCCATGACATTTTTGTTACTGTTGCTTTGTTGTATGTCTTGGGTATCAGGTAAGCTAATGCCTTCTTCTCTGCTCTTACTGACCAAAATTCCAGTTGCTATTCTGGCTTGTTCTGGGTTCCATAAGAATTTTAGGGTTGTTTTCACTATGCCTATGAAGCATGATTTTTATATTTTGTTGTGATTTCACTGAATTTGTTTTACAGTTTTTGGAGTATGGCAATACTTGCTTCTGTTGGTTCTGCTCATTTAGGAGCAGTGGACAGTTTTATATTTTCTGATGTTCTTTGCAAACCCCACTTCAGAGGACTGTAGTTTTTGAATAGTGCAATTTCACTTCCTTAGTTAAGGTAATTTATACATATTTTATTTTTTCACATTTCCATTGAGTACTGTTTTAATAATTTCCTTTTTACTGAATTCATTACTAGTTTATAGAAATGCTGACTTTTGTTTGCTATGTTGCTGAATTTGCCGTCTCTGGGACATCTATCACCAGAGCTTCCAGCACAACAACTTATGTGGTCATGGGCCCTCCATCTGCTAAGGAGAACCAGTCCAGCCCTCTCCCTGTAGCCCTGGAGTAGAACCCATACCTGGCAGCCCTGCTGCTCCCACTCAGTGGTCAGGGCAGAACACACTCACCATGGAGCTGAGGCTTAGCTGGAGTTTCCTCACCAGTATTTTAAAAGATGGTTTATGAAGAATATCAGATCCAGAGCATGTAAGTTTACACGAGTTGGAAAAACAGGGGAAAAGTGTGACAGTTTCCTGATCAATATCTCTGTTTGCTGGAGTCCAGTGTGAGATTCACAAGGTGCAGTGTGGGGAGTCTTGGTGGAGATCACAGCTTCCTGAGGACTCAGTTTCCAGCCTCTGCATTCACCTTCCATAGCTATAATGTGTGCAGCTTCTGCCAGGCTTCATGGAAGGGGAAGACTGGGTCCCATTAACTATTAACTAGAGGAGGCAGCACATTCTATGCAGACTCCATGAAAGACCAGTTGACCATCTGAGACCCAAGCCGAAGCACACATTATAACTATGAATTATCAGTGTGGAATGGAGCACAGGGTCGGGTATCAGTGTGTAAGGGAAACAGTGCTGGGGGCAGCATTGTAAGCCAGACAGAAACCTTCATTTAAGGTGTCCATAACCAGCAGAGGGCATGGAAGATTCACACAGCACAGGAAAGGTCCCAAGAGCAGGTGCAAAGAAGGAAGCTGGGAAGCGAGTGCTTTCTGTCAACCTGTGTGGTCCCTCTCTGTCCTACACCACATGTCCCAAGGGACCCTGCAGCACATAAGCTATGATTGAGTAATGAAGGAAGCAAGTTACAGGTAATGATTCCCTCAAATATAATTACATAAATATATAGTTACATAATTACCTTTTTATCTGTTAACATGAGTTTTATTTTTTTTTATTTTTGTATTTTTGAGATAAGGTCTCACTATGCAGTTCAGGCTGGCCTTGGGCTCACTTTGTAACCGGGACTGCTCCTGAACTCACAATGATCCTTCTGCCTTAGCCTTCCAACTTCTGGGATTACCGGCATGCGCCACCATGCCTGGCAAAAATGAACCTCATTAGATGAGTAAATGTGACTTGCATGATTTTATCCTGTAAATTATGTGTGAGGTGCCTTTAAAGTGCCAAATCATCATCATCTAAAAATGCATCTGATAATTCTACACCAATGATGGGGAGTTGGCTCATGCAGCATTAAATGCTTCAGATTGAGAATTAAATTCTTCACGTACCTCTCCTCAGAGTCTGAGAGCACAGATCTTCCCTCAGCCAGGTTATTGCGGGAGACTTTGTCCCAGGATCACTACCAGCACCATGTGCAGCAGTGCACTACGGGGAGGAGGCAATAAGTGTAGCCTGGTTGCACTCAGGACATTGCTCTAGGGCTTCCGTGAGCTCTTTGTACTCATGGTTGCTGAACAGGAGCAGGTGCAACTCTTCCCTTATAGGAGTTAGAAATAAAGATTTATAAGACACAGTGGTGACATTCTATCCTTTGGATGCCTATCTATTGATATATCTATCTATTCATTTATCTATGTATCTACCTAGACATCATCTCTTCTTTGGCATGGATACCCATGTCCTTTCAAAGCCTCAGGTACTTTAGGTAAGACTTCTCAGAGGTGCATAGACATAGGGTGTATGGATATGTTTAAGGGCACATGTTAATCAGATGGCTTCAGCACAGGTCTGGGACTGGGTAGTGGAAAACCGCCCTGGCTGGATTTCACCACATATGCTTCATCCCTACATGAAGATCAGGCACAAGGAAGTTTTTTCTGTATTAATAAAAGCACTTCAGTGCTGGTGTCTGTATTTGCAAGATTTAAAAAACGAGCTGAAGTTGCAAACATCCTGCCACATCCTTCAGTGTGAATTTTCTGGCAGGTTATCTACTTTTGTTTTCTCAAACTGTTTCCCTTTCTGTTGCCAGTTTTTCTGATAGCATTCAATGCCCTACTCAATGGGAAACTGACATTCATGAACCAAATCTAGGAGATCTTCCAAATAATCATAATCCATTGTTAGGGTGATATTGTTAGTCAGCTCAACCAGTTGGCTCACAAGAAGTGTGAATTTGTTTTTTCTTCTTGTTTCTCCTCCCAGGCTCAGCATGGTTTGCACTAGGTCATGGGAAGGGTGAATTTTGCTTGTTCTCCCAAGACCTGCATGGCTTGCACCAGGTCATGGGAAGGGCAAATTGGCTTGTTGTTTTTCTTGTTACTCCTCCCAGGCCCAGCACGGCTTCAAAAGTGTTCTTACCTTTAATACAATAGATCATTTAACAGATGTGTGGTGACGCTGAAGTGCATGAAACACTTTCAAGTGTAACATTACACACAAAATTGCAGGAAACTCTCTTTGCCTCAGGAGTATATTCAAAAACATCAGCAAAGTTTTAAAACATTAAACAAATAGACAAATTATATAATCCTTTAATTTTGTTGACCACTATTGTGTTTATACATGATTCTGAATTATTCTGCGTATTTGATGGTTCAGTATTAAAGTGGTCATATTACCGTGATGCATATTCACAATAGATAAAATATTGAAGTGACCTATTTATACTCATGGAAGATAAAGACAGAAAGTCTGGTATATAAACAAAATAGAAGTAAACCCAAGTTATTTTTAGGATAATGGGTGGATCTTGAGAAAATAAGACCAAACTAATTCAGACAAAGAAAGTTAAATATCACATGATCTGTGTAAAACAAGAGACACACATTAGGAACAATTTAAAGAACAAAATAAATTTGTTAAGGAACTGAAAATTACCTCTGTGGAAAGGTGAAAAAGTCTTGGGCAGAGGGAAGATGTGACATATAACCATTACATACTACAAACATATTGTGATAATAAATTTATAAAGAATGTTGAATAAAAAATAGATGATGAGAGAAATGTGGAAATACTCTCAGGTGAAAGTGATAGACTCGAATATTGGGAAGACAAGGAAGTGGCATCTGTGGCACAAAATGGAAAACAGGTTTGTTTACCAACCTGTATATGGTAAATGCAGAAAGTTAAGAAGCACACAGCAGAAAATATTGTAGAATAAATACTCAAGTGGCATGTTGAAGGTTTGGAATTGCTTCCTTCGATTTCTAATGTTGAAAATATTTCATTTATTTATTGACATTTTCTACTTCTGCCTCAGAAAAGCATCTCTTCATTTCAATTGCCCATTTCTTATTTTGAGGGTATCTAAGTTTTTGAGTTTTCTATTCAGTATATTCTTGATAGTAGTTCACCATAAAAGGGATAGTTGGAAAAATTGTTGTACTATGTAGATGAAATAAATTAGAAAAGCTTAAATATTTCATAGTTTATTTTATATAAGAAAACAATTATATAAATAGGATAAAAATCAAAATAAAGCAGATATAAAAATAAAGATATTTTGCAATACTAAGGGACCTAAGAAATTGAGGGATGTTAGATGGAATCTGATGAAACAAGAATTAATGTGTTTTAGGCACACGAATAAGGGTCTACAATAAATATATCCATTTTATACTGTAAATTCAATTAATAAAAATTAAAAAGAACTAAAACATTAAAAATTCTGGTAGAAAAAATGGGACAGAGGAAGATAATGGCAGGCTAAATTGAGAAACTCATTAGCAGGCTCCACATGAAGACTCCACATGTTTCCTTTCAGAAAAGAGCAGAACACAGCACAGTAACACATGTTCTCCCCACAGGGAGAGGGTCTGAAAACCACAACAGGAGAGTCCAGGAGCTGGACAGGGAATCAGTCTGCTCACAGATCAGGAAAACAGAGGCCTAGACAGGGGGTGACATTTACACAGCATTAGATCCTATGTGGAGAACACAGGTGTTCATGGCACTCAACATTTCACATTTACAAAGCAATCATCATTAACATAACATGCACGATTCGTGTACACGGATAAAAATCAAAGCAGATGAATAGTGGAAACACAAAAGAACACTGTTATTTGAGGTTTTCTTTTTTACTGTGTGTGTGTGTGCGTGTATCGGGGATCCAACTCATGACCTAGCAGCATGCAGGCACAGTCCCACCCAGATATATCCCCAGCACTGAGTTGTCATGTTCTCTTGAATGCAGCTTTGTTGCCAAACTTGCCCAGTGCACTCACATCTGCTGTGGACACTGCCTGCTCTGAGGGTCCTACCACATCACTGTCTATATAGCAGGAGGAAATGCAAATAGGACCTTGCTCTGCTCACAAAAACCAGCAAATTCCTCACTGTGAGATCTGCACAGGATCCCAGACATGGTACCCAGCTGTTCCCACTTGGGGATCTAGACAGAGCACAGGTGATCACTGTGAATTTGTGGCTGAGCTGGGTTTTCCATTTGTACTTCTGAGAGGTAAATTCCTGACAAGAAAGGATATGTAATGAGGAGGTGGATGTAACTGGGATAAACAGTGAACCTATGTGACAGTTTCCTGAGCAGGATGTCCCTGTGTTTGCAGGTGTCTAGCCTGAGGTGCAGATGATGGAGGCCAGGGCATGCGTAGTACAGCCTGGGGCATCCCTGAAACTCTCCTGCACAACTTCAGGGCTCACCTTCAGTGACTACTGAATGACATGGGTCTGCCAGTTTCCAGGGAAGTGGCTGGAGTGGATCTCTGACATAACCTCTGATTGTAGTAAAATATACTACATCGACTCTATGAGGGTAGATTCACCATCTCCTGAAAGAACAATAAGAGCATGCTGTATCTGCAGATGAGCAGCCCAAGACTCGAGGACACGGTCGTGTATTACTGTGCGAGACTCACAGTGAGAGGACATCAGTGTGAGCCACCCAGACACAAACCTCCTGGCTGAGGCACTGGAAAACTGCAGGGGCCGCTGTGTCCCACGGAGATGGTCAGGGTCCAGGAACAGGTGCAGGAAAGGAAGCTGGTGAATAAGGACTTCCTGGTGGCCTTTGGGGTTTCCTCTCTGCTTTAAAATCATGTGACCTGAGGAGACCCCAAAATGCAGTGGCTTCAGATGGCATGTGATGTGTCCAGTTCAAGTAAACATTTTCTGTTAAATATAATGACATAATTGTATGTTTATGTTTCATGTTTCTTCACATCCTTTGTATGAATTTCACTTGATGGGATAACAAGACTTGTATCTATATTGAAAAAAACTTATGAATTTGTCAGAATTAGTTTTCTTTTAAGTGTTAAATCATCATCATCTAAGAACTCATCTAATTTTTTGCCAATGCTGAGGAGTTGTCTCATGTAGAAATAAATGCTCTGCATTAGGAAATTAAATCCTTCCTATATCTGTGTACAGGCCTGAGAACACACAGCCCTCTCCTTTGCTTGGCCACCTCAGGAGACCTGGTCCCCAGGATCAGCCCCGACACCCTGTGAAAGGAAGAGGGGCAGCCTGACTGGACTCACGGTAGAGTCCCCAGGGTTCTGAGTTCTCATTCTGTCAAAGGGTGGTGAGTTGAACTTGGACCTGCACCTTTTATTGGATATTAGAAATTAACAAGTCATATAATACAGCTTAATTCAGTGTAACATCTCTCTGTCTCTCTCTGTTTCTCTCTCTGTCTCTCTCTGTGTATCTCTCTCTCTCTCTCTGTGTGTGTGTGTGTGTCTGTCTCTCTGTTTTTCATTTTCCCTTCCTTATGACAAAGTGTTAAATAATGAGACTATGTAAGATCAAGTAATCTATTTTCATGATATTACCTATTTCTCTCATATATATTCTCATATTTCTGCATTTATACTTCTCCTTTGTTTTATCTCAGTATCTTATCTCAGTTAATTATATAATTATCAATCACATATACCTTAGCTGTCATCACCTAATGCAATAGGCCTGCATACTTACTATTATTCTTTTAGTTATGGTCTTTTTAATGTGTTTTTTATTATGGTTGTCTTTGAAACAGGAACATACACTATGGAGAGAAGAAAATTATTTCCACCCCCAACCCTCACAAATGCTGGTTTTCTGAAGACAGAAATGCTATGAAGTTCTCACACACAGGCCACTGTCCCTCAGATGTGACCACGGACCTCACAATCACACTCCTCCTGGGAAGTCAGATACACCTCCCACTGCTCTGCACCTAAGCTGGACCAGCATCATCACTGAGGTGCCCCATGGTTAAGGACTGAGATTTCCTCTTCCTGACGTGATGTGCCAGGTCCATCGGTTGTTTCAAAGACAAAATGAGGACACCTGCAGAACACGTCACCACCTGAGATGTAGATATATCTCCTTTGTTGGAATTTTTGAATTCCCCCCACCAGATAATCCCAGAAATCTCTAGTTTCTTTCTGTTTCCTTCTCTTTTTTTTAGTGTTCAGTCCTGATTGTGTAAATGTCATTTTCAATTACTGATCTTAGAACCTTGACTCATGTAAGAGTTGAAATTTGGCCACTGAATTTGGGCCTACCTTTGACTTGAAAGTATGAGGCATACAAAATCATTACCCACATATTCAAATCTATAAAACTATGGATAAAATAAGCAACATAATTTTTTCATGAGTCCAAGAATAAAATAAAACTTCAGATTTAATGATCACAAAGAAACTTGGAGTTACAGGGCTAGGCCTAGGTCTAACCCCCAAAATGAGTGTGCCCTAAGTGTTTAAATAGATAAAATTATATGGTTTTGGGGAATCCAGCAAGGTCAGAACTCTCTGAAGAGTAAAGTCCATGTGTACTTGATGGCTCATATTTTTTCCACAGATTCAGGGTGTGTAAAAACCATTGAGAGTAGTTTGAACAAAGCCAGTAAATTTTGATGCTCAGTAGAACTGTCTGGTCTCTGTGATTTGACAGGTTTGTTACTCTGGAAAGCTTAGCATGAGATTTACCTCCCTGGGAAGTCACAACTTTACCTTTAGTGGATGTGACTCTGAGCTTTCTAGGCATCCAGAGAGAATTGTGCAAAACAACTTAGCCCTCACACAGCCTCAGCCTGCTCTTGTACAAGTCAGGACATTCAGAGTGACAGTGGAGCCCTGAGTCCTGCTGCACAAGGATCTGGAAGCATGAAGTGTAGGGAACACTTAAGGGGAGATGGTACATGACTAGATCATAACAGACATCTAGAATGAGGTCACACCATGCTCCTCCAGAGCCCCCCGGGATCTCAAAGGGGAAAATTAAAAATGATCAGACAAGGATTTTACAGAGGAAGGGAGCACTGGTCATTGAGAAATGGTTGCAGACCCTGGTCCAGACAGAAGACCCTTAGGGATGGACTTTTCCAGAAAATTATTCTATTTGGAGAAAAATATTCTAACTATAAAACAACAACGCATCACTCTAGTATGATGCCAAGGAGACAAAATAGCTTATAGGAGAAATATGTGAGAGGAAATAGACTGTCTCAAACAAAGGAGATTAGGACCAGGAATGTAACTCAGTATCTACCTGAGTTAGGTACCTGAGTTAGGACCTATTCTTATGTCAGGAGCAGCACACTATTTCTTTTAGAAAGTGGAGACACTGGAGACCAAATCAGGAGGAATCTTCCAAAGACCTATATCAGATTAAGATGGACTATGACAGTCACTGAGTGTCTCCAGATTTGTGGGTCAAGTAGAGTCAGAAGCATGACCGAGCATTGTTTCCATGAAGAGACTCTCTAAAAATTATAATTACAGTCAGAGTATGATGGCCTCATCGCAAAGGAAAATTTTCAACATTTTGTTTACATGAACATAAAGTGCAACAGCGACCCAGGCAGTCAGAGGAACAGAAAACACTTGACCAAAACTGACTGTCATAGCAATACTACCAGAGTCAGAATGGCCCAGTGCATAGAGCCAGCTCTCACCCTGGCCCTCCTCTTCTACATGTCAGGTTCACAAATAAATCACACTGGGTGCTGGCAGGAGAAATCCACTCACAAGTTGAGGCAGTATAGTGATCGTGACTCTGCATGCACCATTCAGATGCTGTGGATACTTCTGTACCCTGGTAGCAGCTTCCTTCAGTGAGGCTCCTGGTGTTTCTACTTCTGTACAGGTTCCTGGGTGTGGATTGGGAAAGACTCACCACGCCTTCTTTGTCCTTAAGCATCCTTCCTGAACTGACAAATTGCAAGTCAATGTTAGGTCATGCTAAAGAAACTTACTCACGGGAGACAGAGTCCAGAAACAAGTGACATTTATTTCAAAATCTGAAGCGGCCAGCCAGCTGCAGCCATTAGAGCAGCACTAGTGCTAGACTTCAATTCCTTTGTTCTCTTTACTTATATAACCCTCTGTCAGTTCCCAAAGTCAGGAATTACCTGGATACCATCTTTTTGCAGCACTATCATTGCTTTGTGGTTTTAGAAGAACTTTTATGCATATGGTTAATTGACACACAGTATGTGGGCCCTGGTCAGTTTGGTCACCTTGAGATAAACCTGTTTGCTCCTGTTTATGTAGTTTTTATGGCAAAACAAGGGAAAGGAGAAAGCTTTTTGGGAATTTGGCCAAAGTTCACTCACTGTTTAAAGTCAAAGTACTAGTTAAGCATCTGAGATGTCATTGATAGGCCATAAAATAAGTAAGGTTTTCAAAACTAACGTTTGGGGGTGATTCAGAAGAAAAGCACACACACATAAATAAAAAAATAGTGGGGGTTATGAATGCCCTCACTCCAAGACCTAGCCTGGTGTACCCCACACAGACACTGTCCCTCTCCTGCACTCTTGCAAGGGTTCCTTAAGTAGCTTGGGCACGAACTGCATCTGGCTGACTCCTGGGAAAGCTCCACAGTGGAGGTGGTACTTGATAGGCATCACAGGCTAAAACCCAGATTTCCAGGGCTGCACCTTCATCACTGCTGACACAGGCAAGAACGAGGTCTTCCTGCAGCTCAGCTCTCTGGCCACTGAGGACATGGCTATGTATTATGTACAAGACACAGTGAGAGGGTATCACTGTTTTAAAAAAAAAAACATTCTTAATCAGTGAATCTTCTACTTATTTGCACATTGCATCATTCAATTCCTTAGGTCTGGCATGCATATCTTAGATTAGGTAAATTGAAAAGGCTAAAGTCTCATTTTGGATCAGGGTTTCAGATTACATTTTCCTTGCCTTTGCAGCCCTGATATTTCAGAACTGGGGTCTTACATCTCCTATAAAAGCATTTGGTCAGCGACCTAAACACCTGTCTCTGGACCCCACCTCCTGCAGGTGGCACTATGTACTTCTAGTGCCATAGACAGGGGAAAATACTTCAAAATGAAATTGTGACACATTGAAGACTATAATCAGAGCACAAACTGAAGACATACACACAAGTCGGGTGCCGGCATAAACATGATAAAAACCATGCTTCCTAAAAGTGAATAAAATGTTTTTAAAAAACCAAAATTTGTAAGAAGCAATAATATAACCCTAAAACATAATATTGCTGTAGGTATCCATAAATAACTGTATAAACATAATATACAACCAGTAGTAGAAAACATTCATATTGTGCATATATGAGAGATGAATTTCTTCAAAGCCTACAGAGAATATTATATATTCTACAAAATAAAACTACTAATGCAATTATAAAATGAGTGAAATATCTCAACACAGTCTTCAGAAAATCAAAGATAGGAAAGGAAATAAGTATTGAAAATCATGTACTATTATTAGTTATCATCAAGAAAATTAAACTTAATCAAAAGAGATTATATGAAAGAAAGCAGCTTAAAAGAAGGATGAAAATCACATAGAAGTGGGAAAGTGAACAACTAAGGCAGATAAATGTAACCTAAGGATGTCTAGACATGTTTAAATGTGCAAAATGAAACCCACTCATCTGTAAGTATACATTAAACTCTAATAACAAATTAAACATATTTAGCTAACAGCTCCCACATGTTACAATGGGTAAAAGAAAAAAAAAAAAGAAAGTTAAGTGTTAGTGAGGATACCGAGCATCACTATGTCTTACTTATTCCTGAGAGAAGAGAAACAGAGTGAGGATTCTGAAACTCACCTCACCTGATGTCTTACAGTAAAAATGGCAACACAGTTCCAGAGTAAAGGCAGGTGACAGGACAGTGTCGCAGATAACCTGCAAACTGCTTCCAGTTTAACTTTCTAGTGACATATCACAGTGTGAACTTTTTCCTAGGTGGTTGAAGCTTATCTCTGTTTTTAGTACACAGGCCTGTAGCTCTAGATTTCATATTTTTATTTGCTTTGTAACTTCAGTTGTTTGATGGAATCAAGAAACTTAATTAGTTTGCAGTTGGTTCAATTTTGCTGCTCTGTTCTCTGTGTTTAAAAATATGATATCTACTCTTTCTCATTCAGTTACATTTGCATGATGACATGTAGCATTTTTGAAGTAAGATGAAACTTAAAACATTTAATTACCTGATAAAAATCCACTGATAAATTTAAACCAAAATGCATTTTCTTGTGTTTTCATTTTTATGGCTCCAGGGACCAATGCCATGGCCACACACAGGATAGGAAAGCAGTCTAACACTGAGCTAAGGACTCACCCTCATTTTTATATATTGGGGTACTACTGGATGTCAGTGTTCAGCTGCTGTCCCAAACAGAGTCTGGACAGATCTGCTCATTTGTCCAGTACTACAAAGCAGGTCCCTGTGCACCCTTTTAGTATATTCATCCTTACTAATGTGGAAATAAGTGTTACCTGCAATCAGGCCACATGATTATTATTAGATTTTTGGATGGCAGGAAAAGGGATTAAAATAACAAGATGTTTTATGCACATATATTAATTACCCATGATGAAGGCAATAATTATGTACAGCAAATATGTGCAAATAAAAATAAAAATTTAAGATAAAAAGTGAATTAACTGTAATACAAATGATTAAAGTCTCCCTTAATGAGAACCTAGGAATAAAAGAGAGCTTCAGGAACACGGATACACAGCCGTCCATGAATTGCCCAATGTAGAGACCTATCCCACACACAGTGGCTCATTAGCACAGCAGAGCAGGCATCTTGTGTGATCACAGTTGTGGGTTCCCAAGGCCTCTTCTGTCTCCAAAGTAGACAAACAGCACTCATGGCAGTGGGGATAACAATGGATACTTGTGCCTCCCTGTTGAAGAGGTCACATACAGACTGACCCCTGCATCCAGCATTTGTGCCTCTTCACAAAATGCACAGTCCCCAGGCTCAGGGTCTCCCAGTGAGGGTGAGGAGGGATGCAGCTGGGCTGTGCTCTCAATCATGACTCACTCAGGGATCCTCACCACACTTTCCTGACTCAGAGATGAATTGATAAGGATGAGAGCTCACACAGAAATTATTTAAGGAGATTTAATGAAAGAAATTGATAGAGTCCATCTCTCTGTGCTGACCTTAGGTAACCCGTGAAGCATTTGTTGTGAAATTCCGTAACGAGGAATCATGAGGACCTTTGTTGTTTCATTACTGAAGAGCCTTTTAATGACCAACATCAAACAAGAACTGGACCCCTCTGGCTGAGCGAAGGTTATGTGAAGAGCGGTGCCGTCCACATCACTGAACTGAGACCCTTTCAGTGGCAGGCTTTGTGTTCAGTTATGAATATCCTGGGCAGTATTTTTCTCAAACAAGAGGGAAGTTGGCAGCTGCAGCTGTCCTCACAGCAATGTACCTTGCTACAGGAAAAATGCATCACTAAAAAATTACAATATATTTAAACTGGCTACAAATTACACTACACCAGTGTAAATGTCTACTGTATGGTAGAAAAAAATGTGTAAGGAACTTTGACATGAAAATAAATGTATCTTAACATAAACCCATGAATACACATTATTATTTGTATATTTCACATGCACAAAGAGAAATACAATAACATGAGTCTCATAGTCCATAAAATTTATGAGAACTATTGTGTCTGAGATATTTTTTCCAAATTCAATAAGACGACAATTTAACTGAGGGCTTCAAAACCCTGGAATATGGCTATGATGGTATGAGAAAATGCAGAATGGAGAATGACAATGGATATGAGCCAGCACCTGAAAATGGATGTGTATATATGCACATAGAATGTGAACTGATTTTATGTGTCATGGACATGCACCTATGCAAGTATGTTGTATGAACCTCATAGCCCTGGAACCTGTGTTGTAATTTTCATGTCCACATAGCCATCCTTCATCTGTAAGCATACACAGCTCCCTGATCAGCACTTCCATTACATGTCCTGTATGGAGTAGGAGGATTGGGACTGGAGCAATGGATCCCAGGGCCATCATTGAGTTCTCTGAGGGCTCAGTCAGCATCTTTTACATAGAGGCAGTCCTAAAAAGGTGCACATTCTCTGTCTCCTTGTGACCTTCATGTACAAGAATGCACTACACATGCAAATGCTTTGGGATCTAAAAGATAAACTCATATTTTACACTGGCTTAATTTCTTTTGTATCTCAGTATTTAAGAAGTTCTCAGAAATTTCCAAAGCTACTCTTTGGAAACGTGGAAAAATGAAGATTCCTTCTCTATCTAGTGTTGCCTCCCAGATTTGTGCTTTGGAAAAATCAGAGATGATGATGTAGACATGCTGCATCTGATCTCAGGACTCACTGTGTTCTCCCACCGTCCTGTCTCAGTTGCTGCAGCTAGAGACCTGATCTAGCCCGGTGAAGCACTCACAATCCCCCTCTCCCAGATGCACGTTCTCTGGTTTCTTCAGCTCTGGGACGCTGCCTCTGCAGCTGAATGCTTCAGGCACTAGGAAGGAAACTGAGGGAATGGAAACTGAGTGAATTATCAAGTTAATTGATATCAGAAAATCAGCTTGTAATTCATCCTTGACACCTCAGCATGTCTAAAGACACAGCTAAGAAAGAGTTCTCCATGCAACTGACCTCACTATCCATGGAAAATCACCATGCAGTACTGTGCAAGAGGTTCCTATGGAAATAAATGGCATTACAGACACAAAGCTATGTACAGAGTAGCGTGGACCAGTAGGGGGCGCTCAGGACCAACTGTAGGCGATCAGCACCAAAAAGAGGGGGCTCCCTGAGACTAGCAGGGGGCACATAGGACCATGTGGGAAATCTTTGGAAAAGTGAAAGAGCCCTGGGGATCTGCAGAGAACCAGGAGTGGTCCCAGGAGGAGGTGCAGAGAAGGAGGTTAAGGAATTAGGGCTTCCTTTTCATGTCTGAATTTCCCCTCTGACTCACCATCACCCACTGCAGAGAAGGTACAGTACGTCCTCTCTACTTCACATATGAATTCTCCATAGCTCCAGCAATGAAAAGGGCTTGGTGGTGACAGATTACATTTAAACCTGCATTTTTCATCTCCTTCATAAGAATTCCTGTGTGATGCCAATAAGAACTTAAATATACTGAAAAGTAGACCAAGAATCTTAAGAATTCACATGCTGTGGAATACACGATGCTCATAATCATCATCATAGAAAATTAGCGAATTTTGTCACCTAGACAATGGACATTCTGATGCAGTAATAAATGTTTCAGTTGAGGAAATTATACAATAAAGGAAGAGACTTTGTGGAATACAACAGGAGAATTTACGAGTACTGATCCATTTCATATCTTGACAATGGACATGTTTTGTTAGCATTATCAAGTTGTATGTTTATGTCAAAATGCATCTCATTTATCCATCATTAATATTAATACATATATTTGTAATTGGTAATTTACTGTGGAAAGTTTAGTACAAAGATAAAAGAATAAGATGCCAGATTCTGGAAAATGTGTTTGCAAAGATACTGCTTTTTTATTCATTTGTGAATATAATTCCATTGAAATAAATCCTGTCATGTTCTCTGAGTAGAAGCTGACCACTCTGTCTTGGAACTGCTCCGTCAGCACTTGAGAACTGTGCCAAGGAGTTTAGGATCAAATTCATGGGAAGTTTTATAAACTGTGCCTCACATCTCATAGATGATTATTCTTCTCACACAATGTTCACAACTGCAAGCAATTAAATTATCAAATCCATTAATTACATGTAGGAGAAGTAAAACAGATGAGGTTATGTGTTTATCATTACACAGATACATAGAAAGAAACAACATGTTCTGTAGTATTAGGGATAATCCAAACATCTCTCAAAGCACAATCATGTGCTTCCCTCTCTGAGGCTTCCTAAGAAGAACTGGCTATATAGCAGGAGGCCATGCAAATAGGGCCTCCCTGTGCTGATAAAGAACAGCTCAGCTCTCACTCTTCAGCTCGGCAGGGAAGTTCAGCCCTGGAAGTCCAGGTGTTTCCACTTGATGATCACGACTGAGCACAGACGGCTCACCATGGAGTTTGCAATCAACTGGGTTTTTCTCCTTTTTATTTTAAAAGGTAATTGTTGAAAAACAAGAAATAGTGAGTGTGTTAATAGACATGAGTGCGATAAACAGAGGACATGTGTAATATAATTCTGAGTGAAGTATCCCTGTGTTTGCAGGTGTCCTGTGTGAGGAGCAGCTGGTGGAGTCCGGGGGAGGCTTGGTGCAGCCTGGCGGATCCCTGAGACTCTCCTGCGTGGCTTCGGGATTCACTTTCAGCAGCAATAGCATGGATTGGATCCGCCAGGCTCCAGGGAAGGGGCTGGAGTGGATCTCATACATCAGTAGTAGTAGTGGTACCATACACTACGCAGACTCCGTGAAAGGCCGATTCACCATCTCCAGAGACAACGGCAAGAACACGCTGTATCTGCAAATGAGCAGCCTGAGACCCGAGGACACAGCCGTGTATTACTGTGCCAGACACAGTGAAAGAAGAGTCATGTAAAGCCAGACACAAACCTCCCTCAAGGCCGCTCACGACCAGCAGGGGGCGATGGGGATCTACTGAGTGAGACCAAGCAGGGCCTCATGAGTAGGAGCAGAGCAGCCAGAAGGGAACTGATGATTTCCTGTAAGCCTCTGGGGTTTCATCACTGTCTTAACATCACAGGAAGAGACCGAACATCACAGGAAGAGACCAGGCTTCAGATGACTTAGGGCATATTCAAGATACAAACACAGTTTTTGTTATTTATAGATTTTATTTTTTTGGTCTGTTTCATATGATTTTTCTAAAAAGGGTGATAAAGCTCAAAATACATTTTGAGAAGTTAAGTTTCTTTTGAATGTCACATCATCATTATCTAAAATGATATTCTTATTTTTCTCCTCAAAGGAGCCATTATCTATTGCAGGAGTAAATGTTTCAGGTCAGAAAATTAAATTATTCCCATCTCTCTGCACAGAGTCTGAGACCTTGCAGCTCTCTCCTTTCCTTGGCCCCCTCAGGAGACCCGGTCGCCAGGCTCAGCCCAGCACTATAAGGAGCTATGGGCTTGGGACGAGTCAGAGGGACAGCTGGACTGGACTCAGGGCAGCGTCTAGGGGCTTTGCTGAGCTCTTACTGCCCATGTTATGGGGTTGGAATTAATTTATGTAGCACTAAATTAGGAATGTATAAGATCAACTTCACTATTCTTTTTCTTTAGTCTCTCTTTTTCTCTCTCTTTCTTTCTCTCTCTATTTCTCTCTCTGTCTCTCTCTCTTTCTGTCTCTCTCTCTCCCTGTGTCTCTCTAATAGAAATGTACAGGTTTCAGCCTATATATCAGTATAATAATGGATAATATTTAAGAAAAATGTTCCTGTTTCATAATATTTATTTTCTTTACTAAACTATTTCTCTTATTTCTATTTTTCTACTTTTGAAGTTTGTCAGTTCATTCTGTATTCATGAGTCACATATCTTTTCCTAAATGTTTATAAAATAGCCAGACATAAGTTTTTTCTTATTAGTATTATTATTTTTATCATGGCATTCTGTGAAGCAAGTGTACACTGCAGAGAAGGAAATTATTTGAAAAAACAGTGTGCACACATGCAGGATTCTCGAAGGCAGAGCTGAGGTTATGTCTTCACACATAGATGTCGCACATTTCCCTCACTCCTGTCCATGGAAATCATTGGTAACTGCCATCCTGGTAAACTGAATACCTCCTGCTCCTAAACCAACTCTGCCTGATGATGGCTCACCTGGGCCATGATCATCGCTGCTGTGCCCTGGTTTCAGGAATGAGAGATCCTGATTCTCATGGTGTCCCAGGTGCACCTGTTGTTTTCAGCCCTGGGTGAGATCATCTTCCAAACATGCCATCTCCTGGGATGGAACTAGATCTACACTATTGAATGTCCTGAATTTGATTTTCCTGCAGATCTTTGAAATGTCTAAAATTGGAATTTAGTTTTATAGGAGCCAATTTGAGCAACTAGCCTTGAATTCAGAACAATTGCTGTAGCATTGATTATATGGAGCCTTATTTCCATATACTGACTGGTATGTATAGAGCTGACTATGGTATTTCTTGTTCTCCTCAATTGGCTCTAAGTATTGTAAATAAGGCCTGCCTAGGTACTGGTATGTAACTCTAGAGCCATCAGACAGTTTCTAGTTTCCTTGCATAGTGCTCTCTGCCAAAGATATGAGAACAGAGGTATAGCAGAGCCAGTCAGTTCCAGGAGTGCCACCTGGGTATGAGCCTGAACATAAAGAGGTTCTGAGTCCCAGGGCACAAATGTTTATGTATCAGAAACTAAAGCAACAGCCTCCAAAAACAATTCAGTTGCTACCTTAATTGAACTATGCAGGTTGATCCTTCTGTGTGTCATTCTCCCTGCATTTTGCAAAGATGCTTTTCTCCCTACCTGGCTAGCCAGCTCAAGGTACTGATGTAGTTCTCTCCATCCTCTCTGGCACTCATCCTCAAGCCAACCCCTTCTTCACAAGATAATAAATTCTGGGAGAGTCCTTGGATCAGGGCTTTTGTCCACAAATGCTGGTGGGAATTGGACTCAGGACTGCTTGGCTGCCCTTAATTTGGATTATGTCTTGGTGTCATTACTCTTACTGTGGTTGCATTGGAGCTGATAGATTGGAATTAACTTGCCGGGAATCCAATAACATTTCAATGGGATTGAAAACATAACTTTTATGATTGTGAGGAAGACTGGAAATGGGATTTCAATATTTGGGTGATAACATTCAATTTTGGAGGTTACAATATTTGAGTTCAATGTGGTCAGAATACACAACCTTCACATCACAACTACTGACCATCACTCAGGTGACAACCCACTGGACCTTGCATGATGAATTTCCTTAGAAACAGTTCTTTAACTTATTTGTTACCTCCAATGCTCATGCTTTAATTGTGCATGCCCTTGTATACATACTTTGATTATAATGCCTTGATTAGAATCTGTTCTTGTCTATAGGATGCCAAAATCTGAGGCATCATACAGATGCAACCAATAACAAATATTCTAGATTCACTTTAGATTCCTTTTCCTGGGGCAGCTCTTGTCCAGAGAAAAGATTCAATGATGTATATCAACCCTGTAACTAACTATATCCAATGGACCTTAAATGACACCACAGCTATTTTCTCTTAATTAAAAATGGTAAAATTAATAAAACAGGCCATCCTCCAAACTAAGATGACATTAGAGATTCTAACAGCATAGGAGTTACTTATGCAATCTTCAAAACTAGATGTTAACAATCCTGACCCTTGTGCTAATATATCAATAGGTATTCAAGATATATTAGATGACCAATCAATGACATGTCAAATTCTAAAATCCCCTGGACTTTATTCTTATAGAGAGCAATTACTAACTCCGCTTGATGAAAATCTTTGTTGATTGTACTCATAATTATACTAATAATCCTCTTATTTGGCCCAACAATTCACAACTGTTTGTTATCCTTTGTCTACTCCATACTTAAAAATGTACATGTAATGAAAATAAAAATGCCTGGTATATATCGTAGTCATTATATTGAAGCTCAGTAGAGTATTCCTGATCAACAACCATGGTCCATTAAGCCTTGAAAAAGTCACGTCAGTCATTGTGCATTACTGCCTCACAGCAGTTTGGGTTACTTCTTCAGAGAGTGGATTTTAACAAGCAGCTCAGTCAGATAGAAACATTATAGACTTTCAGATAGGGCAACGTCTCCAAAGAAGCTAGTGCAGAAGACCAGGTATCTTTAAACTATGACAGAGACAGAAAACACATGCTGTGTGCCAGACCTCAAGACAAAAATTAAATAAATACACCCCTATCCTAAGGGTTGATATTCTAAATAGTTCTCTATCACACTGAGGAAGCCAGAAGCCACCCCAACTCTCAACAGGAAGAGTCACTGCTCTGTATACATGCCTGTTTACTATGTGACACAGTTCCCCATTTTTCCACAATGTAATAAATATTACACAAGCAATAATTTTGTTGAATGCCCACAGTGCTGTACCACCTTATGCCCACCTTGTGAGTTCCCATGTTTACCCCATGTTAAGCCTGCATCACTTGCCACTTTACTCTATAAATGTTCCTAGAAATGATAGAGTCCTGGACAACCCACTCAAGACCTCTCCTCTCTCTCTCTCTCTCTCTCTCTCTCTCTCTCTGACTGAAATTTTCTTTCTTTCTTTAGTTCTATCATCTATCTATCTATCTATCTTCTATCTGTCTGTCTGTCTATCTATCTATCTATCTATCTATTCTGCTGTTAACCTCTGCTGTTCCTAAAATTCATTCCTCAATTTTAGAGAACATGAACTAATACTGGACATCTAGTTGGTTGGGAATTTTTTTCCCCTATATCAAGATGATGTGGGTAAAACAGTTATAAGAACATGGATTCTCATCTCTCAATTAATTGAGAGAGCACTGGGCTCAAGCGCAAGGAGTTGTCCCAATCCCATGAGTGGCTCATTATCACAGCAGTATATCTGCCTTGCGTGGTCACAGATGAGGGTTCCCATGAGCTTCATCTGTCTCCAAAGCAGACAACTAGCAATCATGGCAGTGGTGATGATGCTAGACACTTTTGTGTGTCTGCTGAAGAGGTCACATCCAGAGTGACCCTTGCGTCCAGTATTTGCGCCTCTTCACACTGGAAGTCAGAATGTGAAGTCCCCAGGCTCAGGGTATCCCAATGAGGAGGCATAGAACTGATCTCTGCTCTCCTTCATGACTCACTGAGGAATTCTCAGCCCCACTTCTCTCACTCAGAGATGGATTTATAAGAATGTCAGGTCACTGAAAAATTCTGCAAGGAAATCTAATTTATGGCACTAGTAGATTCCATCTTCCTACTACCTTAGGTAATGTGTAAAGCATTTGATTTAGAGCTAAGCAGCAAGGAATCATGAGAGTCCTTGTTGCATATTACTGGAAAGCCTTTCAGTGCACCAATAGTAAAAAGAACTGTGCCCCTCTGGTTGAGTAAGAGTCCCCTGAAAACCAGTGCCATCCCCAGTGCCAAACCAGTGCCATAAGGAGTTAACAGATCCAGAGTCTTCACAGCAATGCACCTTGATACAAAAAAAATGAATTAGTAAAAACTAAGTAGTATTTGAAAAAGGCTGAAATTACACTGCACAGGTGTAAACATCTACTATGCAGCAGATTACAAGTGTAAGGAATTTAGAAATGAAACAAATGCATCTTCACAGGAACTCATGAACATACATATGTATGAGTGTATTTCACATCCACAGAGAGAAATACAATCACATGAGTGCCTATAAGTCTATAAAACTTATGACAACTTTAGGAAATTTGTTCCCAATTTAACGAGATACCTACAATATGTTATCAGCCTAAAAATTCTGGATTATATCAGTTATTGAATGAGCAAATGTAGAATGCACATTGATTTGAGAAAGTATCCTGAAATGGGTGTGAATATATTCACATAGAATGTGAATTCATGCTGTGTGTTATGCACATGCACGTATAAAAAAGTTCTGTATGCCCCTCACAGTCCTGTTATATTTGACACCTGTGTGCTAATTTTCATATTCCTAAGGTTTTCTTTCATCTGCAAACAGAGACAGATCCCTGACCATCTCTTCCACTACACGTCTGCTCCTGGAGTAGGAGGTTTAGGCCTTGAGCAATGGACTCCAGGAACATTGTTGACTTCTTTTTTTTTAATTTTTTCTTTTTTTTATTTAAAAGAGAATAAAACAAAAGGGGGTAGTACAGAGCAGATCAGAAGAGGACAACATAGGCAACACAGTACTTTACATTAAGTCAACTGGACATCAACAGTATCTAACGCCATATCTCTAACTCTGCTATAGTTGAGCATAGTTTCAATTACAATAATATCAAACATAACACAATAGTATAA